>JAFIDM010009631.1:348557415-348575040 GCA_023159025.1 Thereuonema tuberculata
TTGATTATATCCTTCTATCCTAAGATTTAGTGATCAGTTTTTAGTAGTATTTTTTATTTATATTTATTTGGTTTCAGAAGTTCTATATCGCTTGAAGATATTGCTTTTTCTTAAGCAATATTTAAATATATTTAAATTTATTGTTTTTATTACCATAGACTCTAATAAAGTAATAAGTGTAGTTTATTTGATAATAAAGGATGTTACAGAGATGTAATCCTTTAATATCAAATATACTACAGTTATTAATCCTATCATCTCTTACTTTCATACAAGTCGAATATAATGCGATTAAATTATTGTTGGAATTATGTTTAGAATATACATGGAGATGATACTTTTGATTTTATATCAATTTTGGGGGTTTTTATGATGATAATATTTGTTATTAATAGTCTTGAAAAAGGACTTTATTTTCACGAAGAATAAATAATTCCTCTCTGATAGAGTGATATCATTAAATTTTCCTTAACACTAGTAAATAAATTTAGGTTGTCTTTCATCTTTTCATTGTTTGGTTAACTTGGAAGCAATAATGGTTTACTTAAATATACACAATGCAACTAAAATATCTTCTATTTAAAATCCCTTCTTTAATCACGATTTTTCGTTTTCTTCAATAGAAAAGTTCCTCAGGTTAAACTGAGGACAAGAAATCTCTTTCTTCGTTACAATACGTACCAACAATACATGAACAGTCCGTGTTTACAATACAGAATCTCAATTATTATATTACATACTGATAATTCATATTCAATTTGCAATTTACTTCAAATTTACATTATGGAAATCGTTCTTTATTTTTAAAATAATTTTTGAACCATCCAAATGTTCTATCACTGATTTATAAAACTTTATCTTTATTTCTAAATGGAATTTGATTAATTATACAAGATTCTTATCATTAATCTTTCTTTTTCTTCTGCTGTGTGATATAAGATTTCTACTTTTGGATCCGGATTATGCTTCAAATCTCTACAAACATCAGCTCAATCTCATATGAAAATACCATTTTTAAAATTTGGCTTCATTCTTAAAAGCTTTTACGTATTCTAATAGCAGTTCTTTAAGAGTACTCCCTGTTCTACCTTCAATTTTGTAATGTAAATTTGAAGTCAATTACAAATTGAATATGAATTGTCAGTAAATATTATAATAATTGTATAGTATAACTATAAAAATGGTATAAGAATTGAGGTTCTGTATTGTAAACACGGACGGTCCATGTATTATTTATACGTGTTGCATAGTAAACTTTTTAAATGTATCATAACGAATTCAGTTGATGAAGAAGAAAGATTTCTTGTCCTTAGTTTAACCTGAAGAAATTTTCTAATTGAAGAAAACGAGATATCGTGATTAAAGAAGAGATTTTAAGAAGGCATTTTAGTTTTATTGTGCATTTTAGTTTTATTGAAGATTTGGACACTTTATATTTTTTACTTAAATAGGTTACTTTACTGTATGTGTGTGAGACAGGGGTTTCAAAGTGCAACCTTTGACATGTTCATTTAAAACTGCCCATTTCTTTGTTGATTTGTTGATTTCTTTGTTGATAAAAAATAGTGTAAAGACTCGAGTGATTCCAAAATCCCCTCGTGGGATGCATTTAGCCGTGCCACCAAGAACAAGATTGTAGTTGTGTCAGCTACATGCGGTGTAAAAAGCTTATCGACTCATGTCAAGTATTCTCCTTTGAACACCTTGCTCTTTCCCACTTCATTTTGACATCATTATTATATCCTTAATCTCTATAGTCTCCGATAAAGAGTCCTAATTCACCTAAAGTTGATAATCAGGAAACAGGCTAAGAAAATTGAAACGATCGTATTTTCTTTTTTTTTTTCATAAGGTGACAGTACCAGGTGCCGTATTGACCAGTTCAATTTGATATGAGCAACAAGCTTTTTCACTCGTAAAATAAGATCCTATAAAGACACTCCATTCTACTGGTAAGAATTTTAAATAGTTTTTCATTAATTTGAACTTGTTAAATTTTCTTTATAATTTTAATTTTAATTTTAATCTGCAACAAACCGATGTAGATGTTTTTCTAAATTCTCTTCTACGAGATTCAATCGAATCAGTAACGAATCAGTACTTGCTTGGCTTTATAAAACATCACAATATGTAATGTTTAAACAAGTATAAAATTATCAACCTCTTCATGTTCCATTGTTAAACTCTCTTCTTCTTTCTTCTTCTTTCTCTTCTTTAAGTCGTTTAACAAGCGCCTGGATCCGGATTGCCACGGAGCCAGTACGCTGTTGTACGTGTTATGGCTTGGCCAACACCTTGTGTTATCTTTTTCCACTTTACTCTGTCAAATATCAGTTCTTTTCCATCCTTCAGATCTAGTCTATGCTTAGCCAGATCCTCTGTCACATGTGTGAGCCATGTTTTCTTGGGTGCAGATTTTTGGACCTTCCAATCAGTAGGTCGTGGTGTCCAGAGTAGTTTGTGTGGTAGGCGGTTTGTATTCATCCTGCACACATGTCCAAACCATCTCATCCTACGTTTTTGTATCTCTTCCATTAATGTTGGTTGCTTGCAACACCATTCTCTGATGGTATCATTTCTGACTTTGTTGCGTAGTGAGATACCCAGTATTCGGCGTAAACAGCGCATTTGAAACACTTCCAGCCTATCAATATCACTCTTTAACATAGTCCACGTTTCTGCGCCGTACAGAAGTACTGATAAAATTAGTGATTTGTACATGCGCATTTTCGTACTGATGCTGACATTCTGCTTTCGCCAGAGGCACCATGATAACTGTCCAAAGGCTGCTGCTGCCTTTCCTATACGGCTTCTTATATCAGTTGTTGCAGCAATTTTCTTTTCATGTACTATTGAGCCTAAGTATGTGAATGATTGGACTTGTTCAATCTGGTTTCCATCAAAATATACTGACACAGGATTACCATCTGATGTCAGTACTTTGGTCTTTTCAGTATTGATAGTTAAACCGTATAAACTGGCTGTGTTTTTTATGCTAGATAGTATTGCTGTGGCATCTGCTTCACTAGTTGAAAGTATCACACTATCATCAGCAAACATGAGGTCTGTGACAAATTGGTCTTCTCCAAATTTGACTCCACGTCTTCCATTTAGGGCCTTTCTCATTATAGCATCGACCACAGTGTTGAATAGTAGTGGGGATGCAACACAACCTTGTCTCACTCCAGAATGTACCTCAAATTTATCAGAAAGTTCATTGTTGATACGGATGCAACTTTTTGATCCTACATACACATTCTGTAGAATTCGGACCAGTTTTTCAGGTGCACCTTCATTACGAAGTGCATTCCATAGTGCTGGACGGTAGACGCTATCAAAAGCTGCTGAAAAATCGATAAATATAGCAATCAGCTGTTTTCCACATCTAATATATTCTGTAAGGAGTTGTTTTAAGACAAAAATTTGGTCACAGCACTCTCTATTAGGTCTGAAGCCTGCTTGCTCTTCCCTGGCCGCCTTTTCTCTCGTTTTTAATAGCCTTTGTTGTATAATTTTCATAAAGACTTTTCCAACAATAGACAGAAGGCTTATCCCACGGTAGTTTTTGCATTCCTGGCTGTCACCCTTCTTTAAGATTGGGATTATTATCGCTTCTTTCCAGACATCAGGTATGTCTTCCAGCTGCCACATCTGTTTTAAAATTTCATGGAATCTGTGTACCAGCACATCTCCCCCAGGTTTCAATGCTTCTGCGGATACACTGTCTAAACCTGCCGCCTTCCCACTCTTCAGCTGATGAATAGCAGCTTTTATCTCCATTTCAGTTGGTGGACCCTCTTCAATAGAATTATTTTCCAGTTTACTGGTAGTTTGCAGGGCATCTACATTTATATTTGGTGGTGGTGGTCTATTGTACAGTGATTGGAAGTACTCACACCATCGGTTTAGACGTTCATTCCTAGATTGTACAAAGGTGCCATCGGATTTCCTTATGTTCTCATTTGTGCAGTGAACTTTACCACTTAGACATCGCAATGTTTTATAAACAGTGTGGTACTCATGGCGAAGCACAGCATCTTCTAGCTCTGCTGCCATTTTATTCCAGTATGTATTTCGTTCTGTTTTTAAAAGGGTTCTAATTTCTTTATTTAGTTCTCTGTATCGTGTTATATTGTTAGATTTACATCTTTTACGTTCTTCTATCAATGTCAGGCATTTGTTCGAAATCCAGGATTGTGTCCGTTTTTTGACCAATGGGCAGATTTCTTTAATACATTCGTTAACTACTTCTCCAAATTTTGCAACACTGTCATTAATTTCAGAATCTTCTAATTGGTCCAAAATAGCAAACCTGTTGGTTAGCATTATTTGGAATTGGTTTTTGCAAGCTGGATCCTGCAGTTTTTTCAAATCATATCGGTCTTGTTTAGTTATCTTGTGACAAGTTCGCTTTAACCGTAGCTTTAGTATGGCACGAACAAGATGATGATCTGAGCCACAGTCAGCGCCTCTCATTGCTCTAACATCCCAGAGTGATGTTCTGAAGCGGCTTCTGATTAAAAAGTAATCAAGAACAGCAGTGTCTTTACCATTTGGGGCACGCCAAGTCAGCTGATGTTTTATTGGATGGCGGAATAGACTCTTTCCAATAACTAAATCATTTGTTGCTGCAAAGGAGAGCAAGCGTAGACCATTGTCATTCATCTCTCCCACACCAAAATTTCCAAGGGTGTTCTCCCACCCTTGCCTGCAGCTGCCCGTATGGGCATTTAAGTCCCCAGCTATTATTGTCAAATCTCTCTTTGGTATCATATCCATAATTGACTGTAGTTGGGAGTAAAAATCGTCCTTGGCTTCATCTGAGCTAATCTCAGTTGGAGCATAGGCGACAACCATGTGGGTTTTAATCGTTCCAGAAACAGTAAGAACAGCAAGGCGACTTGAGACTGGTTGGAAGTTTATTAAGCTTTTGAAGGCTTTTGAGTTGACTGCAAAGCCAACTCCTTCAGTATGTTTTGTTCCACCAGAGTAATAAAATTTCATCCAAGCATCCCCATCAGGTACATTTATATGCATGTTTCCAGATCCAGTGAGCCTTAGTTCAGTTAAAGCTGCAATGGAGATTTCGTATTTAGTTAATTCTCTCACAATAATTTCACGATGACCAACTTGGAAAGCTGTGCGAACATTCCAAGTGGCTAGCTTTAAGGGTTCATTTGTATTCACAAACTTCTTTGGAGTCATTTGTGCATCGGTTACCCCGTATGCGGTAGCTTTATTCGTTGTCTGTTGTTGTACTGCCATAAGTTCATGTCTAGGTTTTACGGGCCCCTCGACAAGAGCCCAACCCTCCTCGTTTATCCAGACTTGGGACTGGCTGTGGTTACCCACAGGTGGAGTTCTCTTCTTCTTTAACTCTAACATCAATTACACTCAGACAAGTTGGTGATTTCTTCTTGACCAAACCACCAAGGTTTCATGAAATGGACGTTTTGTTGTTTCTTCTTTGGTTGCCAACCAACCTACCCAAAATATTTTGTTTGGAAGGAGGCCCTCAAAGTAAACAGGCACGAGTGTTTGCATCATTTGGAACTCCATACTCAACAGCTTCTTTCTTTGAAAGATCAAGAAGATCAAAGTTTTCAGACTGTTTTCTTTGATACTACTTTCAAACACGATATAAACTCGCTCACTTCCTGTACATGCTTGGCGAATAGATTTCTAAATAACATTTGCATATTCTTCAAAGGATTGCAGTTTGAGATTTTTGATTTGAACTTTCCTCGCAAAAGTCATGTAGTTTAGTAATTTTTTCACCTTCAGGTTGGGACTCAAGATTCTGAACTAACTGATAATTGTCTCGATTTGTTAGATAAATATCCTTTGCTAAGAAAAGTTATGTTGCTGTTAGTTCAAAGGTCAAAAGATGGTTTAAGTCACATCCTCTGCATCTTGCTGCATCAATAATCCGAAGATCCTCTGCCGTTTCCTTTTCAACGTTGACTGCTCTGCTTTTGGCGATAATTGACGATTTTCGAATTCTCTTGATCGACTCCATTTCTGATTTTGTTTTTTCAAAAAATCTCTCTGTAACAATAGTTGAATGTGCTTCTCGACCAATTTCCATGCAGCTTATGAAAAAGTAGGCTTCTTTCTCTTCAATCTTTTTTGGAATTACATTTTGCAGTTTTTTTTCAAGAGTAGGGTCGAAAGATTTCCCTGTTTTTCCAAGACCTTAACTATGGCCCTAACACATTCCTCATCATGAGTAATTAATGATAAAGAGAGTATTCAACTTCGTAAATCAATCCACATTGGAAGTCTGGGAAGGTAAATTAAGGGGCGAAATCAGTGGTTTCATATGGTTATTGACCTGAAAAATCGAATGAAACATGTTGCAGAACTGTATCTCCCTTTGTAAGCGTATTCCACGTGGAACCTACAAAAGAGGGATCGAGAAACAACGTTTTTCCGTTTTACGTACAATAACGTTGGGAAATTAGGTTAGACACAAAAAAGTTTACAACAAAATTTGTAGAATATTTAATTCTGAAGAAAACGGTGCAAATATAGTATACAGAAAGTGAATAAATGGTCGATTAAATGAACGTTTCATCAGAATAAAACAACATATGTTTTCCATTTGGCCGACAATAACTTTGTTAATTCCCCAAAAATCAGAGTAAATGTTTATTAAAACTTTACATTTTATAATTATAATTTTAAAATTAAAAATGAACATGTGTGTCGGAAAGTACAAAAATTATTTCATGGAAATACTGTATGACAGAATGTAATTTTATTGAACACCACAGAATAATGTTGTGCGAGAAATCATTACTTAAGTTGGCAACACAATAACAGTTGTTCAACAACAATGTGCATTGTTTTGATTTATTGTGGGCGAACTCTTTCGCTTTCCGTAACTCGCTACCGAAGCATTTCCGGACCTATGTTTATATGACTTTGTTTCTTTACTTTTACATGTAGAATGAGCTCCCGAAGTTTCTGCATATCTTCGTGAATCACCCTATTTATGAACCTCAGGAAGAAGTTTTGTAATTGTAAGCAATCTTTTAGGATAACTCTAGCCTATCGACAGTAGTTTATTTTGTCAAAAGCAAAAAAATAGAAGTAATCATAAATAGCACTGACGAACAATTATTCCTTTCTCTATGAACTCTTGTCAGGCCTCTCAGTACTGGGAAAATACTGTCAATAAACTAGTATCAAAATTTCAATGTATAGTAAACTTGGGAGAGACGACACATGTAATGTAACTTCAAGAAGGGTTCGCAGTAGATTGCAGCGGATCACATGACCAAAACCCGAGGCCAGTGTGAGCTTCAGTGTGTGTAGAATGTTTGTGCTGAATTGATATATGAGATTTTATTGAGGTTTTCTTCCTCTGATATAGCCAGGTTTGTGCTCGAATTTTCGTTGACTTTGCGAATTTGTTTAGTTAACAGCCCTTTTTTAAGGCATCTTTCGCTATAGTTCACTGTGTAAACATGTAAATAGAGTAAGCAAGGTTATGTGTACCGGTCACTAGTGTCTTTTGTCACTAAAAAAAAAATAATTACCACTAAGTTTCATATGGACTTAAAAAAATAAAATCTAAAATACAGTGAAGTCTCACTTATACGAATATAAGAGGGAACCAAAAATTATTCGTATAAATGAATATTTCGTATAAGTGAATTACATATAGGACTATCGGGGTTTTGCCGGGGAATGAGAAATTCTTCGTATAACTGAATGTTTCGTATAAGTGAGTTTCGTATAAGTGAGACTTCACTATATTTTGTAAACCTGATAAGTGTAAGTGGTTTATTTTGGAAGTCAGAAGGAAGTGGGGAGGAGACCTAGGAGATATTGTCATATATTGGATTTATTTAAAGGAATTTAGTTATGTTTCTGTTATTATTTATGTTTACTGATGAGAAACTTGTTTATTGTAAATTTCTGAAATTGAGAAAATAATACTTATTGTTTGAATATTTTTTATTTCTCTGGAAATCAGAATTCTTAAAAATTGTAATTGTAATTAATTTGGAATTAGTTTTCGAACATGGAATTAGCTAAGTTAATACTGTAGTTTTATATTTATATTTAACTTAATTTGATTTGTATGTGTATTAAGTTTGTTTCTTTTTATTTGTGTTAGTTTGTTAATATTGTTTCTTTTTGAGTAAAATATATATATTTTTGAGTAAAATATTTTCGAAAAACGGCTAGAAATTCGAGGAAAATAAAAGAATAAGAAGTTGTAGAACACAATCTTATCTTTCAAACTAATAAATGAAAATCAAAATCGATCTATAAAAGGCCGAGTTTTGAGCGCTTAAAGAAATTCTTGATCCGCCATTTTCAATCCAATATGGCGACCAAACGATCAAGAACCAGATCATGCGACAAAAAATTTTGACTATCCTTTTGGGTGGGTAATAATGACCAGCAATCAAAATGGGGATTACATAAAAGTGCCCACGGGACAGGAGCCAGCGCCTAGACTATTAGTGTTTATTATCTTCTGAATAAATAAATATATAACGTGTATAAATCTATCTTTATTTTGACATTTCTGCAACACAAATATATTGATAACAGCATGTAATTTAATATAAATTTATTGGATAACATCAAATTTGATTACTACATTACAACAAAAAAATGTATCTACCAGTCGAATCTACTTAAAATAAAATCCTTACAAAGATCATGCAATTAGGTTACAACTTTTAGGTAAGTAATTAGGTAAATTGTGTGTCTGATGCATTAAAGGTTAGGCTATATAAAAAGGTGCAATTGTTAATTCGTTAAGCATCAGATAAATATCATTTTATGGATAATGTAAATTTATTACTTTATTTTTTTTAAAAGTGATTATAATTATATACTAAAGAATAAAAATAATAATTAAAAAAAAGAAGGAGATTAACGAAAGGAAAAAAAAAAAAAAAAATTAAAGAAAAAAAAAAAAAAAAAAAAAATAGTAAACCCACGGATTCGAACCGACACCATTTACCATATGAGCCCGAGAACTTACCGATCACCCTACAGCTGACAACTGATACGAAACAGTTGCATTTCTAAGATTTAAGGTAATACAGGAAATCGAATTAAAATAATGCCAAATATGGGGGAGCGTTGGCACCTAAAAATGCTTAAAGGAAAGGCGCCTAAATGGCACCACTTTCAAAAGTAATACGCAAAAATTCTTATAATTGCATTCTTATAATGCAGTTTACAATTTTAAATTTTTCAAAAATTTTACAGACTTTGGTTAAATATATTTAGATGTACTTTTTAAATATTACAAGTCGTGACATTTAGACAATTGGTTTCCGAAATCACAGCAATGACTGCCAAAATCCCACTCGCACTAATATGAAAACTGTACACTGAATGCCATTTGTCTACCATTAATTTCCACGACTTGAGGCAGGGCAGGGGCCACCCTTTTTGTGCCTGGCCACCAACTTTCTTTCAGAGAGTTAGCTGCCGGATCCAACATCAGATCAGATAAAAGACTCTCAATAACAAAAATTATACCATTATATCAAGAATAGAAGCTCCAGGACACGGCAATATGAAGAATTCTATGCATTAGCCTAGGATCGTAGTTGTTTAACACAAATATGTTTGGTACATCATGAATTGTTAAGGGATTTTTGAGAGAACTACTTATGTTAATATGGAGCTAAATCATTAACATTGCAGATTATCTATTTAAAATACATGGACTCGCGGAAAACCTGAATAACAGTAATAATTTCGTAATAATAAAATTTTTCATCAATTGTTCTTTTGTAAATGCAAGCAAAAAAAATAATCAAGCATGCATGGGTCCTTAGATCCTTTCTGTAGTAACATGGTACCGGCAAATCTCCTCTCCATCATCCCACACAAATATAGAAGGGAAAATAGGATGAAATCGGATAAAACGGAATTCTACGTTTCTGGTGCAATAATTGTGCGATCTGTCGGATGAGCGTTGAACTACATACACTCAGTGTCACAGAAGTAGTTCAATCAATTGGATTTGGAATTTCAAGAAAGGAGAGTCGTTGAATGACCTTAATTATGAGAAAAATGGAATTTCACCTTTTCCATTTATTTTTACCTCGGGTTTGGTGTCAGTTTGTTAGTTCGATACATCTGGACTACAAAATGTAAGTAGGCCTACTATTTAGCTGTAATGTCATCGTAGTATATTTCGTAGTAAATTTCACCTTGTGCAAACAGCTGCCTAGCGCCATCTTGCTTTCTGTACAATGAGGTATTTGGACAAAACAGTGCAAAAGTAGTTGAACAAAGTGGGGTTACCCATTTTGCCAAACAAAATTCATCGCCCCGTTTTGTCAAGACTAATACTTAAGTTGTTGTTCTAATTTCTGTGATTTCTTTTGTAATGTCTCAGTTTTCGGCTCTACTAATAACTGTAAGAAAAATGCTTCTAATAACTTTAAGGATTTTTCTTGTATTTTTTTTTAACAATTGCTATTTAGACATCCTCTTATATACAAAACAATGACATACGGCTGCTAGTCTCATGAAATTTCAGGTCCTATTGTGAATACCTAAAATTTCAAATGGCACGCAGATGGAATGCAGAGGATCATTGAGGTTGTAGTCAGCCAAGAAGTTTTAAATGTTCCTGAGACTACCCTTGAAAGCGTGATGGAAGTGTGGCAGGGAAGATCAATAATGGAAGCAACAGAAAAAGTTAGGCTATCAATTTATCGTAATAACAGTCGGATGCAAGTTAACTCTGTTTCTTAAGATATAGAACAAAATTATGTAATGCTAAGGCACTTATGTTTGAAGCAATTTTGAGCTGTTACTGATTTTTTTTTTCAGTACTGGGAAGATTAAAGAAAGTTTTCACTAGATACCAAGAAAAGGAATTAGTTTCATCGTCTTTAACATACAAAACGTTTGTTTGCATTCAGTAATAACGATTGTTGTTCTTTAGCTTTCGAATTAGCAGTATGAATAAATTGGAGTACAGTTTAACAAGGAAAATAAAAAGTAGGATATGCTGGTACAAGTGGTGGTCAGAATTATAAGGACAACTGAAAATTGCACAGAAAAAAAATTATTTCTGAAGTAAATAAAGTGAAATTTATACATAAAATGCTTTTTTATGCTAGAAATCATTAGAGAATGCAAAACATTGGAAAATACAAATTATAAATGTTTTGTAATATTTAACAAAAAATGTCATTCTAAAAACTGGACAAAATTATAAGGACAATGAATGTTTTGGCATGAAACACACTAATAATTAATCTCCCTCTTCTTCTCAATCACTTTTATCAGTCTTGACGTCATAGAGTTTGGCAGTTCCTTCAGAACGTTCTTAGAAATGTTTTTCCAGGCTTTTTCGATGGAGGACATGAGTTCTTGCTTATTTTGATATTGAATACCATTTTTGTATACTTCGTGTGCCAGAATACCCCATAGGATTTCCATTGGATTTAGATTTGGGCTTCTGGCCGGCCAGTCAAGTAGTTTCACGAAATTAGCATCAAACTATGCTTTCGAAGTTTGAGAAACATGTATTGAGGCATTGTCCTGCTGGAATAAATAGTCTCCACTCGTAATTAACGGTGCTTCTGGAAAAAGATTATCGCCCAATAAATCAAAATAACTCTCAAAATTCATTCTGCCCTGCACAAAAACTATTGGAGTAATTCCGCCAGTTGCGAAACCTCCTCAGACCATTACTGAGCCACCTCCAAATCTACGCTTTGCGAAAATTTGTTTTTCTTTACGGAGATCATACCAGAAGTAGCGAAAACCATCTGGTCCATCCAAATTAAACTTTTTCTCATCGGTAAAGATAACTTCATCCCACTTTTTTTCCCATAGTAATGCATTTTTTGGCAAACTCACCCTCAGTCTCTTATGAACTTTTGTAAGAGGCGGTCATGACATAAGTTTTCCATAACGAACCTTTTTTTTCTTTTTGTAAAACACGTCGAACAGTTCGAGCACAGTATCGTAAGTTTAATTCCCGTTTAATTTCTGCTGACGTTGGTTTTTTTGAGCAAGCTCGCCTTATTATCATTCTTTTCACACGCTCAGAAACAGAAGATGGCCTACCTGTATGTGTTTGCCGTCCATATTTTCCAGGATTTTTAAGAAAATTATAAATAACCGTTCTCGAATAACCGTTCGACTTCAGCTTTGTCGAAATTTGACGTAGACTACAGTAAATCCTGAACTTTTAAAAGCAAGCATTTTCCCTTTCTCAAACTCCGAAAGTTTCGTGCCTAGCGGCATGACTAAAAAATTGAATATGACGTTCGCAATCGCTTACTATGCATTTATATCGTCTGGGAGTGCCGTGTGCAGAACAACAAACATGCAAATTTTGCTTTTTAGAACACACAAATAGCGTTGTCCTTATAATTTTGTCCATATCACATGGCTGTCTAAATTCAAAATACATTTTATGAATATGAATTTCCCGTATATTTCCATAAAAACTAATAAAAAATGCTGCATTTATCATTGGTTTCCAGCCATAAAATTTGCATAATTTTCCGGCCAACTCTAGACAAGTTTGGCGATTTTTCCCCTTGTCCTTATAATTTTGACCACCATTGTATTATTTGGTTTTCAAAAGAATCCTGAAATTTCTTTGAGGATTCCCTGAAAATAGTTCTCGGGCTTTAACAGAGTGTATGTTCCAAAAATTCGACAAGGAATTCTGAGAAATATGAATTTCGACAAGACCGCAAATGGAAAATGAATGAAACTGGATTTCTTTAGATCCTCAAAAGCAGTCAAACGTGATAGGCTTAAAAGATAAGAAGCAAGTTCGAAAGTTGTCTTCAGCAGAGGGGGTCGTCCTCGTCACAGCAGTAGTTTGTATGAGCACTCCACGGAAATTGATGCCGTTAATGATCATTTTTTTTTTATAGGAAAAAAAAAAACAAATTAAAATTTCCTTGATCATTCACCACCTGAAACTATAGAGTTCCGTAAGAGGGTTGGATGAAAAAAAGACATCTTTCTTTCTTAGTTTAAAAGGTTCATAGCTATTACAAACCATACAGGGCAGAAGTCAGTCCAACTTCTATTTAACGGATATGGAACACATACTAAAACTCTAGAATTGATCTTAATGGCTCGCGAATATCATTTGGTGCGTATCTGGCTTTCTGTCTAATTGAATTTATAGAATGCAGTCACTGGATGTTGCTTTGAGTAATACCTCTGAGCCAGTATTACTCGAGAAGTAGACAAGTGCTACTACAGCATATAGGTCGTTCGGTCTCTAAGAAGCAAGTCGCTGAACTTTATAGAAATGCCTTCATTAACGTAGATAGCTGTAAACCCGGTTGAAAAAAAAACAGGAATTTATTCACTGGATTCTAATATCTTTCCGGATCTTTTTGAACCATAAGAGACAACTAAAATATATGCTGCTGAAATTCAAGAACATTGCTGCCAAATTGTGAACGTAAACAAAAAATAATAAACGTACGTACCTCAGTTAATGGTTAAATTTTATTTGAAAAAATCCGACAACAATGTTTGATGTTTTTTTTTTTCATCACAAGCTATTGCTCAACATGAATTTTTATACCTGTAATTAATTTTAATCCCTCGGAATCGCCTTTATTTACAAAAGAATTTTGCAACTGTTCAGCATATCTAATTGCACTAGTAAAGTCCCTAATTTCACACGACTCGTTGTTCGTTTCGGTGCAATCCTCCTCATCTTCATTAAGTTCCATTTCCTCGGGAAATGTGTAGGGAAATATAATCTTTCAAATCATCAGTTGTTTCCGTGTAGAGTTCGTCATCAATCGTGATGATATCGTCTGGGTTTGCAGTGCTTTCAATTTCTTTAATGAATTCGATAATTTCACTATCTAATACAGACTCATCAGTCTGATTAATGCCGCTCTGAGGTGTGACTTTTGTAGCGAAATCGAAACCAGCCTTACGAAAGCATTTCTGAACAGTTTATTCTTTTACGCTGCTGACTGCGGGTTACTTCCCCTGGACGCTACGTATTACTGTCTGTAGCCTGATTCTATTGCTTTTGAAAAACAACCCAAGATCGTTCATTTTCTGTAGAATGTTGTCCGTTATTGGGAGTGTCCGCTAATCGGAGGTCAATACATGGAAACGTCTATAATAAGGGACTGGGGATTGCAAAATTATCCGCTGTTGTGGGGGTGTCCGCTTTCCGGGAGTGTCTGTTAGTAGAGGTTTCACTGTACTTTTAAAACAAAAAAACCGGAAAACGAAATAAAAATAGAACGCTAAAATAAAGAGGGGAAGAGGAAAGATATTCTAATTATATACTGTAGGTGTAATAAGACCAATCAGGGAAAGTGTTTAAACCATTTTAAGTTCGATGGAATGGTTGGGAAAGAAAAATGTAATTTTTATTTGCGGTTGGTGAGGGGATATATGAATCGTATACATTCCCTAACAGTATCTTCAGGTTGTTATGGCATTGTAAGAATTAAGTTTAATAATTGCCAGTGCATCTGCTGCAATTCGTTCGTAGTGATTAGTGTGATGTGATAACGCTGTGGCTTTGTCAAAATTAGGAATGTGACCTGTATTAAGAAAATGTACATATTACAGTGGCTGATTTACCTGAATTCTTAGTGTTAAATGCTTGAATGTGCTCTTTTATGCGGGTAGATACAAGTCTTTACTTTGTGCAATGTTAAGTTGAAGTTAAAGTGTCCTACTATAGATCTATAGATGCATAGATGCAGGCCCTTAGTGTCCCTTGGGCTTTGTCCAATGAAGAAGCTATTAAAATTGGATCAAGAAATTGTTTAGGCTAAAGTATATTGCATTTGTTAGGATTATTAATATGGTTGCGAATTGTAAGTTTATTAGAGACAGAGTATGCTAATTTAATGCTGTAATTTTTGAAGAATTATTCAGAAGATGAGTGTAAGTTGATAAATAAGGGAAAGAATAAAATAAAATAAGTATTATTTTTGTGGATTAGTGTGGGATATGTTATCTTTTGGCAGTTGAGTTGCTAATAAATAATATTCTTTAAAACATGTATTCTACTTTTATAATAATACTCTTTAAAACATATATTCTATTATTATAATAATATTCTTGAAAACATGTACTCTACTTTTATAATAATATTCTTTAAAACGTGTATTCCTTTTTTTATATTAGATGCGCTGAATTTTATTCAAATACGTAAATAAATAACACGAATGGCCTTATTCGCAATCTACTCGTGGGAGTTCACTCTTTTATCACTAGGTATCGCACATACACGCACGGTTTAATAATAATGCAATGGTTGGATTTAGATATTGACAATCTTTCCTACAATTTGTAATGCCCACTTCGATTTCTTTTCCTACGCCAAGTAATTGCATGCACAGTACACAGATAAACTTTGCAGAAAGCACTGAAGGCAAAATGATGGCCCTATTTTATTGTATTCCGTATGTGACGAAACAGGAAGAGATATGGAAATGTGATGTAAACGTGTTTTGCGTTCATCTTGGAATAATGTGGCTTAAACTGCTGTACATCATAATAGCGAATCTTGCTTAGATGCACACTTTCTTCGACTACTACTACATTAAATATCTGCAAAATCTATTTTTAAATGAAACTATGATTATAGTTTAGATATTAAAATAAAACGAAATAAACTTAAGTACAGTAGAACCCCTCTAATCCGTCACCTTTGAGGCTGGGAGTATGGTCGGAACGCAAATAAGGTCGGATTATCAGAAAATACAGAAAAATACGAATTTACAGTAAAATATACGGATTTACTGCGTTGTCAAGCAGTTCAAGTTTAGGCTTTTTCAATGTTTTGCGATTCTTAAGAGCGTTTTCACCATTTACCGTCACTGTATATGCAAGTAAACAACACAATGGCGCGACGGGTGGTGAGTCACTGACGAGTCGGGGACAAGCTCGGCCGGCTCGAGCACGGTCGGATCAACCGGAGTGGCGGACCAGCCGAAGGCGGACGAGAGGGGTTCTACTGTAGTATTTCAAAATTCATAAAGGTAAATTTTGCTAAGGATTTTGCCAAGAACAAATAAGAAAAATTTCAAGGCCTTATCAACAATGAGACCAATTTAAATCTTTAAATTTTTAAAAGCATTTATGAAATAATCTAATGAAATTGAGTATTAAATACTCCAAAATTTCAAAAGAAGTTAATAAACAAAAATCAATAAAAAAACCTAAACTTCCACAAATTGTCCCAAAGAGACCGTAAATATCTAATTGCTCATATTCAACAACAGACATATACAGATTGGTCCTAAAATAGAACACAATAACTATCAAAGGAATATTCATGTCATCTACAGGCCCTCCATCAAAATTATCAACCAATGTAGTGTATTTGATTTCTACACATTTGCGCACACACGGACAATCATCCCAGTTCAGATTCTTGTAGAAATCCTGTATTAATGTCACTGATCGATTGAAGTCTTCTCTTTTCTTACATTGCGGCATATTGTGGTTCTTCATAAATGGAAGTCTAGAAAAAAAAAGATTAGTATGTTTCTTTTATTATACAATGCATATGCTTTTGTTATGTTTTAGATATTATCATATTACAGAAGAAAGGAACAATGTAATAGTGAGTCAGATTATTAATTAAATCTGACCATTAAAAATCTACACACGGTAGTAGAATCAACTTTAATTGGCATTGCATAGTAATAACTACATATTATTTTTGCAAAACTTTTTTTGGTAATTTTTCTTCATGAAGTAATTGTTATTATCAATAATTATTATTTCTTTCGCAGATTAGTAAAATCGATATAATTTGGTAAATAAGGTGATGCGGAAGGATAAATTAAAATAATTTAATGAGTAGAGATTCTGTTGTATTTTTTTATATTTTTTTTTTTTATTTTCTTTTAACCTCGCTACAAAATCTGTGGGTGTTATTCTGGGAAATTTGAAATCTAGGTAAGACCCATAAAAATTAATGACCATGCATTTGAAAGCTGCCTAATACTCTTTTGCCTACTTTTTTTCCTAAGGCAGTTTAGACATTTCAATCAGCATTTTTTTGTCCATTTTAATTAGCAAGTGAGTAATTAAAGGCAAACGACTTTCGTAATGAAGTAAAGGTGAACTTTACTTTGGACCACAAAGTTGTATCATTTCTTTTATAAAATTCAAAATTTTTGATTAATGCATATTCACAGAAAACGAAAAAGCGAACCGAAACATGTCTGAGCAATGAACAAACAAAATCGAAAACCTGAAATCACTCTGTCGGTTCATATAAAAAAATCCGAAATGCAGCGGTGGAAGTCGGGTTCACAATCGGAAACGCTATGATACTTAATGTCATTGGTAAAGAAGACTTGAGCAAACATTTCAAAATCGTGTTTATTCAAAAATTTTGAATTTTACAAAAGACATGATACAAATTGGTGGTAAAGTTCACCGTAATCGATCATTTCAAAATCAAACATGGCGGTTTTGAGTTTTCGCTCCACTACAAGTGAGTTATTATAAATTTATTATAATTGCAGCAAAATTGTTTTCATATATAACAATCTGGTAGTTAAAAGGTTTTCATTTAATGCTTTAGGATTTGCCAGAAAATATTATCCCACCCAAAACATTTCATGTAAAATACGTTGCCAAGATGCTCAT
>JAFIDM010009631.1:348575440-348603494 GCA_023159025.1 Thereuonema tuberculata
AGCATTATGAGCATCTTGGCAACGTATTTTACATGAAATGTTTTGGGGTGGGATGAAATAGTTCCATGAAACGGCCAAGCCATACTTTTTGACCAAGATATAGGGTTTTTAGAGTTAGGGCTTGTAGAGTTAGGCCTTGTAGAGTTAGGGGCTTGGCTTTACATGAGATCTCATATCTTTTTACCAGTGAAAGCATTATGAGCGTGTAAGTCTTGGCAACTTATTTTACATGAAATGTTTTGGGTGGGATTTCATTTCTTTTTGTAAGATGAGATCTGATAACTTTTTAACAGTGAAAGCGTTATGAGCATGTGAGTCTTGGCAACTTATTTTACATGAAATGTTTTGGGTGGGATTATCTATTACAACTAAATTTAGTTTTAAGATTATTTAGAAAATGGATTTTTTTTTCAATACCCTACTTTTCTGTTTTTCTATTGGTCAACTTGTATATACAAGCTGTTTGCACTTTTGTAAGAAATCACATTATTACACAGTATTATTTAGGCCGAAGCATTGAGGGTACGACGTATTTCAGATCTTAATAAAATCCAAAGTATAAAAGCTAGATAAATGAAACTTAGCGTATTTGATTAGTACGGTAACTGCATCGTATCCTCAAAATTTGAGCTGTCTAGTATTATCCAGGCCGAAGCTATGAGGGTTCGATAATACATAACCAGACCCCCCCCCCCCTTCATGAGGGGTTGGAGGGTGAAAGTTACGGATTTCTTAATTTTGTTGTTGTTTGTGTGCTAATCCTAGCCTGCATACCAAATTTCACCTTTCTAGGACTTCAGAAAGTACCCTAGAGGTTTTGATGATCATGAGTCAGTCAGTGAGTGAGTGAGTGAGTGACGGAATCGACGTATTTTAGGTATTAATAAAACCCAAAGTATAAAAGCTAAATAAATGAAACTTAGCGTATTTCATTAGTCTGCTAACTGCATCTTATCCTGAAAATTTGAGCTCTCTAGTATTATCCAGGCCGAAGCTATGAGGGTTCGAAAATACGACGAAACACTTCCAGAAAAGGTACGTAGTGCACTTCCTGCCTTCGGCTCGTCTTGGCGGGGGCACTGCCGTGCCCCCAGATTATTTTGAAAATTGGATTTTTATTGTCGCCGATGTGTTGCGAAGGATTCTGAGAGTGGAAAAATTCTTTGAATTTCGCTTCATGTGACATCATTAGAGGAAGAGGTAGAAAACCAAATACCTGGTATTTGTTTAATATATAAAAAAAAAAAAGCAAAGCGAAGATACACAGATTATGTGTCATCGACAACTGATGAAACTGTTTGTTTTTCGTTTGCCGTAGTTGGTAGAAGGATACGGTTTTAATGGATACACCATCGTTGTAACAGTTTAATTTCCGAAATCAGAACGTATTCCATGCATCTGAGGGTGAAATTATTTATTTCTGAGGGTGAAATTATTTATTTTTCTTTTTATTAATTTATTTATATTTAACTAAGATTTAACGTATGAAAAGTAATATTTGATTAAAATTTAGGTCAACACATAAATTAAAAGTTAAAAAAAGAAAAGAATTTAACACAATTAAATGTTGTAATTTTAATGTGTTAAATTCTTTTTTTTTTAACTTTTAATTTGTGTGTTGGCCTAAATTTTAATCAAATACTTCTTTTACATACGTTAGATCTTATTTACAAATAAACTATTTTTATGTTATTTACTTTTATTAATTAATTTATTATTACTAGTAACTTATTTATTTTTATTTATTTATTTAACTTATTTATTGTTTTAATTAATTAATTTATTTATTATTTTTATTAGTGTAGTTTTAAAAAAGGCCACACACACAATAATTAAAAATCATAAAAACACATTAAAATTTCGACCAGGTTTCGATGGGAGCTGCAGATCTTTTTCAAATACTGGTCGATCGAAACCTGACCGAGATTTTAATGTGTTTTTATGTTTTTTAATTACTGTGGTGTCTGGCCTCTTTTTAAAACTACATCATTAATTTGACACACGTTAAATTTCTACATTATTTTTATTAATTAATTTATTTTCATTTTTATTAATTTATTTGTTTATTATTTTAATTATTTTTTATATATTATTTTTATTTTTATTGTATTTATTATTTTGTTTATTTTTGTTGTTCTTCGGACAAAGTGGAAATTTCTTTTTTTGGTTTTTTTTTTGGTTGAATGGCTGAATTTTCTAAAATATAGCAAATCTCGAGATTTCATGTTGCATTTGGAAGGTTTTTTATGAGCAGGCAGGAGATTTCAGGTTTTCGATATTGTCCATTGGTGGGACAAGTTTTGTTCCCTTTTTCGTTGCATTGAAACGCGCTCAAGTTCAGGACTGCTATGAACATTAAAATTTTGTTTTTAATGCGTGATTTCGAGCAAAAAATTTTAACAGATACTTTTATGATGTTTCTATGAACTTATTTTAATTATGAACTTATTTTATTAAATAATTCATTATATTTTCCAAAACTTACTTAATATTTCGTCATGATAAATTTCTTTTACTTCTGAAGTTTAATTCACAGCCCACAAACAAAAATCTATACAGTCATCCCTCGACTTACGTCCGCTCGAGTTACGTCCATTCGAAAATATGTCCGTGATCCCATAAATGATAAATAATATTTTCGACCATACTTTCGAGCAGCAAGCGAGAGTAAAATAAGATTTCTATTTAGCAACAATATATTATGTGCTGTGGCAACAGCGCATTCAGGGTAACTTCCCTTGGCAATTGGCAATCAGCACGTGTCTTCAACAGTGTGTCTATTGATTTTGTATTTAAGAACTAGTTTATTTGTGTAGTTATCATTATATATTTCGTGATATTTTGTGCAACATGGCCCCTACACGCCCAATTATAAAACCTAGTGATGAATCACAGAAAAAGAAGCGAGCAATTGATCTTGAAACGAAGTTGCAAGTTATAAAGCAACATGAAGCTGGTAAGCCCGACAAAATGATCGCACTTGACTTCGGGTGGTCTCATTCTATAGTAACGACCAGTTCGAAAAATAAGCTTAAAACCATGGAGGCTGTGAAATGCTTCCCAATCAACGATAGAGACGAAGCTATGATAAGGTCCTTTTTTTAATCTAAAGCTACAAAATTCAACAACAGTCTTGGTGAATATTACCGTCTCTTTCTTATTACTAATGTTCTTGTTTTTTTATCAATAATAATTAGTAGCCCTTTTACTGCCAGCGGGCCGATATATCGACCCTCGTTGTTTGTGCAAGATTAGAAAATATTCTTCTAATATTGAGTAACTATTTGTTGACGAATAACATATCTTACAATTACTATAAAATACGAGTTTCCGGTGTTTTTAAATTTTAAATTTTTTCTTTTTCTTTTAGGAAACTATATTTATATTAATATTTATTTTAATATAAATATAATATCTATGTAAATATAATATAAATATAATAATATAATATAAATAATAGAAATTATAATATAATGCTATTTTTTCATGTTTATTATTATTAATATAATAAATATAAAACAATCTACATAAATATAATAATTATCTATATTTATATTTTAGAAAACTAAATTTTATCAATAAGAAATACTATTTCTTTGCTTATAAATAATATTTTTCTAATCATAATGGGAAATAAATATAGAATTTTGAGTTTTTTACATATATAGTAATTAATTTGTTATTTTTCCTTTCTAAAAATTAAAGTCAACCCTTATAATTCTTCCATGGTTCTAAGCCCAAACTATATCTTCAGCACTGGGAAAAAATCTAGATGTATTAAGTACTAGAAATACTAGTAAGTACTAGAAAAATACTAGAAAATTAAGTACTAGAAATAATTCAAAATCTGAAATCTTGGAAACTTCCTGAAAAGACCCTTGGCAGTTGTCGCACATCCCGCCCACAATGGGCTGGCAGTAAAAGGGTTGATAATCCAAAATACAGTGTTTGGATTAATTTTGGTTAAGTCCCTAACTCCTATAACTCTGTTGATTTGATGTATCGACTTACGTCCTGCTGGATAGAAAGGAACCTAGACGTTAGTCGAGAGTCTATCTATTATATATATACATATATAATCGAAAAGGCAGAACTGAAAAAATACCGTTCGAGTTTCGCAAAGCAAAGATTTCAATCAATCTTTTGCAATTTAGAAAATTTAGAAAAGTATAGAATATAAGAATAAAAATTAACCTTATATTACTAAACATATAAAGCCGCACAATGATGTTATTATGTTTATATAATAATGATGTGTTTTTTTGTATTTTCATTTCCAAATCCCACATCATTGTGCGGCTTTATATGTTTAGTAATATAAGTTAATTTGTATTCTTATATTCTATACTTTTCTAAATTGCAAAAGATTGATTGAAATCTTTGCTTTGTGAAACTCGAAGGGTATGCTTTGAGTTTTGCCTGTTCGATTATATATGCCTAGTTTTGAAGTTTATGTCTCATGGCTTCTTATGAAGGTACTTATTTTATTTTATATTTTATAACTTTAGCTCAATATTATAGATTTTGCTCTTTTTAATTTTTAATTTTTATTAAATGTGGGCCCGGTAGCCGAGTGGGTAAGGGCGCTTGGCTGCGGGTTGGAGGTAGCGGGTTCGATTCCCGGGCTCGGCGGAGGACGGGAATTTTTACACGCTTCTTTCTCCTCCAAACGGGCCCTAGGGCCTACCCAGCCCTCTATAGAATGGGTACCGGGTTTCTTTCCCGGGAGTTAAAGGCGGGCGAGCGACGGGCCGACCCCCCGTCCTCAACTTTGTCCCGTAGGTTCTGAACACTGGAGCCTACCCTCCAGTTGCCTTGCGCGGTCCTCTGGGCCTGATCGCAACTTTAACTTTAACTTAATTTTTATTAAATATATAAAATTATAAGTAATAATATAAATATTTTAAGTAGTATTTTTAATACATAATAAGAAATAAGAAACCTTACATCTTAATTCCTTATTTTCGTAATTTTATTTTTAGATTTTAGGTAAATTTATGTAATTTGGTTGTGTTTTTTTAAATAAAAAAGAGCAAAGTCTTGAAATATTGCGTTTTTGTTTTCTAAATTGTTTCCAAAATTTGCCGCTGATGAGGTGAAGGTAGTTTGGCTGTATCCTCATAGAAACAATAAATATGTTTTTTTGTATTGGCATTTTCAAATTCCACATCATTGTTCAGCTATATATATATAGAAACTCAAAGCAAATCCTTCGAGTTTCACACAGCAAAGATTTCAATCAATCTTTTGCAATTTAGAAAATTTAGAAAAGTATAGATGTAAGAATAAAATTAACTTATTTTACTAAACATGTAAAGCCTGACAGTGATGTCATCACTTTCCGGTTTATATATATAGTCTTTATATATATAGATATATATATTGATAGATAGATAGATAGATAGATAGATAGATAGATAGATAGATAGATAGTTTTATGTTCTGTATACAATTTTTCACCTTTTGAATGATCGAACCAAATTTTGCGTAGATACTAGTTTGCGGGAAATATAGGCTACCTTGGAACCCGATTAAACATCCCCAAGAGGAGGAAAAGGGGTGAAACCTCTGAAATAGTACCATATGTGAACTTGGTGGTGACAATGAGAACTACACAAATATTTTTCCGCAACAATTGGAACGACCAGGGAAGGTTTCAAGACATAGGGTTGTGGAGAA
Organism: Thereuonema tuberculata; assembly: GCA_023159025.1. Lineage (NCBI taxonomy): Eukaryota > Metazoa > Arthropoda > Chilopoda > Scutigeromorpha > Scutigeridae > Thereuonema > Thereuonema tuberculata. The sequence continues at coordinate 348,581,120 of JAFIDM010009631.1, forward strand.
GGGGAGAACCAGAACTGTCCACCCCATCACCACCCCCTCAACGGGCAACGCCGGATAATTAAGCTAGTCACACAAAAAGAAAATATTTTTGAGTATTAATTAAAAATTAAATTTATTATCAAGTTATTGAAAAATATATAAAAATTATTAAAAATAGACTATAAAATAACTTGAGGAAAATTAAGGCTTTTAGAAAATAAAAATGCCTTGATTTGTTATGATTTCATATAAGATTGATCATTTGTTGATTAGAGCCAATTAAATTACAAAAATTTTAGATGCGGAATTCAAATGGAATAGGAAAAAAAAATAGGAAAACAAAATTTTAATTTTTTTCAATGGCACTTTATATTATATGTCTTATTGAAAATGTATTATTAATTATTATTAAGTATAAAAGGTGAATATTAACGTGCGCTTGAATTGTTGAAATAAAGGACAACGACACACCTATCATAAAAATGTTAAAAAAACATGAATAATAAAACGACTAGTTTCGGTTCACATGGATGATTAGAACCTTTGTCAAGTAAATTGATGAGAATGAAACATGCCTATATATATACAGCAAACGTTACTAAAGCTATTAAAAAAGGGCGCGAAGCTTATGCGTCAATTGATTGAGCTTGGACTGAAGTGGTATAAAAGAAAAGCCTTCACAGTTTTTCAACGATTTTTTTCTAGCAGTGGTCAGGTAAAGCATTTTTAAAAACAATAATAATTTTTGACATCAATTTCTGGTGATTTTTTATGTATATCCAGAAGCCAAAGGAAGCATATTTCGTCATGTTTTGAAATTTTGGTGATTAAAATTGATTATGAGTGAAAGATCGAATTTTTAAAATTTGTTTTTGAAATAAAACAATCGAAATTCTATTATTTACAGTCATATCAGAGAAAGTTCCGACAAAGTTTTTATAGTCTTAAGAAATAAATATCCAAAGATTGAGCCATTGGTGTAATTTTTGGAAGTAGTATTTTAATTGATAAATTAATTTTACTTGAAAGCCCATTTGCATTGCAATGATATCCGAAAGAGAATCGGCGACCTCATCTGGAAAAAAAATAACTAGATATCTATTAGTATTTTCGTGGAGAGGGAGAAAAAAGCATTAAGACTGTCCATCTTTATGGGAACTTGGAAAAATTTAAGTGAATTACATCTCAGTGCATTCGATGTCGAATTTCCTGATGGATGATTTCAAGATGAAGAGAAAAAGGAGTAATATCCAGATTGCATCGCCTTAACAAAGAAGGCTCTCCTAAGTATTTGAAGGTAAACCAGTGAAAAACTTAACTGAAGAGCAACAGAAGGGCACGTGCAGTTAATTCAAGAAGAAGCAGAAGAAGATTTTAATAATCTAAATATCACTTTTATGTTCAAAACGATCGAATTCGAAGATATAAAATTAAACTTTTTGTCACCAATAGATATTTTGGTCAAGCTGATAATATAATATTCGAAACAGAAAATTAAGTCTACATTGTAACTTTTCTTGAAGTTATTAATTTCTACTAAATCTTAAAAACGAAAAAGATAGCCTATAGTTTTTGTCTCCAACATTGAAAAAAAAAAGGAAATAATCGTAAAAAGTAAATGTATATTAATTAAAATCGAAAAATTAATTTCGCGTGGTTGCAGAATTTAAATTCCTTATAATTTTACTTCTATATTTATAGACGTGAAATTATAAAGAGTTTTCATTCTGTAATCAACTGGCTAAAATATTTCTTAAATGATTTTAATTACTTACATGAAGTAATTTTTCAATTTTAATTGAGCTTCATGGAAGTTAAACTAAGTGCTAACTTATCTGTATAGTTTTAAGATAAAGCGAAATAAACAGAAAAATACTAATGTTTATCAAAAGTAAATATAGTTTTCCCTTAATTAAAATATTATACCTGCAAGGAGCGATTCGTGTAAAAGCATCATCCAACCACTTAGCTTTACAATCCGCAACGGTTTTTCCATCTTTACAAGGGTTGTTAATGCGAGAAAGATATATCTCCTGAAAAAAGAAATTATAAAATTGTTTTTTATCGAGTTTTGTTTTTTCACTGCTAAAGGAATTTACATGTTCACTTTTATTATTTCCTGTTTTCTGATTAGTATTCCCCAACATCACAGTGCAATGAATCTATTCAAGTTTTGAAGAAAATATTTTCACTTTAGATAGTTTTGAGTAAAGTCTGAATTGCATTTCTCCAAATTATTGAAATATTTCCAGGCTACGTTTTTGCTAAAGATTGTGTGACTGCAATGTAAGTATGTACATTTCATTTACTTCTTTCAGTTGTATTGCCAAGAGAAATCTTAGTATAAGTTGTACAATAACCAGAATACTACTACAGAGGACTGTCCGACAAAAAAACCCAATACTTTTATCCTTCTTCTTGAGGAGTTCTCGCAAATTCCAAGAACTAGACAGCATTACAATAGGATAACTGATCAATGGAAACTTTTCTTTTCAGAAAAGAATAGATTTTCGCTAATAAGGAAATTTCGACACAAAACATCTGGAAGTTAATAAATATTCTATAGTTATGCTGATCTCATTCACAAATATTATATTGATATTATATTAATTTCTCTATATGCCTTTAACTGTTCACAGAAATTTAAAAAAAGTCCTTGATCCCAATTATAACTTTTGAAATGCTACGGATACCTTTATTGTTCATTTCTTAATTTCTGTCCAAACTTTAATTACAATAAAAAAATAGACCTCTAAAAATGAAAATATTCTCTTGATTGGTATACCGAATTCCATTGTTTGTCATATTATAAAGCAATATTCCCAGATGAAATTAAAGTCCATGTAATGTTAATTATCATTTTATTTTTAAAATTACATTCTAGGCAAAAGATATCAATCTAATAAGTTATGATAATAATTTGTTGCTTTTGAAAAATGGAATACTTTATGAATTGAAGTTCGAAATTATATTTCGAATTCATATTCTTTTCATGCTCTTATTTCAAATATTTTATACAATTCCAATTGATATAAGGCAAACTGTATTACAAACCTTTGTGAAATCTAAAGAAGTCACGGTAACGATCTGATTATAAAAGTGAATGACTGAATTCATATTAACAGTTCTTGGATCATCTTCTTTATCATGAACAAGAATCTACAGAAAAAAAATATTATATGTATTAGTAATTAAACCACAATTATTAGAAAATAATAAGTTAGTGGAATCTTAACTAACATTTAAATTTAGAATTTAGTGAAAAATAAAAAAATAATTTCAGATGTTAATGACATGCATTTACACTGAAAGTCATAATAGAAGCTATAAGCTATGAACAATCGGATATTCTTTATTGCAATGTTCGTTTCCACACGTCAACAGTAATGCTCCTAAATAAAAAGAACAGTTAATGGAGGTTCCGTCACATCTTGCTTTAGAGAAAAAATATTTCTATTTTTTTTTAAAAAATATTTTTGAACTCTTTCAAAACAATCAGGTACAGAAGAAACTTATGGAAAATAAAATAGGTCTAGCGACTGTATATTATTGGAATTTTCGATAACCGTTTCCAAACCAATCAAATCAAATCATTGACTGACATATACTTTAATTAAATCGTATTGGACTATCCCAATGGGAACAGAGCGTGAACCGTTAATAGTGATGGTCGGAAAATAGCAGAGACTAACGTCGATGTTTCAGCATAATGTACACACATTTATTTACAATTTATTTACACTATATATACAAAGTTGGTGTATCCCAAAAACAGGTCAAAATAGTGAAAACCCTGAAGGGTCACGCCATCATTGGGAGAGGAGCCAATCGCGTGAAGTCTTGCCCTCCCAGTTTAGCCAATCACAGCGAAGTTTAACTGACCAATCAGGGAAGGTTTTCGACTTTGCATCATAGCTCCCCTTTCAAGGGTCGGCATCCTCGTCGACTCACGTGTCCGGGTAGCGTCAGGGGTGAGATACGTTCCTCTGTGAGCGGCGCAGGGGAGGGGTGGGTTCTGTGCTGTTGATCCAGCTGGATGGGCGTCCGGTTGTTCAGGGGCGAAGAAGGCGTCGCCATCTGGTTCTACCGTTGTCCAGTGGTTCTCGATCGGCAGGGTGTCCAGTGTACTCTGAGGGTGGCAACCATAGACGAGAAAGAAAGGTGTGAAGGATGTGGCATCACTGACGGCGGTGTTGAATGTGTACGTGACAAACGAAAGGATTTGTTCCCAATTAGAATGATGTTTGTCAACATACATAGACAGCATATTTGTGATGGTGTGGTTAAGGTTCTCCATCACCTCATTCGTCTGTGGTCTGTAAGGTGATGTGCGGTAGTGCAGTGTCCAGCAGATGCTAAGAACTTCCAGCATTATTGCGCTAAGGAACTAGTGCCATGGTCGCTGACAATTGACGTCGGGGATCCGTAGCACAGGACCATGTCTCGCACAAAGAAGTGGGCGACTTTGGTAGCTGCTGCGTTGTGTAGTACCTGTGTAATAGCTAAGCAGGAGAAGTGGTCGACTGCCACCACAATCCAACGGTTATTGTTGTTGGATAACAGGAGAGGAACAAGGAGATCAATGCCGATGTAGCTAAAGGGTTTTCCAGTAGCGGGAGCAGCTGAAGGAGTCCTACCACTGGCTTCGTCGGCAATTTTCTGTGCTGGCAGCCATCGCACCGTAAAATAGAAAGGCGGTCTTATACTGTGCAGGCAACTAGTAGTTTTGCCGGATTCTGCCATAGATTTTGGCGAGACCAAGATGCCGCAGATTAGGTCCTCGTGGTAAGACTCGGCAATGTGGCGACGCAGATGCTACAGGATGACTAGCAGTCACTGCAGGATGTGGAGTCGAAGCTCTCTTTGAAGAGTACGCCATCTATCATTACATAGCCCTTTTGTGCGATTGCATGGATGCTCGGGCTTCGGCAACGATTCTGCGGAGTTTCGGGTCCTTATATTGTTCAATGGCCATGTCCAGTTATTTCCTTATCGCATTGATTGCGGTGGTGTTGTGGGTGGTTTCGTTTGACAGGAGGCATGACAAACAATCCGTGTCAAGTTGTTTGCGGCCCATCTTGTAGACGACGGTGATGTCGTGCTCCTGCAGTCGGAGAGCCCATCGTGCCAGCCGTCCAATGGAATCCTTAGGGCTGGTGAGCCAGCAGAGGGCGTGGTCGGAGACCATACTGAATGGGCGGCCGTAGAGATAGAGTTGGAACTTGTGTGTGGCCCAAACTACAGCAAGGCATTTCCGATGGGTTGTGGCGTAATTCCTTTCAGCTTTGGATAGGTATGACTGCCATATGCAATGGCGTAAGTGCTGGCGTCAATGTGAATTTTTGTGTGCGCATCGTCCTCAAAGTAATCAAGCACTGGTGCCGTTGTAAGGAAAGTTTTGAGGGTGGCAAAGCAGTCTGCTCTCGTCTGCCAAGGGAGTCGATGGTATTGCTCATCATTGTGGTGAGTGGGCGGGCGATGCGTGCGAAGTTCAAGATGAACCGGCAGTAGTACGAGCAAAGACCATGGAAAGTGCGAACTTGTTTGCTCGTCTTCAGGGTGGGGAAGTTGTGGATGGCGTCTGTTTTGTCGGGGTCGAAATGGATGCCTTGTGGTGTGACTATTTGGCCTAGGATCCTGATGGTTTGGGAGGCGGTTTGGTTAGTGGGGTTCAAGCGGAGCTCGGTGGCGAAGAGGCACTCGAAGACAGCGTTGAGGCGTTGCTGATGGTCGCCGAACGTGCGGCCAAAGATGACAATTGAGGCCGTGGAGAAAGTTGTGTCCATTAGGCAATCAAACGTGGCTGGAGCATTGCAAAGTTCATAAGGTATAATGTTGAAACTGTAGAGGCCGTCTGGTGTTACGAAGGCCGTTTTCTTTAGCATAGAGTATCTAAAGAATCATCAATTCTCGGTAAAGGGTAACAATCCTTCTTTGTGACTGCGTTGAGGCGATGATAGTCTATGCAGAAGCGCCAGGATCCGTCTTTTTTTCGGACGAGAATGACGAGTGAGCTCCATGGGCTTTGAGACAGTCATATCATGCCCTTCCTCAGCATGTTGCGGGTTTCCTCTTCGATGGCCGTGTGCTCCTTAGGGGAGACCCGGTAATGCTTTTGACACAAAGGGCGGCTGTCACCCGTATCAATGCTATGGGTGGCGGGGTGGTTTCATGTGGCATCATGTGCGGGTTCATCAAATAAGCGGCAGTACCATTGTAACAAGTGGAGCAGAGTGTGGGCTTCCCGCGGTGGGAGGTTAGGGTTAACCATTCGACGGAGATGTTTGTCTGTTAAACCACGGGGCGGCGAGGTAACTGGTGGAGTCTGCTTGTTGGCGAGAGTTGTTATCGAATGGGGTTGGATGGGCTCGATCGTTGCGATTTGACTTTGTGCAGGGAGGACTGCGGGGGCTCGAGAGGTGTTCATTACCCAAAGGAAGAGTGGTTGATGGGAGGTTGATGACTGTGACTGAAAAAGCCAGGTAAATGCGGGTGGGTAGGTCGGATATCAGCTGGAGTAAGGATGGCCCTGTTACATCGGGTGGTGGGACGATTGCTGTGGCGGCAGTGGAACCTAGTTTCTGCGGCGGTACATGTTAGTGGCGTTGTAATGACGTTTTCAGCATTGTGGAAGAGGGCGTGCTGGTTGTGTCCCGTATCTGCAATGGTTACTGTGGCAGCTGCACAATCAATGCAGGCCCCGTAATGCCGCAGGAAGTCGCATCGCAGGATGACGTCGTGCATACATTGCACAATGAGGAAATGAAATGAAAGTGCTGACTTCCCTACTCCTTTATGGGCGGTTGTAATGCCTACCATACAGAGATGCTATCCGTTTACCGTCGGGAGTTGTGAGATCGTTTACGGAGTCATAGTTTTACGTAGAGATCGGCACAAAGCTTCCCTGATAATGCTGACCGATGCTCCCGAGAAGGATAAATTGAATTCGAATCCTATTATTTGCTATGTTGGGCCAATTGCGGGTTAGCAGCTGTTCTGTTGGCCTGTGCGGACGCCGCCGTTCTTAGTTTCTCTGGTCGATGTATGATGGGCTGGGTAATCGGCGGCTGGATCGGGGGCTGTGTTGTGGGACATGGCTTCGGCGATCGGGGGAGTTGTCGTAGTGGCTACGGCGTTCCCAGTTAGGTGATAGGGAGGGACTGAGACGGCATGGCTGGTTGGTCAGGGTGCCCGTGGTTGCAAGGAAGATTCCCGACAATAACGCTAGACGTGGCCGGTCCGGTTGCGAGGAAGCATTTGGGCTGGTCATCCTGTGTACGCCACTCGTTGGCCCGTTCTTTTGGTGTGGTCGTTTTCCGCCGGGCATATTGATTTTTTCAGGGCTGTTGTTCGTTATATCCCTTAATCACGAGGATTGCGAGGATCTGTACAGCGGCAGTTAAGGCGGCGATCTGGTTTTGGAGGTGATCGGTGGGGCTCACGGTTAGGGATTGTTGTGGGCCAAGGGTTGCTATGGTTGGCCGGTAGTCTGGGAAAGGGTTTGGTGTGATGCGACGGGCTTGTTGAAGCTGTAATCGCTGGCATTCCGCAAACCATTTCATTGAAGGATGATACACGGTGGGTCAACAATACTGTGTGCTACAACTCTGGAGGTGATGGAGTCACTGGCCATCAGTCATGTGAGGATCTACCTTACTGCAGAGATGAATCACATCCTCGACGTACGACTCGCAGGACTCTTGGGTAGCTGTGCACGGGTGAAGAATGTCCGCGCGGTTTCTTTGGCGATGTGATGGGATGCCACAAATGTGTCGCTGAATTTCATAACGAATTTGAGGCCCAGATGGAGATGGTGGCCTCTTCGTTATCGAACCAGCGGCGGCCTGTGTCCGTTAGGGCGAAGGGCAGATACGCCAATTTGTTGTTGTTTGCCACCCGTTAAAATTGGGCTACAAGTTCGAAGTCCCGGAGCGATGCAAGGGGGTCAGTTGATGCACCAGAGAAAGGGGTGGATTCTCGCTATCATAAGGTGGGGTAAGTTCTCTTTGCTGGTATTTGGGCAGTGGCAACAGCATGGATCTGGTCATCTAGTGAGCGGTGAGGGTCAGGTTATCGGGGGGTTCGGCATGGTGGATCCATGGTTCGGCGGGTCTTCGGTGCCAATGATATGTGGTCGGAAAATAGCAGAGACTAACATCGATGTTTCAGCAAAATGTACACTTATTTATTTACAATTTATTTACACTATATATATATATACAAAGTTGGTGGATCTTCAAAAACAGGTCAAAGTAATAAAAACCCTGAAGGGTCGGATTCTGAACGCACAGGTCACGTTAGATCGGAGATCTCTGTTCAGTCCGTCATTGGAAGAGTGAGCCAATCGCATGAAGTCTTGTCCTCCCGGTTTAGCCAATCACTGTGAAGTTCAACTGACCAATCGACTTCAATAGATTGATTTGAAAGACTAAGGAGGGGGGGGGATGACCAAAATAAAGGTACTCAAATTTTAAGTTGGGACACATAATAATCCTAGCAATTTTAAGATATCAGTGCACCGTTTTAGTTCTAATGTAATGCTCGTAAAAACAAATAAACGAACAGATAAGAAAATGTTCACTTGGGCTAGTAACACTTCGCATGCTTAGTGAATTAAGGCATTACTCTGATTGAATATCCAGATAAAGATTGTTACTTCATAATATTACTTGAACTAAAGAATGTAACAGATTTAAAATGGGATTTTTGTAAGAACCTACTCTGAAAGCAACAGGAGAAGCTCTGATATCAGACTTTAGTTTTAAAACTGTACACAATCCCGTTGGAATTCCTTTAAATCGAAGTTTATCTATGAATATGGAATAAAGAAAAACAAGGATTTACTTTTATGGTAACAGTACAAAAAAAATGAATAAAAGTTCGTTTTAATAATTAAAATGTCTTTCTGTACAATTTGTGCGGAATTCTTTTTGGCTGAAAATACAAAAGCAATTAATGATTTGATTGCTACTTAGTATCATAAACAGCATAAAATAATGTATTTAGGACGACAGAATTTAAGTTAATTCATTACCTGTTGTGATGGATTTACAAGTTCCGAAATGAGTCTTCACATGTTTTACTTCAGTTTCAGTTTTATTATCAGTAGACATATGTCCAAATATATCTTTACACTAAAAAGATAAGTAAACTTTGATCAGTTTTTATAAAATTTTAAATCTCCTCAATTTTCGTTACATTTAGATCCTCTGTTTTTCATTCTCAAATGGGAAAACATTATTTCAGTTGGAAACCCTAGATAAATTGATGCCTTATAAAACTTGTTGTTTTAATCATTCTTTCATTATTTATCATAGATCCCGTACACAAACTTTTAGTCATACAGACATTAATAAACCTTATTGAAAAGCTCATGACTTGCAGAGGTACGGAAAAATACGAGTTCCGGTCTACAATCACTTTCTGTCTCGCAGGAAATGAAAAGTGTCCGAAAACGAAGTTGGACAAACTACAAGTCGGACAAACTTGAGTATTAACCTTTATGATTTACAGAGGCGGAGAAAAATACGAATTCTGGGCTTCGGTCGTATTCTGTCTCTAATTTTTTCCTTGTGGTTTTTTTTTCTTTAATGCAAAAAATAAAATTAAGAGGTTGCATTCTACTAAGTTTCTGCTATTCTATTAATCATTATTTTAATTTTTCAAAGAATTATTTACTTACGTTAGGATCTAATGTTTCTATTCCAATATTGGTAATAGCATTTGCCCACAGTGTTTCTACAGTTACATTAGGCAAATCAAGCAGCATTTCCACTGAAACCAAATCTTCTGTAACGTTGAACTCCGCTTCGTATTCTGATTTCATTTTAGAAATTGACTCATAGTAATCGAATGGTTCATAAGGACAGAGGGTAATCGTAGGCAATTGCAGAAATTCATATTCTTCGTAAAAAACACGGACTGCAGGAGAACCATAATAATAATCATAAATAGTTACAGCGATCTGATAGAAGCAAATGCTAGTCACTATAAGTAATACAGCAGCCCACATAAATTTAATTTGTTTGCTTTGCTGGGAATGTAAAATTTGATCGATTCCTGACATACTTATTAATGGTTTGTAACTTGTATCAAGTTTTCTTGATTGTCGATTGTTCATTTGAAAATCAGTTTCGAAGGCCATTGACTGTAGCTTCTTCTTTTTTTGTAAAACCTTTTTTTTTTTTTGTAAAAGAAAAAAAAAGACAAATTCTTAGTTTTTAGAAGTTAGTTTGAATGAAATCAAAAAGATTTTTTTTTAAATTGACTAAAAATGAAAATTAAATTTAAAATTTAGAAAATGTCTCTGTGTGATTGTAATTAAATTGATTGTAATTGTAATTAAACTGACCCTACTCTCAGCACCCTGGAATGGGTTGTAATGAACATATAACAATGACACTTGTAGATATGCTAATTAGACCATTCGGACGCGATTTCCTCTAAAAAAAAAAGGAGTTGAACTATTCACCACCAGTCGGAAATATGGTGCTGTACAGTAGCTATAAAATACCAGTAGTCATTGCAAGCAAACAATTCCGCGAGGATTTTCATAGCTGTTGGAAAGTTCTTTTATCAGAATAGAAACAACAGATTGAAAGGACCCCTTGTCAAGAAATGATTACAATGAAGAACTTAAAATTTGAGTGTGCCACCAGGCGACCGATGGACGTTGTTGATGAAGTTGTGGCTGTGGCTTACCGCGCAGAACGTGCCCAAAATGCTTCATCCAGTGCTAAAACGGTGAATTGTCCATCGCCTGGTACAGTGTTCAAAAAGTTTTGCGGTCCATTTTACACTGGTACCCCTACCAGATTTACATGGTGCAACAACTCACACCTCAAGATCCGCAGCAACGCACTTATTTCGCCCTTTTTGGCAATAATGGCTGTGGATAATATTTGGTTTCAAAATATCTTGTGGAGTGACCAGGCGCTTTTCGCACTAGAAGGTGCGATGAATACGCAAAACTGTCGCATATGGAGTTCGTCGCATCTACTTTTTTGTGCATGAACAGCCATTGCACTCGGCTTAAGTGACTGTATGATGTGGATTAATTTTATTCTCGATCCATTTTTCTTCGAGGAGATTACACCTCAAGAACAAGTAAGGTGTACCGTTACGACAGCATGTTATAGTGAACTCCTTGCTCAGCATGCGATTCCTGTCCTTCAAGAACGAAATTGTTAAAGACTACTGTTTTCTTGCAAGATGGAGCAATATTTTATACTGATCGACAAGTGAAAGACCTGCTTCTTGCGACCTTCAGGAATGAATGCATAATCTCCAGAGAATATCCAGATGCTTAGTGTGCACGATCTCCGGACTTAAATCGATGTGACTTAAGGCTGTGGGGATATCTGAAAGATCGCGTATATCAGAGACGTGTACAGTCTCTGTCTGATCTAAAGTCAAGCAAACAGCGGCATTCCATCGGAAGTACTCCGTGCAACCGTTGATCATGCTGTTTTACACAAACAGCACATAATTGGCCTAGCTGGAGCACATATTGAACAACTTCTGTAATCATCATTTGATAATAAAGTTAATGTTTTTCGTCCTTAAAGCTTCTATTTTTGCCTGGTGGCAAAAACGTAAATATAAAATATATAGAAAAACAGTTGTTTTTTTTTTTTCGCGATGAAAATCGAGTCGGCGAAGTCTAATTACCATATCTACCAAGTATCGTTGTCATTATTCTCAGCTCCATGGTCAGCATCTTGGAGAGTAGGGTCAGTTTGATCATTACAACCATCTATCTAGAATTGGACATTTTTATCATAGTGCGAAGATGAAGTAAATAGTTCAAGATCATTTAAAGAATTTTGAAAAATTCAACTTTCATTTAATACATTTTATGTAAAGGCAGCAATAAAATTTGATTACAGATATAAAAGAATTTAAAATTTAAAAATAACAGTTAAGTAAAAAAATTACCTTTTTCTTTAAAAAATACGATGTTGCTTCTAATATTTCAAATAAAGTCAAAAAGCCAATATTAAGAAAAAGACAAGTGCTTCCTCCGACGTTAGATATAAGATAGTTGAAGGTATACCAATTATATTCTTGAATTGTTGATACAAGAAAAGAAATGTAAGAAATATCTACATAGAGTTTGTTTTCTAACATTATCTGAACACCATCAAAATGAATAGAATAAACCAATCGTGAACAACGCCTTGGACATTCTTTATAGCATGTACGACGATCATCTATAATTTCAACCATTTTTCTAATACTTTGGTTTAAAGATGATGGTGTATTGCAATCCTTTAATTTCTTCATTTTCATAAACGGAAGCCTAAGAAAGAAATTTGATTTATATGTAACAATGTTAAATTAAAGTCGAGATAACCATATTTTTTTGTTCTATTTTAAGAACTGTTTTATACTCCCATATCATGCAAAAATTCAAAATATGGCATTCCAATTATATCTTATTTACTTGTAGTTCTCACACAATAGCTGAATATCATCAAAATTGATAGAATAGACATCGTGATCTTTTTTTTAGATCTTTTTTAAATGATACATGCCACAAACATGGAGGGAAACAGAAGAAGAAGCAGACAAACACAGGAAAGAAAAGAAACATTTATGCTGCTCCGGGATTTGAACTAAGAATCCAACATATCAGACATACACTATATGACCAAAAGTATCCGCGCACCCCCCCCCCACACACACACATTGAGGCACATATAAATATGATGTCGATTCCCTTTTGCTAGGATGGCAGCCTTTTGGGAAGACTTTCCACCAGGTTTTGGTAGGTGGTCGCAGGAACTGATTTCCAGGCGGCCATGACAGCTGAATTGATTACTGCCACGGAAGATGGACGAATGTGGTTGGGCACATTATCTGAGTTTTATAATCGTCCCACAGATGTTCAATGGGGTTGAGATCGGGACTGTGAGACAGCCAGTCAAGTTGTGGAACGCCCATTTAGTCAAACCACGGCCGCAAAAGCTTCGATTTGTGTACGGAACATTTATCATGGAAGAGAAAGGGTCTTCCCCAAACGGTAGCCACAGTGTTGGGAGGGCCGTGTTGTATAGAATAGCCCGATACATGGCAGAGTTCATGTTGCCCGTCACAGGAACTCAAGGACCGAAGCCGAACCACGAAAAACATCCCCACACCATTATCCTGCCGAACTTAACAGCTGGCACAATGCAGTCGGATAAGACGTGTTCGCAGGGCATCCGCCAAACCCACATGCGTCCATCGGACTGCCAGATCGTGAAGCGAGATTCATCACTCCACAGAACATTTTTCTACTCCTCCACAGTCCAACGACGGTGGGCTCCGTACCATTGCAACCGACGCTTCGCATTGACGGCGGAGATGTTCAGCTTTGAGCGGCCGCACGGCCGTGGAAACCCAAGTAGTTTAGCTCTCGACAAACAGTCCTGCTGCTAGCGACAACGCCCCATGCATGTTGGAACTCCGTAGTCATCACTACCAATGGAGACTTGCGATTTTGCTTCCCTACTCTATTCAGGGTTTGACGGCTATGGTCAGTCAGTTTTCTCGGTCTACCACTTCGTGCAGCTGTCGTTTCAATGCCTTGACGTCTCCATTTTACAATTACATCACTCACAGTTGCTTTCGGCACACGCAGAACGTCCTAAATTTCACGAACCGATTTCCTACAACGGTGGCATCCGATTATCAAGCCTCGGTCGAAGTCACTGAGCTCGCCTGACTTACTCATTTTATCGGGAACCCAGAATTATGACCGCTCAAGCCCCCACCATCGCTTTTGTAGTGTCCGATGACGCATCAAACCTCCTGACCTGTCGGAAAGGTGTCCGGATACTTTTGGCCATAGAATCCTCACAGCAGTCTGCCGTTGTGATCTAAGTTATACTTAAAATGTAATTTCAAGAAGTGATGAATCAAAGACCTGTGATATCTTCATTTCATAAATGAAGCCTAAGAATGAACTCAGAATTAAAAATTTAAATTTATTAGAGATTTATTAGCCATACAGAAGATGAAAGATTTTTAGAAAATAAGCTTGGGGGATATTAAATACTTTAATCTAAATTAATAATAATTGACTTCGTTTGAAAATGAGTACTTCACATTTAATCTACAATGTAAATAAAAAAATACAGAGAAAGTAAGAGTATCAGAATTAGAATTCAGAACATCATCAATAGAAAGAACGAACATTTTCATTCTATTTAATACTATTTTTTTCTGTGTATTTTATATATTATAATATATTTTTTCTTCATATTTTACATTGACAGTGTACGTATATATTGTGTATTTTGTAGATTATAATATTTATAACAATAAATTTGATCTGTGAAATTTCAAATGGTGTCATTAGTAGAAATAAGTTTTTGTACTCCCATAATAAGAAAATATTGAAGATGACCCAAAAATTAAATTTTAAAATCAATAAAAGCCTCATCGAAATTTTCATGCATTAATAAGAAGTGTTCAGATAAAAGATTGTTTCTTCGCGAAGGATAAATTTTGTCGTATTAACAATTAGTTCTTTGAGAATAGGAAACTCTAAAATGTATAATAAGTTTTAAACAATAAAAAACTTTCTTTCTGATTGATTGTTTAAATATTTTTTCAGTTTAAAAATCAATTCTTCACTACAATGACTAAATTAATTTAGACGGTAAATAAATTTGAAATATTTCTTTGGTCACTTCACTTCGAATAAGCCATGAAAGTTTCAACAACATAAAATAAATACTTCAATAACTCTTTTCACATTCTTAAGTTTTTACGTGTGCTGAATATGATAGTTAAACTACAGCCTGCACAAAGCATAAAACAACATTGAAAACACAAGAATTTCCAGTGCTTTCGGCTCAATGTGACGAGGCTTCCACGGTGGATATGGTCCTATGAGCCGGCAACACCTCTATTTAAGTGGGAAGGAACCAATGGAATGCTGTGAAATCGGTGGGTAGAACGGAATTCTCGTGGTAGTCTTGTGAGTCAATGGGTGGGCTGACAACCTAGAGAGGTGTCAGCGCCAGCAAACAGTGATCGCAGGAACTAAATGGTCATAGAGACTGAAGCACATGGCAAAGTTTGTAAACAAAACAAATAAAATAAAAAATAAAATTTAAAAAACCAAAAAAAATTTAAAAAATTTAAAAAAGAAATAAAAAATAACAAAATTAATAATAAAATATATATATAATAATTAAAAATATATATAATTGAAAATACATATATAATAATTAAAAAGATTTAAAAATGAAATAAACTGAGATGAAGAATAACGGAAAAGAATGATAAAAACCATAAGAAATAAAAAATAAAAAGGTTTACACAAAATCACTATGAGATGAAGGTATATTGAACTGGTTTTCTTTTCTTGATCCTTTTCTTTTTATTAGAGAATACTGATGCATGTTTTGGATAAAGATGCCGTCATTGCAGCATATTTCTGTGGTTGTGATAAAACAGATTCCTTGCATTTTCTCGAGGAAATGTTTGTCAGAGCTCTCCAAAATAGAAGGTGTGGAAAAGTCTATGGAATTTCCAGTGCTGTTGAGGTGACGAACAGTAGCGTAAGTGATGTCATTTTTAGTCATGGCCCTTAAGTGTTTCCAACCTGGTCCGATAGAGCGATGGGTTTCGGCGATGTAACTGTATGTGAAATTTTTGCATTGAAGGGCATAAATGGCGCCTTTCACTTGCATAGAGTTAACCTTTGGTTTGAAGATATTGAACAATGCCCTGGTAGTGTGGCGATTAGATGATGCAGGCACAATATTGAACAATATTGAACAATATTGGAAGCTGCTGGAAACCATGCCGGATGGTAATCAATGGAAACATATCTTTTTTGTTGCATGAAGTTTTCCTGAACATCGTCTTTATTGTAAATGGTTATTAGTTTCTTCCTTATGGTCCTGTTGATAAACGCGCATGGGTAATAATTCCCAATGAAGATACTACAATTTATATTGCCTATTTCACAATTAAATACCTCGTGAGAGAGCTAGATGTAGTGAAGGCCCTTAGTTCCTGCGATCACCGTTTGCTGGCGCTGACACCTCTCTAGGACGTCAACCCAACTTGATTGGCTCACTACACTTTCACGGCAGGATTGGATTGCAGAGCAATTTAGTCGTCGAACACCTAATAACTCAAATTAAAAGTTTTGAAGTATTTAAATTTTCTTCCGATTAAAAGTTTTGAAGTATAGTAGAACCTCGATTAACCAAAGTGGTCGGGACCGGACCTCTGTCGGAAAATCAAAAATTCCGGAAAAAAGAGAGCACTTAAAAATGGCCATCAGGAGACCGCAAAAATTTTAACACTGGATTTTAAACATGTGTACAAAATAACTAAATGTGATGTTTTTAATTATATTGCTATAATTATAAACAATAAATTTGTTCAGTAGATGTCACACAAGTCAGAAAATGCAATGTAAATGTTTATGTGACATTGGCTTAAACGGAAGTTTGCTCTGCCGTAAGCATGACTGACGTCATTTAGCTGCTCTGTCCCGAAGTTGTTTCAGTAGCATAAGTTCTGTAGAATCAGAGTCTGTTGCTCCAATCTCATCAGTCCTTTAGCAAAACATTCAAAAATTTTCGGATTTGCTTATTTTAGAGGTTTCGATCACCTTATCTTCACCACTTTCTCCGTTATCTTCATTGCTATTGCGTTTTCGTTTACTGGGCTCCATGGCATAAATGAATGTTCTACATTTCGGTAAAGCCAACGCTTTTGAGTCGGACAGAAAGTAGCCAATAGAAAGGCAGATGGTCTTGGAGACGAATGTAATTTCCGGGCAAAGGAGGACAATAGAATGGAATAATAAGATAAAAGATAGAATAGATAAGATATCGGCATGTCGGCACTGCCTGCAATAGGAATAGCTGCCGCCAAAGGTGACCCTGAAGTAATATTGTTTATTTATCAAACAAAACAAAAAAAAACACTTAAGGAAACCGACGTCATTTAAACGAGGTTCCGATTAAAAGAAATTCGGATAATCGAGGTTCTACTGTATTTCAATTTCTTCCCGATTAAAAGTTTTGAAGTATTTAAATTTTTTTCCCGATTGAAATATTATTTGTTGTCACTCACTCACGATAATTTAGAAAACAACTGGGAAAAAAATAATAAGATTACATGAATTTTGATTTTCTTTTTCCTTAAAAAATATCTTTTTAAATACTTTCTTCATGTATTTTAAAAGCGAAAGATTTCATTGACAAAATATCGTATCAAATGAAGAAAAAGTTTTCACTTTAAGGAAATTCAAAGTTTTTTTTTAGACTACGATAATCCTTTAAATTCAATGCATTTTCTTCAAAAAGCACCATCAACTTTGACAAGATTTTGCGAATTCTCGAGATGCAACACGTGCCCAGTTGTTTGCATATGTTGGATCTACAGTATACTTTTATCTTGACATTAACAATGTACTTATTAACAGCTCAATTTCCTACCTGCAAGGTAATGATCTCGACAGTCTATGTTCCATGCATAAAGCTACACACCTTTCCACATCCTCACTCCTTTGACAAGGGTTCGATTCTGTACTTGTATAATTCATCTATAAATTAAAACAAAACAAAATGTTATATCGGAAGCGCAGTGGTGTCTCAAAGGATAAAAACAAACAATGAAAAACCCACCAATGAACCATTAGTGAGAAAATTCATGTGCCAAGAATGTACAGGCCTCAATGAATTTTTTTAATGCAATAAAATTCAAACTGCGCGTTTGAGTTATAACTACGAGTTCGAGCTTCTATATCATTCTTATCAGCCTCAGCGCGAGACCTTGTTATTTACATTGACTGCTCCTGGCTGATGATCGCCAACGAGCGTGAAACAGCTGTTCCAGGATGTCACTTGTAAATAATTTGGTCTCATCCATTGTTATTATTAATAATTCAAACGCGCAGTTTTAATTTTATTGCATTAAAAAAATTCATTGAGGCCTGTACAGTGATGGCACATGAATTTTCTCACTAATGGTTCATTGGTGAGTTTTTCATTGTTTATTTTATCCTTTGAGGCACCACTGCGCTTCTGATGTATCATTTTTACCAGCCTCAGCGCGAGACCTTGTTATTTACATTGACTACTCCTGGCTGATGATCGCCAATGAGTGGGAAACAGCTGTTCCAGGATGTCAATTATAAATAATTTGGTCTCATCCATTGTTATTTTCAAAACAAAATGCTTTTAAAATTTTAAATTAAAAAGAAAATATTATTTTCGATAATGACTTCTCAAATATAAAATACAAGTAACAAAAAGATTTATGCCAAATCTAGTAAATTACTCTTTTGTATAAAAAGAATAAAATCTAATTCCAGAAGTATTAAAAAATAGATTAAACACAATTGAATCCCGCAATCCTAGAGGGGCCCAACTCCAATTTTTATTGAAATTGAGTTATGGGTGCCATGTCATTGTTTCCGTTACTGCGCATCTATATACCTACAAGAGAGGCCCTACTCCAATATTTAACCACAGTAAAGTGATGCGGATTCAAAGAGACCCAACTCCTGGCGCTTGGACCTCTATTGTAATCAGGAAAACCCTGATACTGAAATGTTACATTTTGATTTTTGCAAAATATATCATATCCACATCTCCCTATTGGTTAGTTGTGGCTATATAACTTTTGTTTTTTTTTTTTAGTGGAAAGACTGGTAAATTCACAATGTACATGTGGTCTGAAACAGAGGCCAAACAAGGATGGGGCTGCAGAACAAAATAAATATCATAGCATGGTAACATTTTGGTCTGCACTGATTAAGTTGGGGCATTTTAAAAAGATTGTTCATTTCTTTTCTATACGAGGACATAGCTTCCTTCCCTGTGACAGGCAGTTTGGTGTCATAGAAAGGATGAAAAGATAGAAGGAGAAAGTTCCACATTATACAGAGTGGGTGAATATGGTCCGTGAAAAGTATGATGTTAGTCATGTCAGAAAAGGATGTAAGAGATTATAAGAATACTTTAAGAAGTTTGCAACAAAGAATGGACAAAAGTTCAAAATTTCAGATTATAAAATACTTCAGAAGCAAAGTATTTTTACTCTTGAAAATGAGATTGCAGTTTCACGAACCTTATCCAATAAAAAATCTGAATATTTTAGAATGATTAAACCAAATAGTAAACCAGATTTTCCCAATGTACCTGTATACACAAAACCCTGTCGAATGAAGTATGCTAAAATAAAAAGACTTAAATACAATAAAATAGCCCTTGAGACAGAATGTGATCTCTTATATAGAATCACTGCAGTCAGGAGAAACCTTGTCTGATTCTGAGGTTGTGAAGATCTTAATTTATAGCAAATATAATGTAATCAATGGGTTAGTTTGGAACAAGATAATGTAATTTGCCTTTTTGTTCGAAAATAAAGACAAGAAAACCTTTACAGCTAGTCAGTATGTTTTGTATTACACAAAATTGTATTGATAGCTGTGGATTCCAAAAGGGGCCCAATATTTAACTACTTTGAAAATTTCTTACTGGTGAAATATAATTAGTAGAATCTTGTGGTAAACGCCATGATAAGACAGTATGAAGATGTACTTAAGATAAAAAAATCAGATGATCAGAAGTATTTTTATGGTAATAGCAAACGTTTCTTCAATTTCCCAAAATTTTTGTTTCATGGACTTGGGCCCTTTTTGGATTGCGGGATTCAATTTCAATAATGATGTGAAATCGAATTTGCTTCAATTACTTGAGAAAGAGATCCGCCCTGAAGCAAAAACATCTTTCAAATTTAGTAAAATCTCAAAAAAAAAATGTAGCTTCACTTTCATCGTTTTGAAATTATATTTTTTGAACGTATATTGAGTTAGGCTGAGGAATCGTGTAAAATATCAAATCAAGATCCCATTTAACAAAGTGCTGGGTGAAGGTTACAGTGGTTTTAAAATTTACCCCAAAATTTCAAACCACTAAGTGGTTCATTCAAATGTATTTGCTGTTTTAAGTTTCAATAAAAATGTTAGTTTTGCATTTTGATCAACTCAAACCATGCTTAATAAATTAAATGATTAAGTAATCATTTTTAAAGAATTATTCAGTCTAAAACAATCAAAATAATTCTTATTTTGTAATTCTTTGGATGAATGAATCCATCAACTTAACTTCATTGATTACATTGTTTGCACTAGTGAATGAATAGAGATGGCTGGATATATTTGCTGGTTCAGTCAATATCTACTGAGGAAAAGTGAATAACACTTGATACAATCTGTGCAGAACGAGCCCGAACGACGTTTTTAATCAGACACCTTGGGGAAGAAACAACATTAACAACAATCCTCACAATGGAAACAAAGCCTTTTTATATTTGTAATGTGTTAATGATGCTAAGACATTGTGCCGTAACTTATAAAACTTGTCTGGAACAATGGCATTATCTTAAGAGTGTAAGATACTTCTGTATCCTTGAAGAAGTTTATTCAAAAACGCCTTATGAAATCTAAGATAATTAGGAAATTTCTCGAAAGAAGCAAGAATTTATTCGTAAACAGGTCTCAAAATCCTCGAATTTAAACAGCAAAGCTGTCCATCTTAAAATTAGAAAGAGTAATTTGCTCCCATTTTAGTTCCTGTTTCAGTTCTTCTAGATTTGAATATACTTGAGTGAAGATGAAAAGTTGCTTTATTAAGTTAGTGGGAATATGGTGCTCATTCAAAGCATGTACACGCACAATCTCATATTTTTATGGTAATCAAATGATAATTAGTCCCAAACTTAAAAACAGAAATTGGTGGAGATTAATCCCAAATGAGTTAGCGGAAAGGATTCCGTTCTTCTCTGGGAAAAGATTCTCGATAAGAATCTTTATCAAATGAAATGGGATAATACAAACCATTTTATTGAATAGACAGGAGTCTATAATAAATATTTTTCAGCAGAAGTCGAGGAAGAACAGAATATTCACAAAAGGGATAAGTATCTTCGACAAATGAAGATTATACTTCAGATATATATCGTTCGAGTCGTTGTGAAAATATTTTAAGATTTCGTAAATATGAATCATACTAATATCTTGAATTTCGTTTCGACAGCATATTCATATAGCATAATGGAGTTTACTTCAGCGATAGGTAAGCATAGTTGGGAATCGCTAGTACTGATGTCAATCGAGCGGAAGGAAATAGAAGATATTACGGAGTAAATCTGAAGACATCGTTTAGGTAAACAACGAATGTAATTTGAATCAACACTAGCGATATTTAAAGAAGAATATCCAAGTAAGGGTAGTTTATTTACTCTGAAACAGAGAACATTCGAACTTTAATATTTTGGATGAAACACAGCGTTGTTAAGGAATAAATTTTGAAACCTGATTAATTACGAAAACTTGCAAGAACTATTCTTCTACTTCAGAATAGAGTGAATGAATTCAAAGTTTCTTAGAAAGTAAAGAACTTTAATTATTTTAGAAGAATTTCTTAAAGAATCGTAAAAGGTTTAAAAGAGTTATAGAATTAACTTCCTTACAAGAACTATAATGAAGATTTATAGAAATCGTCAGAACCTAGATGCTTAAAGATATAAAGTGTTCTGAATATTTAATTCAAGATAAGTGATGAATTAATATAGAGTCAGATAGAACATTTGTAAAGAGTACATCTGAACTAGTATATCATACAAGTAGAAAAAGACTTTAAGTTTCACATAGGGTGAAAAAGGGAACAGTATAATAGTGCATCTGTTATAGTTTATGCTACAGGTAGAATAGGATTTTATGTTTCACATACGGTGAAAAACCAGAATAGTTTATTATTAAACTACAAGAACTTTAATTGATATTAAAACTCATTTATCCTGAACTTTTCATTGAGCATAAAGACATAATTAATTTCATTTAGGATCATGTATTTGAAACTAGAACCAGTTATAAACTTTCTTATTTGTGAATGTGTTTGAACAATTATTTAAACATAAGTGATAGTTACACCACATGAATATTAATAATACTCTCAATCTATTTATACATTACTAGTTGCCTTCCTGCTTGATATTCTAATATCATAAACTTTACTATATATTACCAGAAGTTACTATTAGTTTTGGAACTATTTTTTTTTTTCAGTATTGCCAAGAAGACTACATAAAATCAGGCAACCTTTTTAGAGAGAATTAAAAAGAAATGAACTAGACTACAACTCTAAATATCGCAATTCGTAAGTAACCATTTCTTTCCTTCTGATTTTGGATCAGTTTTCTTAAACGTTTTATCATAATATTATATAACATTTAAATTCTAGCTAAGCTGTATGATTACTGAAATCATCTTTTTGAAAAAAATATTTATTAATTATAGTATTATTATGCTTGAGTAGTAGCAAAGGTTTAACTTATGGCTGAGAGAAGTTAAGAAATGAATAGAAAAACATAT
>JAFIDM010009631.1:348603594-348616759 GCA_023159025.1 Thereuonema tuberculata
TTATAATTTTGATTTTAAACCTTTTAAACTTCAAAATTTCCAACAATTACATTTAAAAAGTTCTTTTATTACAAATGGGAAAGTTTAATGTTATGAAGGTACTTACTATTGTTAAAGTTGCTGTTGCCATGGCTTTCAGGCAAATTGGAACGGAAACTCCTGTATTTAGTCTGTAATATGCTATGTTTTCTTCTCCGGGATTATGAAAAATCTTAAATCCAAATAAAGAAAAATTTAAATGTTTAAATTTGTCTTAATAATTAAACAATAAAACAAATGTGTGTATAAAACTGATTGATCTACTGTACAGTGTCAGATCATCTGCAATCAATGAACTTGAATAGTAGATCACATCAACTGCAGAAAAGAAGTATTGAAGGATGCATATAGCAATGTATACATAATAGGCAAGCATGGACATTAGAATTGTTCCTTTTTAAAGAACGTGGTAATCTCAATGAAATTCGTTTAGAAATCTGCTGAAAATTAATTGGTGAAATAACTGATCTCATTTAGCTGCCTCTGTCAACAGAAAAAGATATGACAGTGAAATGCAGAAGACAAGAATCAACATCATTTTATTTTGGCAAAAAAATATCAAAGACTAATTAAAACGACAGATATACGATAAATACAATTATTTGTATGTGATAATACACAAACAGTCGCAGAAATACACAAAGAATCGGTATACCTTGAACTAATATTATAAATTATTAAATATAAAATATTCTAATAATTATTACTTAATCATTAAAACTAAAAAAAAACCCTATGACAGATTTGTAAATAGTGGAATATTCATTTTTACGATAATCTACTAACTTGAACTGATATTGTAAATTATGAAATATTACATATTCTACTAATTATTACTTAACAATTAAACCTAAAAAACCCTGGACGTCGCCATTACTTTCTTACGGCAAAAATGTTAACTACACTATTCATTGTTAAAGCTAATGACGCTAATTATCGAAAAGCGACAATCCCACAATCCTGTGCGCGAGTATCGAAGATTCAATAAGAAATATAAATTCTCTTTAAAAGTTTGATATCTGCACATTCTGATGCAAAGAATTAATTTTTTTCAATAAAAATATTGTTTATTTTCGAAAGATAATCTCCTCACTGCGATACTTAGGTCATAATAGCGTTCGATTTTTGTCGCCAATTGTTTCAACATCACTGACATCTACCGGCAAAAATGTTAACTACACTATTTTTTTTAAAAGTATTGGCGCTTACGGAACATTATTACTGTAGATTTATGAGGAAACTGTTTTTAAAAATATCCATTTAAGTGGACAAGGGGAGATAAAGGATTAATATTGAATTATCATCCAGTTCTGAGCTATGTTTAAAATTTCAAGTCTGTAGCTCATCGGGAAGTTAGTTTAATATAAATTATAAAATTTGTGCCGAAGAAACAAGCAAACAGACAGACAAGAAAGCGAGTTAATAAAAACGTGTTAAAATTGAATTCGTGTAGAGTTTACAAGAAAGATTACTAAAAACTATGTAACGAGACCGTTACAGTGTGTTTTATTCTTCTTTAATATTCTATCCATGATTAACTGTTAATGGGACACAGATTAACAATTGGGCATAAATTTTCAAAAAAGTATTTTATCTAAACTTTTTTTTACAAATTTAAAATTAATTTCGTTGGAAGCACATTTAAAGAAATTAATTTCTGTTAAAATACAAAGAATAACACATTTTTCATTTGTTGCTTTTATTTTTCTAATAATTATGTAATTTGCTGTGACTTTAATGTTTAGAAATATGATAGTTCCATAGTCTTCGATTTGAAATGTTTTCTAAATTTACAAAATTATTTTCCATTTTTATTTAAAACATTATTTATGTTTTGCTAATTTCTTTAAGTTATTATTCGATTTATTGTCATTATTATTATTTGTAATTATATTTATAATACGACAATAGTTATAGTTAGCATTACATAAATTTTTATTCAATTTTTTTTTTTAATTGTGGTATTTTTATTTATTTATTTTTTATATAAAACTAGCCGGGCACCGTCGCTTTGCTCCGGGATCCTTGCGTATAGCATTAAAAAAGAACTTTATTTATTTAGCAAATTAATATTCAAATCGGAGAATATACGACCTCCCAGTCCGTTGTGGCCTTCTCCGCTTAACTCAGGTGTATTGGGGGTTGGCTCACCACATCTGGGGTTGCCGTCACATGATCAGTTTGCCAGATTATTCCCTATCCCGTGGGAATTTCGAAAGATCCGGCCTTATTCCTTGTCGACATCATAAAGGGAACCTCTGTACAAAATTTCAGCTTTCTAGGTCCAAGGGTTTGGGGTGGGCGTTGATTAGTCAGTCAGTGAGGGAGTCAGGAATTTTCTTTTTATATAGGTAGATTTTCATGAATTTTGTTTTGTTAACCTCATTGATTAGTTCTTTATAGATTATATTTGGATCTGTTATTTTCTCCTTTTCAACTCTTATTATCTGAGATTCGTTCTTTACATATTATTCCTGGTGTTTGGATACCATGCTTATTTATGAAAATATGATCTATTTTTGTTTTCATATTTTCATAAATTGTACAGTTGTTTCTTGTTGTTCCGTAAAGACATTTTTGAAACCATTATTGCACATAAGTTTTACGTATTTCTGAACTGCATTGTTTTTATTCATTTTGAAAAGATCTACATTTACGTCGCCAATTAGTACAGTTGGACAGTTGTTTAATATATTTTCATTTTTTATGAATAGATTCTCTAATTCTTCAGTAAATTTACCTTTCTTTGTGTTTCGTTGGTTTATATATGGCTAAAATGTTAATATTTTGTGTTTGATAACACAAACACAGTTTTGAAAGCGAAACATATTAGGTTTTATTACAAAACTGCATGATAAATAACGTGTTTTGTGGAAATTCTTGAATCATTTTCCAAAAGATTTCCTTGCTCTGACGTTTTAGTAATTTGTAATTTAACATTTTGCTTATAGAATGACAGACAGAATAACCTTTTTTATAATATAGGTTTTTATAATATAATAATAATAGCCGGATACCGTCGCTTCGTTCCGGAACCCTTGCCTTTTAAATAAAATAAATAAAAACTTTATTTATTTAGCAAATTAATGTTGCGATCGTCGGAGTCGTAATATACGACTTTCCAGCCCGGTGTGGCTTCTCCTGATAACTGCGATGTGTTGCGGGTCGGCGTCACACACCAAAAATTCACATTTTTGCATGTATCTTGCAAACGCTGAAGGGTTTGTGAATAAGTGATCAGCTTTCTAGGACTTCAGGAAGTACCCTAGCGGTTTTGATGATCATGAGTCAGTCAGTCAGTGATTGAGTGAGTGAGTGAGTCAGTGACGGAATCGACGTATTTTAGGTATGAATAAAATCCAAAGTATAAAAGCTAAATAAATGAAACTTAGCGTATTTCATTAGTCTGCTAACTGCATTTTATCCTGAAAATTTGAGCTCTCTAGTATTATCCAGGCCGAAGCTGTGAGGCTTCGAAAATACGACGAAACGCTTCCAGAAAAGGTACATAGTGCCCTTCCTGCCTTCGGCTCGTCTTGGCGGGGGCACTGCCGTGCCTCCAGATACATCGTTCGATAGAACTTTCAAATACCAACATTTTCTCAATATAATGTTCTCTTCCATCTTTTACACTTTTCGTTTAAATTGAGAAAAAGTCAAAATTTGACCCTTTAAAAGGCGACATCTTGGATATCAAAAACTTTTTTCGAAAGATTTTTATAGCATTTTGTTTGTCTTAAAAAGATCTACATTTTATCCATTTACATGACCAATCTATCTCGTATAGTTTGGTCACAAAATTGGAAAAACATAAAGTCTTATGACAGACAGAATAACGCTTTTATAATATAAGATTACTTTCTTTTAAAATAAAAATGTGGCCATACTTTTCAGTTATTTATTCATTTTACAAACAGTAATTACATACTGCTCACAAAATTTAGGGGATATTGCAAAATGAATATAATGCACACCAAAAATACAAGTATTTGAGTTTATTTATTAAAGAACATCATCAGAGAAGCAAATGATCCGAAAATGGAAGTTGTCTGAATATGCAAATGAGATGCAGAATCCATTTATCGGGATTGAGCAGGATGTAACATGTGGACGGGGGTTAACATTCGCATGTCAAACGTGAAAAATGTGTCGCACATTGACTGTTCAGTAGGGTGTATGGTCACCTGAGATTGCTACAACAAACTGATAGCGATGAGGCATGGAGAGGATCAAATTATCCTGCAGTTCCTGTGGGATTCGTGTCCACTCACTAGGGCAACTTCCAGCTGAGGAAGTGTTAGGGGAGGTGATTGGTGACTGGCAACACGTCTTCCTAGTGCATCCTAAGCAGTTCAATGGGATTCAGGTCTGAAGAACGTGAAGGCCAGTCCATGCGCTCGATTCCAGCCTCTTGCAGCATGTTGTTGACGAGATGCGCACGATGGGGGAGCGCATTATCGTCCATAAAAAGAAAGTTGGCTCCAACTGCTCCAGCGTAGGGTACCACTATAGGCTGTAGAATTTCATCCCGATATCTTATAGCGTTCACCGTTCCATTTCTAATAAATGGAGGTTGGTACGACCACCAATGCATGATTCCACTTTCACCAAAGGAATGTCTTTCTTGCACAAAACGTGGATTCTCAGAGCACGACGATTGTCAGGCTGCATGCGGAATCTTCACTCGTCACTGTCAAGAGAACCATGGACCACTCTTCACGGGTCCAAGGAAGATACATTTCAGCCCACCTTCTGCGAGTTCTGCGATGAGCAGTTAACAGAATGCATACCATCGGTCGCAGGGCAAACAGTCCACCATGACGGAGTCGATTTCGCACGGTCTCAGTATACACCCGTCGTCCAGTAGCAGCGAGAAACTGTCTCCGCACCTCAGTCGCATTGCTTCGCCGGTTCCTTCGCGCTATTAGCATCACGTAGCGATTATCTCTTGCAGTGGTAGAACGTGGGCGACCCTGCCCTGATCTTCTTCGTACTGTGACAATCTCTCTGAAACGATTCCAGAGTCTGCTTATCACGCTTTGGGAGGTTTCAAGCGATGCTGCCACTGTCGTGTGTTGGCCTGCTTCAAGACGCCCTACTACTCTCCGTGCTTCAGATTCGGGTAAATCACATTGCAGGGGCATTTTCAGGTGACACTCGACGATTTTGCCACTTGTTATTGATCCAGGAAAATGGAGATAAACCAGCAGCGCCAGCCTCTTTATACAGGGTTGCGGGTAAACATGCAAATTAATGTTTTGCATCACATTTGCATATTCAGACGAACTTCCATTTTCGTGTCATTTGCTTCTCTGATAATGTTCTTTAATAAACGCCTCTATTTTTTGGGTTCATTATATTCATTTCGCAATATCCCCTAAATTTTGTGAGCAGTATACAGTATTAATATTATTTTATAAATTAAGTATTTTGCTCCGCCGCGCTGTCTGTTTTGGCTGATCTTGAGTGGTCGCGGACGGCAGGAGATAGAATGATATCATTTGTGGCTCCCAAAGAGTGATGAGGTCACAGCACTAGTTCTTATAACTTTAGCATTTTTTTTAATCCTCTTCCATTGCATAAGAGGAGCTAAAATTTGGTATACAAACTACTTGAGATCCTGAATATTTGATAAAAATTTCAAGGGATGTTTCGACCTTCCAAACCTAACCACTCCTCTTGTTAGAATATTTAATATTTTTAAATCAACAATAATCTTCTAAATTCAGGATGAAATAACAAAAACGCCGGAATTATATTCTTCGCTGCAGAATAATTGTTACGTGGCTCTCTGACATCACTTCAATCTTTCATAAACCCGGCTGCAGAATGTGTTATCATAGCAATATGTATTTGTGAATATTTATATTACTTTATTGGAATGTAAAAGAATCAAGGTTTTGAAGTTTTTAGGAAACTTGAAAGCAATGTACTAAAGCATTTACATTTTTACTGGTGTTAGATACTGCGTTGCAGTAATATTAGCAAAAGTAGTTGTTACTGCAATTTGCATTATAAATAAGCAAATCTCATTAACAACTATATATAGTCTTTTATTAAATTAACGATCCAGTATTTCAAATAATTTTAATATCCTGTTAGACTTAAAAGAAAAAAAGTGGCAATATCTTGGTATACCTTACCATAGAAATCAACTTTTTTCATGTTATATCTTTTCTGTGCTGAAGTATGCATTTAAATGTGGTAATATAACATTAACAAATACTCAAGCTGGAAGTACATATTTGATAAGCAGCAGTCAATGACGAAATATCAAATAAATAAAAAAATTAAGTATGCAAAGCGTAGTTATCAATCTATTCAACATTAGTTGTCAGTTAAATGAAATTCGGAATAAATATATATTATTTGAACATAGTGATCAGTATTCATGGTAATTAGATACTATAGATATATTCGTTTTCAAAATCCTACATTGAGAGCAAGGCAACAGGGATTACTACAATATTACCAATATCCGTAAGGAAAGGACTACCAGTCTCATCTATAAGTTATCTCATTTTTCAGAAGATCGTAAGTTTAAACAATAATTTAAACGGTTATCATTATTATAAAGAATCAATTGGAAGTATATCAGCAATATCGTCTAGAGAAATTATTGTATTATTACTCTTTACCCATCAACTTCATGATTATTCGTTTCATAAAAATAACACTATATCAAATCAACATAATCAAAATTTTCCACAGGGGAAGTAAATATTGAGTACTCTAAGATTGAATTTAAAATCTATTTCATTAACCGTGACAAAATTGCTGATCAGAACTTGATCAATCTTTCTAAAACCAGAATAAAGTATAGATATTCAATATGTATCTTTAAAAGTTACAGACGCTGGAAGTAGTTACAAAATTTTCTTATACATGAAGCATAAGAAAGACTGATTCTGAATTTTGCAGTGCAATACCAAAGCAAATTGGTAAAGCTTAAATCAATTCATTAAAAAAGACATGATCCTACAAAGTATTCCTCACTTTATGTTACATTTGAAACCAGTTTTGAAAATGTAAAATTAACAAATAAAACTGTAATTTTTTTGGAATATTAAAAAAAAAATAGATATCCTTACTCTTACGGTTGGTTCCGTTAATGTTGTTGGATTCTTTGGTTTGAAGATAACTCGAATTTGTGTGATAGGCCCGTACGAAAAAAATATTGGTGCTAAATATTGAAAATAAGAAAAGATCAAATCAAGCATTCTTTTTATCAACTTAATATTAGAATAATATAATAAGAAACCGTCAATAAAATAATTAATGTTTGGGGTTTTAAAATTTTACTTTAAGTCTGCTCAGTAAACTTGGATCGGAGTGGTAAACAGCTACAAAAAGTGGGCCATATAGAGAGCTGTATAGCAGAGGTAATGAAGGAATGCACAACATTTATTGCTTCTTGCTATGGAATTGAAGGTGCTGTTGATATGACAGAAGTGAGAATTTCTCTTTGGGAGAAAAAAATTGATCAAGTGCAACTACGAGCATTCATTCCATCCACTACGGAATGCTTTCCGAAAATGAAGACGTGCTCACTTTCCAATTACTGTATTTTTGGGGTTATCTGCAAACAGTCCTTTATTACTATGCTTAGATCCAGCATCGTTTGGCTGGCAGAGAGATGAAGTGAACAAAGAGCTTTATCCCACTGCTATTTCACAAATTACTCCAGTTGCACCAGACTACCTTATACCAATGACGAAATGTACATGCCGATCTGATGAACCCTGCAAAACTATGAGATGTAACTGTAGGGCAAATAATATTTCATGTAGCTTAATGTATCAATGCTTCCACCAAGGGGAAAAGTGATGTAATCTCACATACCAAAATCGCTGAATCAATAACTGAGAGTGACTCTCAAGAAGAATTTTAGTTTGATGAGTACTTTTTATTTTGTATTAAGGACTATTTTTCCCCTCAGGGCTGGTTAGTTGTAACCAGACGCGCCTGGCTTCTTTCCCGAGCAAGTGGTCAGGAAAGATTGTTGGTTCAAACCTCAACTCTTCCGGCTACAAACCAGATCCCTTACCTTTGTTCTGGGTCTTTTATCTATATCTGAGTCTTTTCCTTTCTTGATTCAGACACTTTTACTTCATCCCACACTATCTTTCCATCCTTTTTCACAAGGCAAATCCCATGGTTATTAGACTCTCGCCTAAGGGATGAATGTCGCCGGCCCTTATTCCATCAGGCGATTCTAGAGGGTCTTCATAAAAGAGTATTGCTCCAAACAAGCTATGGAAAAAGAAGAAAATAATTTTCAGTACCCAGGTGGTAATCCACCCTCTCCTTCGGGAGAGATAGGCTCTCATTCGGATTCTGGGGGGAGCCATCCACAGCTTTCTTTATCAGAGGAACAGCTTTCTGCAGAGGCCTCAAACTATACTTTAAGTCAAGGGGCAGCAGAGACTGCATCCAGCCAAAGTGATATGGATACTCGGTCAAACAAAGACCTTCTCTCAGAAAATGAGGAGGCAGTTTCTCTGGGTAATCCTGACACACCGGGGATCGCAGACAAGCTTGCGAGCACAACTCAGCAACTTGACAAATTAAAGGTCAACCGAGTTAAAATGACAACCAGCGAACGTAGACTAGCTGTAAAAGCTAGACGTGAAGCGCAGGGAATTCCTTGGGATCCTAGCAAATTTAGCAAAAGCAAAAAAACTAACAAACTCAAGTATAAAGCACGAAGGGCAGAGGCTGCTCAGACTCCCTCTAGCAAACCTTCAAGTTCACAATCTACTAGAAATAAACGCAATAGAGCAGAGTCCTCCATCCCACCAACGACTGAGATTGACAGAAAGCGGCAGAGATGGACTCTAACAACCTCTAAAGAGGCCAACATTACATACAAAGACAAACTCACGGTCACAAAGATGGCAGTGGTGATTGAAAACTATCCAACATCCAACCTTACCAAAGAACAGGGTGAAAAGATAGAACAAGCACTGATAGGCAGGATTGGCCGATTTTCAGATTATCCTGTCTTTGCCGGCACTTATCTTGAGAGGGGAGCATTAATAGTTTCCTGTAAAACAGAGTGTACCGTCAACTGGCTTAAACAAGTAGTGACGGAAATAAATCCTTTGGGAGAGGCAGTCAAGTTGATTGCAGGCGACAGGAAAGAAGTTCTGCGGGCTACCAAGGTGCTCTTTAGAGCATCTGCCAAGCTCTCGGACTTCACTCCTGACAAGATCTGCGAGTTACTTGATAACCAGAATCCATTATTAAAGGTTACTGAATGGACAAGACTATCAGTTAAAGACGATCCGAAAGGAAAAATCTTTATCTTTCTGATAGACGATGAATCGTTGCAGGCACTTAAAGCCTCTGATTGTATTGTGAACGTCGCCCTGTGGCCGTCAACTATTCTTATACTCTCGGGTAAAGAAAACGATGATGCTAAGGGTGATACAGATAAACCTCCACCACAGTAGAGAAGCATCAGCTGCTCTCTATCGTACCTTTATCAAAGGTAAATTTGATCTAGCCCTCATTCAAGAGCCGTGGATCTACCAATGATATATAGTAGGGCTTGGAGAAACAAAAGATAAGATTATTTCCTGTAATTCAATAAATAATGCTAGAACTTGTATTTTGGCTAAAAATGGCTTACAGATCTTTCCGTTGGTTGAATTCTGTTTCAGGGATCTAACCTCGATACTTATCAAATGGGGCGAAAGGAAGGAGCAAAGCCTAATTGTGAGCTCAGCATATCTGCCTTACGACTCCAATGAATTACCTCCGTCGCAGGAGCTCAGACTCATAACGACGCATACACAACGCACCAACCTCGATCTCCTTGTGGGGTGTGATGCCAATTCTCACCACAAAGAAGGATGGGGAAGCACCGATACCAATGCTAGAGGTGAGTCACTTTTAGAATTCCTACTAGCAAATGACTTACAGATAGCTAATGTCAGCAGTACTTTTGCTAATAGACTCAGGTGCGAAACTATAGACATTACCTTCTGTATGCAATTAGACTTGGTACAGGGATGGCCCGTCTCTGACGAAGCATCTCTTTCAGACCATAGTTACATTAAGTTCAATTTAGAATGTACACTAA
Organism: Thereuonema tuberculata; assembly: GCA_023159025.1. Taxonomy (NCBI): domain Eukaryota; kingdom Metazoa; phylum Arthropoda; class Chilopoda; order Scutigeromorpha; family Scutigeridae; genus Thereuonema; species Thereuonema tuberculata. The sequence goes on from JAFIDM010009631.1 coordinate 348,613,721, forward strand.
AACCCCAATCGTATCGTAATCCTAAGAATACAGCTTGGCAAGGTTTTTCTGATCAACTTAAAGCGATGGTAAAACCATTGGCAAAAAAAGTCAACACAGCACTTGATGTAGAGCAAGTAGCCTCTGCACTAAATGAAGCTATAATGGAAAGCTTCAAAGACAACTGCCAGCTTGTGGAAGGATCCCGATCCTCCACCATAAGATGGTGGACAAGAGATCTAGACCGAAAGCGCAAGGCAGTCAGAAGATTATTCAATCATTCCAAGCACACTGGGGACTGGAGGGAATATCACACAGCCCTCACAGCCTTGAGTGTTGCAATAAGGAAAGAAAAAAGGAAATCATGGAGGGAATTTACGCAAGACGTAGATAGCCTCAAAGAAGCTGCTAGACTTCATAAAGTTCTTGCAAGCAAACCTATTAATCCTGTTGGTTCTCTACGAAAAACCAACGGAGAGTGTACAACCACAGCAAGGGAAACGCTTGAACTTCTCCTAAAGACTCATTTCCCTGACTGTGTTATTACAACTGGTAACGAAACTAGCGGTTACAGCATTACTGGCAAAGACACAAGGCCATGGGCCGCCAGATCGGACTGAAACCTTGCAAGGCAAGTTATCTCAGTATCTAAAGTTAGATGGGCTATTAGTAAATTTAGCCCATTTAAATCTCTGGGACTGATGGGGTGTATCCTGTCTTGTTACAAAAAGCACCTCAGTCAGTCCTCAAACTTCTCTGCGAACTATTCAGAGCTAGTGTGGCTTTAGGGTATATTGCACAGGCCTGGAGGGTGAGCGTAGTGGTTTTTATTCCCAAGAGGGGTCGCACAGACTACTCCTCTGCGAAGGCATATAGACCAATCAGTCTCTCCTCATTCCTCTTGAAGGTTATGGAGAGACTGATGGATAGACACATCCGAGATAAGGTGCTGCTTGAACAGCCCCTTCATTGGAATCAACATGCCTATCAGCCTGGCAAATCATGTTTATCTGCCCTAAACGATCTTGTCTCAAGGGCAGAAGACACGCTGGACTGTAAGGAAATAGCACTTTGTGCAATTTTAGACATCGAGGTGCTTTTGACAACATCTCTCATGATACTATCATACGTAGGGCTAGAGAACGAGGCATACAAGCCACTGTATGCAGGTGGATAGATGCTTTACTCCAAAGCCGCTACGTCAAATTTACCCTTTTTGCATGATACGATTGAAATCTATACTAGCAAAGATTGTCCACAAGGAGGAGTACTCCTTGGTCCAGTAGGAGTATCACCCCTACTGTGGAATTTAGTGGTCGATGACCTCCTTACTCAAATCTCCAATACTGGAGATCATATACAGGGCTATGCAGATGACATAGCTCTCATGGTTACAGGTAAGTTCTGTGAGACAGTGGTTGACATCATGAATGACAGACTCCAGAAGATCTGCACATCGTGCGAAAGGGAGGGACTAAAAGTCAACCCCTCAAAAACTGTCATAGTTCCATTCACTCGTAAGAGGAATGTAACTGCATTAAGCAGAGTTAAGCTGAATGGAGTCCAGTTGGAAGCTTCGGAGTCAGTAAAGTTCCTCGGCGTGACCTTGGACCAAAAACTGAACTGGAACGCACATCTGGACAATGTCATTCATAAGGCCAAATAGGCGCTCCTTACAACTAGGCGTGCCATCGCATCAAACTGGGGACTTAAACCACATTTAGCTTATTGGCTGTATGTTTCGGTTATACGCCCTCAGATACAATATGGATCTATAGTCTGGTGGCGTAAAGCCACACAGAAGACTTTTGGCAACAAACTAGCTAGTCTATAAAGAATGGCTTGTTGTATATTACAGGTGCTTTTACTAGCACCCCAACTACAGCACTGGAAGTGCTGCTACACCTAACACCTCTAGATTTGTTCTTACAGCTAGAAGCTTGGAAAACAATCTACCGGTTACAACAAACAGGTTTGTTGAGACATGGTCGATCTTTTAAAAGTCATACCAAACTCAACAACAACTTGATAAAGTTATTTCCAGTTCTCGACATGTCTTCGGACGTAATAAGAGAACATTAGTATTTACAAAACCATACACTGTGACCATTGAATCACGGTCACTTTTGGTGACCAGGAAAAATAATCCTCCAACTAAGGAACTCGTCTGGTACACAGATGGTTCTCTAATTAATCATAAAGCTGGATTCGGGGTGTTCTGTAACAAGCCTCGAACCACTATAAAAGGTAGCCTGGGAAGACATTGCACTATTTTCCAGGCAGAAATAATAGCTATTTTGGAATGTGCTTATCTTGGGCTTTTAAAAGGCTACAGGAATGCAAACATTTCCATTCTGTCGGACAGTCAAGCTGCCTTAGAGCGCTGGATGCCGATGTCATATCATCTAAATTGGTATGGGAATGCCACCAAACACTTGGTGCTCTTGATCAACTCAATTCAGTGACACTGGGATGGATTCCAGGGCATAGGGGGTTTGATGGGAATGAAAAAGCGGACCAATTTGCAAAAAAGGAGGCTGAAACTCCCTTTATTGGTCCAGAACCAGCTTGTGGAATTAGCTGGTCTCTAGCTAAGAGCACAATGCACAATTGGGCCAAAAGAGAACACAAACTAAGATGGAATCTCTTTTCTGGCCAAACCTTGGGGAAAAAACTAGTGCAAGGACCCTTAACTTCTCTTACAAGGTCCTTGATTAGATTTGACAGAGCTAATCTTCGATTAGCCATAGCATTTATTACTGGACACGGCCACTTCAGGAAACATCTGACAGTAGTAGGTCTACTTCAAGAAGACATCAGCTGCAGATTAGGCGGGCAGTCGCCGGAGACAGCCAAGCACTTAATCCTGGACTGCGAATCCTTAGATCTTAGGAGAAGAAGGGGATTTAAGGGCAAACAGCCGGGAGATGAATTTGACGCAAGTTTGCGAAGTAAGATACTGGAACTTATAAACTTCACTGGTCTGGAACCCTAATCCCACCATTAATCTAATCTAATCTAATCTAAGGACTATTTTATTTTGTCCCTTTTTCATTTAAC
>JAFIDM010009631.1:348626555-348650803 GCA_023159025.1 Thereuonema tuberculata
TTTATGATTATATTTGATTTCAATTGTTTATGATTATATTTGATTTCAATTGTTTAATTTACAATGTAAGATCTCGCATATGAGAGTTTGTTATAATTTGTAATGTTAGGAATGAGAAAAAGGATTTTTCTCTTTCCTTTTATGTTTCATATTTTGTATTTTTCGTTATTTAAGTTTTAAACATATGGATCTTGAGAAAGTCCTTGAAAAATAGGACGAAATATTGAAGACATGTTGATGAAGTTTGTATTTGTTTGGAATTTTACTACTAAGTACACTGTTGACTTTATCATAATCAAATTTCATTCTTACAAAATGATTAATATCGCCTAGGTCTTCTATTTTGAATGTACTATTAAAATCCTTTTTTTTTACTTTATCCACTAGCACATCATCTTCACCAAGGTTTAAAATATCGTCAGCTTACACTAACATAATTATTTTCTTATTCTCAAATTCTGACATGTTTCTGACTGCAGTATTTTTTTTCCTGCTTCAATCAGCTGTAGATTTTCATGTCATGCCATAAGCGTCCAACTTTTTAGTTCTGTTTTAGAAGCCTCCATCCATTCCTTTGGATCCGGAGTATTTAGAGCTTCCTTGTAATTTGGAGGAATTACACCATTCGACACTAAAAACCTTTTAATTGACTCATTTAGATTTCTAAATAAATTCTAAATAGGTTCTATTTCTCGAATTCATTTACATAGTATTGTTATTCATTTACATCATTATCTTTCCAATATTTCTGTCACAAGTTTTATCATTTTCGTTAGTATTTAAATCATTACATCGATTTTCATTACCTAAAGCCAGATTATCCACACACTCGAAAAGTACTGCCATTGATTACTAAGTAACACACCTCATCTTATCTGTATATTAATTTAAACAATTAATTAATGATAAAAGATTATTATGAGATATATTAAAATTCAATAACAAATTTTTAATATTTAGACAAGAAACATTTTCCACTGTTCCTAATATCCTCGCAAAGTATAGTTGGAGTGGTCCAAGTGGCGGCCAGTTTGACGGAAGTAGCAGCCTGCTTCCACAGTCCAACAATATTACCTGTCTCAAACACTGTCAGTTGTTCATAACTGCTTCGAATACGACGTCGAGACACCCGAAGGATTCAGAGAGCTGCACTCTACAACCACACTGATTATAAAAAACATCAGTCAGATGATGACCGTTACATGACCACAGCCTTAGTGATAGTTTGTCTCTGGTGGCACTTCTCAGCGGGCAGTACTACTTGTGTGGTGTCGTATACAGAGTTTCGTTTCAGGATCGTTCTGGCTATATTAATTTAATTTTGGCAATGAGTGTATATCAATTATCATAAACAAAATTTTTGGAGACATTGAAACACAATTCTAAACTGAGCTGGACATCCTAAATACACAACATTGAAATAATATTTTGAATTAAATTCAATGAAGTAATTAAAACAAAAAAAAACACATTAGCATTTCTTGAATACGATATTAAAAGAATTATCTCTACCTTCTCTTTTTCTACCGAAGATTCAATTAGTAACAACGATGAATTAACTAAATTCTCTAAAATACTGTAAAACATACTTTGGTTAGTACTGAAGATAAGACAAAATAAAACTCACTAGGCAATAAAAACCATAACTTAGATATTTCAAGTTCTATGCTGTAATGAATTTATATTTCCAATGTATAAGCCAAACACGCCAAAGATTACACAAACTTACTGATTTTTGTTCATTTCGATTTCCAGTATTGGATTTGAAATAGAAAATTTCAAAATAAATTTAAAAAGGGTTCTTTTTTTTATTCAGAAGAGCACCTGATGAGAGAATTTTAAGTTGGAATTTTAAGTTATTAAAGCAATTTTAACATTACAAATAAAAAATTATTAATTCTTTAATAAATTTGAAAAAAAGTTAATAGAAATTAGTGACTTTGATTTTGGAAAAATCTTAATAAGATTTCTCACATAGAAGCAAAATAAGATTTACAAATACTGCTACAGTAAGATAATTATTATGACGAACGATTGAATTAAATTTCTTAATTTAATATATAATAATTTAATCAAATCCCTATATTTCTTATACACCAATCAATTTCTAAAGTTTGAAGATTTATTAAGTTTGATTACATTTATTGTAATTTCTCTTAGGCTCCCCTTCATGAAAACGAAGATACTACAAAACTGTGACAACCCAAAATCTCTAAATGAAAGTATGGGAAGAATGATTAAAATTTTAGATGAACGGAATACTTGCTACAAAGAATGTCCTAGACGCTGTTCACGATTGGTTTATTCTATTTCTTTTGATGGGGTTACGCTGTTAGATATTAATCAAGTTGTATTTGTTATTTCTTACTCTTCTTTTCTTGTTTCGACAATTCAAGAATACAGCTGGTATACCTTTAGCTATCTTATATCCAACATTGGAGGAAGTACTTGCCTTTTCCTTAACTTTGGCTTTTTGACTGTATTTGAATTAATAGAAGCAATAATATCTTTTCTAAATAAAAAGGTAAGTGCTTTGATAATTTTTGAAAAATAAATTAGGAATAAACATTTTCTTTACTGTTAATGAGTTTGACATTTCTAGATGAGCAATCCCATTCAATAAAAATAATTTAGAGTTTCAATTTTTTTGCAGTAAATTATCGGAAAATTTGTTTTCAGTAATTAATTAATTAATTAACATTGAAATAATTCATCTTTAAACTGTAGTAATATTAATAATATGATTCTTAATATTTTCCCATCCAAAATGATGTTTTGTCCTCTCTTGAAGTGTTCTTTTATATTTCTTATAATCTAAAAAAAGCCTTTTTAGTTTAGAATGTTTTAAAACTTTTATTGTTGAATATTAAGTATTAAGTAAAGATTGCATTGATTAGTGGGAAACAGTTTCGTTCCACTCAAAAAATTAAGGAATAACAATGAAATTAGAGAGAGAGAATACACAGACCAACGACGAAAAATATATTCTTAATTTCATGTGTATTTCAGTATGTTGAATTCAAAAGTAAAAAGTTTGAAAGTAAAAAGTTGCGTCACTTAACATTTTTTCACTAATTTCATTTTTGTGAAGCAGTATGATAAAAATATTTCATTGTACCGTACCACCAACGAACGAAGACTATTAGGTAAGTCACGTGAGAGTGACTGCAGAAGTAGCCTCTCGTACATGGTTCAAAGAAATACTACAGTGAAGCATCATTTCTTTTAAATCAGAAAATTTGAATGTAAATTTTACTTTTGAGGAATTATTGATTAAACGCTTACAGAATAAACGGTTCGGTTGTTGTAGAGTTAATTTTTTGAAAAATGTTATTGTTTAAATGAAAATTCTTAAAGTATTTTAATGAATGTTTTTTTTGTTTTTTGTTTTTTTATTTTTTTGAAATCAGTGTATTTGGTTGTTCTTCCGTAAAATATTGTGGCCCTGGATAGGACCCTTTATTAGAATTTCTGTATAATCTGTTTTTAATTTTATAATTATTTTTGAGTGAAAGATCCATCTGATAATTTGCTCAATGGAATAATATCTTCAAATTCTTTGTCAGTTTCATCAGTGTCTGAATGAGTGTGGGCCAGGGAAATTATCAAAGAATCCACCCTGTTATTTAGAAGTCCATCTTGGCTGATGAATCTATTGTTGCATTTCCTCCATTTGAATCCTAATTCGTTTAGTATGTTTGGAAATGATTCTTTACATCTCTTAAAGTAACTTGCCGTCTTCACTTCTTCATATTATCTACGATAGAGTTGGTGTTGTAACAGGACCGGATCTAAAACTTGTTGGTCCCCCAGCGAAAATCCTTCACGGGCCTTACCGAGCTATTTCGAACCGCACCCAGGCCACGGCGCGGGACCCCTTTTCTGCGCCCCCCCCCCCACAATGCGGGGAATTGGCGGTACCTAGATCCGGCCCTGTGTTGTAGTTTCTGGATACATACCGTGGACGCAGCGACGGAGAAGACATCTGTCGAAATTGTTAACATACAGGCTTAGTTTCTTTCGGTGTAGATAAATCAGGGCCCTGCTTTCTCGTTTTAAAGTTCGTTTTAAAATACCTGTAGCTGCAGCTACTCAATCCAGATTTGCTGCAAAGTTTCCATCTCAAATTCCTGTCAAAATATTTCTCGATTTTCAAAATAATTTCCGGAACGCTGCTCTGCAATATTTTGCGTGCAGCCATTTTGAGGGAATCTGTCAATTAAATCAGCGCCTGTGCTATGAGGATTGGCTTAACAATAGCTAAGTCATGGTCACTGGGCTTTATTCAATTGCTATTATTTATTGGTTGCACTGTAAATATACGGGAAATTTGGGCCTCTACACTTTTTATTTATTATAGAATTGATAAATCAGCTCTTCAAGTGACTTGTCGATGACTACTATAAGGCGGACTGCAGCTTTGTCAGTGTGTATGATAAATCTATCACATTACGTTGTGAAATATGGCTAGGCGTGGCTGTATAAACTCCACAAATCATAAACACACTACAATTATGATAAACTGGTCATATTTGACGTGAGTTTATGATTAAGAAACACCAAAGAAACATAACAGTTTTTATTAGAAAGGTATTATGCTTATTTTGGGATGAAGCTAGATGATGTAAACAAACAATAAGAAGGAGTGTTATGTTTGTGTAGACGATCTAAGAAGGAGGGTTAAAACAAAAAAGTTAATCGTTCACATTCGGTATTCCAATGATATGGAGGGAGCAACAGAATCATACTGACGACTGCTACTTTTGCCGTGTGACGTGAAGGGCCGTAACACTAAGAATAAGATGGTTATTCTGTATCCAAACCTTCGATCCGCTAAACATCCTAAACATCCTCACAGCCCAGACATACCTGCCCTCAGCTTCTTATGAAATTAGCAGACGATGACAGTGACACCACAGATGTTAATCGATTAAAAAAGTTAATCGTTCACATTCGATATTCCAATGATATGGAGGGAGCAACAGAATCTGTTTTTAACAAGAGGGTTAGTGTATTGTAGCGATATTGAAGGTTTGATGCAGAGGTTTGGCATTCAGTACAAAATAGATGAATGGAGATTATAAAAACTCTCATCGAAAAGAAGTCTAAAACTTATTCTATTAAACAACGGTAACAAATATGTTTCGTTTCTGTTGGCCATTCGGTACAACTTAAAGATACGTACGAAAATTTTCAATTGCTCCTTACAGAACTAAAATACAGAGACCATGAGTGGATGATTCGTGGAAATTTGAAAGTGTTCTGTATGCTTCTTCCAGCAGGCTGGATAATTAAGTACCCATGTTTCCTTTACGAATGATAGCGCGACTTAAACACTGGAAACAAAAACAGTGGCCACTAAGGAATAAGTAATCAGAAAAAAGAACATTGTGCGTGAAAGTCTTGTTGATAGAAGGAAAATTCTCCTGCCATCTCTGCACATGAAATTAGTTTGTTAAAACGTTGTCAAAACCTGAAAGCTGTTTCACGTACCTCTGTTTCACGTATCTATTCAAGAAGTTCCCACCCCTGTTAGAAGCCTAGGTAAAAGAAGGCAGTTTCGTCGGCCCAGACACAACACAACTGATATCGGATGACGACTTCCTGCTTACAATAAGTGCAGAGAGAGACTTGGACTGCCTTCCAAAGTGTCGTTCGTAACTTCCTAGGAAACTAGAAGGACCCTGTCTGTTTTACGTTATTTTCAATATGTTCAGAGCATTGAAACTTCACTTTTTACATGCTCCCCTAACTTTTTTTTCCTGAAAACTTGAGTGCAGTGAGTGAGGAGCAAGAGGAAAGCATCCACCAAGATATTAAGGAGATGGAAAGAAGATAACAAAGCAGGTGGGAAACTTGCTGGATGCTACACAGTGAGATGCCAGAAATGTCACGTAAGAGGACGAGCAACATTTCTACTATCAAATGCAATGAATAAAAGGAGGTAATTAGATAGAACACTAACTAATATGTTACTATTGATGAAACTAATATTTGTATATAATAGATTTAGCACTATACACAGAAAATATTTTATATATTCGCTTTACATACAATAACTCTACATTCATACAGTTAAAAATATCTAAGCAGTGTGAAAAAATGGGTTATGGAAAAATAAGACATTTTTGAATTCAGCAACCCGAAAAAAAGGTATTTAGTAAAATATTTCAAAAAAGCTTTTCTCACCCTTCATGAATTAATTAAAACCAACTGATTTAGGTTTCTTCACGGTAATCTTCACGGGAAGAAATATTCCATGTCTCGATAAAGTTGACAATGCCAATTTTGGCTAAATGAAACATGACAGAAATTGTAAGGGAAGTATAGCAATTTTGGTAAAATCATTTATGCTTGAACTATAGCAAAATATAATAAAGTACTGTAATAATAGTTACCTTTTAAAGGACTTAAAATGTGATTTAATTTCTTATGACTTATTTTTGTTACTTAATATCTGCTATTTCAAGTTTTTCACATCACTCAGTAAGAAATAGTGCCAAAATCAATCAGAAACAATCTCTACCTGTCAGTGTAAATGCCCCCAAAAATACAACTTATGACATATTAGTTGTATTAGCAGCACATCATTTCTACACTGCACTAGCGCAATGCACAGGCACAGACCCCACACACAGGTTGTCACTTCCCAAAGCACACACTTACGTCAAAACAACTGTCCACAGTCATACACCATCTCAACATACACAGTATCCAAAAACACCTTGACAATATCCAAACATTAGAAGACATATGCATCACTCGTCACACAACACTCTACTGCGCGATAAGGGAACCATTCGGGCACTTGGAATCAAACAATATCATTTACCTCACATACCTAACAATATCACATACCTCGCGTTGTCACATGAATACATCCCCCGTCGCCTTGAGGGCCGCATCAGCGATCTTAAAGCAGAAATAGCCAGGCTCTTACAATACTTTGTTTTGTTAGTTTTGTCAAACAAAACAAAAAACTTATGTCCCAGATTACAAACACATAAACAGTTGCCCATAACACTCAAACCATCATACCCAGGTTCAGGAACATCTCGACTCACTAAAACTGAGTGCATTTGCAAAAATACAGTATTACAAAGATACAAACAGTACACTCTGCGCAAACAACAGAAAAACACTTTCCAATACAATGAGAAAAAAATTCTACAGATCCCTTACGTCTCCCTCTACTACTCCCATCAGCAAGCCACCAGTATTCATTACATGAATGCTGGTCGTCTCTTTATTCAAACCACAATGTCAAAGCATCATGGATCATAGAGGAACAGCAACTCACTGAACACTTACCCTACAAGTCCTTCCATGATATTTCTCTCGCAGACATACAGATAGCACTAAAACATGCACGCAACTGGAAGGCTCCTGGTGCAGACGGCGTCCAGAACTTCTGGATCACGAGGTTCACGTCCCTGAATAGGGTATCTCTTACATTCACTGACATAATCCAACACTCAGAACAAAATGCCTCTTTTCCTCAAACAGTGTCTGATACCTTCAGAGCAAGAACACTGAAACAGCGCACCCTGCAAACTACCATTCAATCACTTGCCTTCGCACACTTAACAAACTCCTCACCTCCTGCCTTGCAGACAAACTCTACACACACATCGAGACACATAACATTCTTTCCGAACAGCAGAAGGGCTGCCGCAGGAATTCCCAGGTTGTAGGGAGCAACTCTTTATTGACTCGGTAATCCTGTGGCAGGCGCGCGCCAAGAATAGGAACTTACGTACGACGTACATCGACTACAAGAAAGCATTTGATTCGGTCCCTCATTCCTGGCTTCTACACACTCTTCATCTCTACAAAATACACTTCAAGATCACGGCATTTTTGAATGCCACAATGAAGAGTTACACCTACGCACCTCCACCACTTCCATCACTACACTTCCCATTCCCATAAGGAGAGGTATTTTCCAGGGAGTCTCCTTGAGTCCTCTTTGGTTCTGCTTCGCCTTGAATCCATTGAGCCACATGCTAGACAACACAAAACACGGTTATAGGCTTACCTCAGATAGTCTGACACCATACAAAATCACATACTTATCCTATATGGATGATATTAAACTCTACGCCACAAACAACGCACAACTTACTAATTCACTACAAGTCACAACACAGTTCACCACAGACATTGCGATGGAATTTGGAATCGAGAAATGCAGCTAACTACATAAAACACGCGGGAAAACTTCGAATTTGGAGGGTTTTGAACTGGACTATCCGTAGGCCATTCAATCCATGGAGAAACCTATAAGTACCGGGTGATCAAGAAATAACAGGAGGTGTTCGGAGCCCTGTAGCGTGTTATGTACTGGACGAAATAGGACAAAATTTGGCCACCATACACATTAAAGTATGCGGTTTCGATTTGTTAAGAAAAAAAAAATACCAAACAACGCCGATAGGGGAAATTCTGGCGCTGCGGTCGAAAAATGCAGCATGAAATGTCCATATACGGGTACTTTCTGACACGATATCGAGGATAAAAGGAGGGATTGCGGGAATTCTAGTCATTCTGCAAGAAGTCGCCCGTCGATGGCGTTGTCACTACGTGATCGTGCCTTATTGTAGGGTGACCAGATTTTTACACTGGCAAAGCGGGACACCATAGACCGGGGGGGGGGGACGTAGTGGCAAGAAAAAAAACACGGAATCTCCAGCTCAATAACCAAAAAAAAAAACCACGGAATCTCCAGGTTCAACAACTAAAAAAAAAAGGAATTCAATAACCAAAAAAAAATCGGGACTTTTTTAAAATGCCGCGGGAATCGGGACAAATTGTTAAAAATCGGGACTGTCCCGCCAAAATCGGGACGTCCGGTCACCCTATCTTGAGCCAAATTTATAGGTTGCTATAATAAACGTTTTTCATTGGTATTTGGTGTGCTGTTACTTACTGTTTCCATTGGCAGTTATGTATTCTTTTTTCACACATTATGCGCTTGCAGCGCCAGAAATTTGGTACTAATTTTTTTTTCTTTACAAATCGAAACCGCATACTTTAATGTGTATGGTGGACAAATTTTGTTCTATTTCGTCCAGTACATAACACGCTACAGGGCTCCGAACACCTCCTGTTATTCCTTGATCACCCGGTATCTGGGTTTCCAGCAAACGCGCATCATTGACAATGCAAACATCAAAAAACACACTCAAGAACACACCGTGCTCGTATTCACAACATCCTCAAAACACAACTCAATGCCAGAAATAAAATTAAAGCAATCAACACTTTTTCCTTCCTCACACTTACAAATTCGTTCGGCCTAATTCCATGGACAAGCACAGAACTTGAAAGCACTTCAACGCACAATACGCACTACATTAACGAAACACAACATCCACTACCCCAAATCTGCTATGCAAGGAGAGAAGCCGAGGACTAATCAACCTCATCACCTAATACACACATTTAGGAAACACTTCCACCAAAGAGCACAACACTACTCACTCCACTCAGCCATTGTCAAGACTGATACAAACCTCACACCCCTGGACCTCGAAAATACTTATCACCTCCGACACCCACACTCAGCATGAATCATGGGCTCGTAAGGAACTCTTCGGCAGACATCGCCACGAACTCAGCCAGCCTCATATCGATATGGAAGCGTCGAACAGATGGCTGACGAGTGGTGAGCTGTTTGGGGAGACCGAAGGGTTCATGATCGCGATACAGGACCAAGTCATCCCCACACGCAACTACAACAAGCACATTCTACATGACGCAAACACGCATGACGACACATGCAGGAAATGCATGACAATCGACCACATAATATCAGGCTCTCCCCTTCTCTCCCAAACAGACTACCTCCACCGACACAATCAGGTAGCGTCGAGCATTCATCAACAGCTAGCCCAGAAACACTCACTTATTAAGAAAACGGTCCTGTACTACAAGTACATACCACAAAGCGTATTTGTCATCCTCACATAAGCTGTACTGGGACAGTCCCATTCACAAAACCATATATCACAACAGATCTGACATCACACTTGTTGATAAGGTCGACAAGCAGACCTATCTCATTGATATTGCAGTGCCCATCAGCAAGAACATGCAGAAAACTCACGCAGACAAGATCAGTAACTACACCGACCTAACACGAGCTCCAGAAGCAGTGGAGGCAGGACCGAGTACGTGTAGTACCCATCGTTCTGTCCGCCACTGGTCTGGTGCTTAACACATTGCACCACAGTCTCCGCACTCTAGGACTTCACAAAAACACTTATGCACAATTCCAGAAGGCTGTGATACTCAATAAAACACGCATAGTTAGGAAATTTATGGACACAACCACACATCCCTAATCGTTCTTGCACACGTCTTTACACTTAGCAATATGTGCTTTGGTGCTTGACCCGTCATGTTGTTTTTGCTGGGGAAACCCAAGGTTAAAACAATAATAATAATAATAATAATACATCGACTACAAGAAGGCATTTTATTCTGTCCCTCATTCCTGGCTCCTACACACTCTTCATATCTACAAAATACACCCCAAGATCACGGCATTCTTAGCTGCCACGATGAAGAGTTGGAACACAACATTACACCTACGCACCTCCAACACTTCCATCACTACAGATCCCATTCCATAAGGAGAGGTATTTTTCCAGGGAGACTCCTTGAGTCCGCTTTGGTTCTGCCTCGCCTTGAATCCACTGAGCCATATACTAGATAACACAAAACACGGTTAAAGGCTTACCACAGGCACTGTGACACCATATAAAATCACACACTTACTCTATGTGGATGACATTAAACTCTATGCCACAAACAATGCACAACTTACTAATTTACTACAAGCCACCACACAGTTTACCAAAGACATTGGGATGGAATTTGGAATTGACAAATTCCGCAAGTTACACATAACACGTGGGAAGATTTCGAATTTGGAGGGTTTTGAACTGGACCATGGTTTGGCCATCCAATCCATGGAAGAGGGAGAGACCTACAAGTACCTGGGCTTCCAGCAAGCGCGCATCATTGACAACGCAAACATCAAAAATGCTCTCAAGAACACATATCTTGCTCGAGTTCACAAAATCCTCAAAACACAACTCAACGCCAGAAATAAAATTAAAGCCATCAACACTTTTGCCGTCCCCACACTAACATATTCGTTTGGCATAATTCCATGGACAAACACCGAACTCGAAGCACTACAACGCGCAACACGCACTACTTTCACGAAACACAACATGCACCACCACAAGTCCGCTACGGAAAGGATGACTCTTCCCCGCAAGGAGGGAGGCCGAGGACTCATCAACCTCATCGCCCTACACGAAAAACAAGTACACACTTAGGAAACACTTCCACCAAAGAGCAGAACACTCCTCACTTCACTCAGCCATTGTGAAGGCTGACACACACCTCACACCCCGGAACCTCGAAAACTCTTCTCCAACACTCACCACCCCTGACACCCACACTCAGCAGCTGCGTGAATCATGGGCTCGTAAGGAACTCCATGGCAGATATCATCACGAACTCAGCCAGCCTAATGTCGACATGGAAGCGTCGAACAGATGGCTGACGAGTGGTGTGCTGTTTGAGGAGACGGAAGGGTTCATGATCGCAATACAGGACCAAGTCATCTCCCCACACAACTACAAGAAACACATTCTACACGATGCAAACGCACATGACGACAAATGCAAGAAATGCCACACTACGCATGAGACGATCGACCACGTAATATCAGGCTGTCCCCTTCTCTCTCAAACAGACTACCTCCACCGACACAATCAGGTAGCGTCGATCGTTCATCAACAACTAGCACACAAACATTCACTTATTAAGAACACGGTCCCGTACTACAGGTACATACCACAAAGCGTATTAGAGTCACCCTCATATAAACTATACTGGGACCGCCCCATTCACACAGACAAAACCATACATCACACCAGACCAGACATCACACTTGTTGATAAGGTCAACAAACAGACCTATCTCATTGATATTGCAGTGCCTATCAGCAATAACATGCATAAAACTCACGCAGACAAATTCAGTAAATACACTGATCTAGCACGCGGGCTCCAGAAGCAGTGGAGGCAGGATCGAGTACGTGTTGTACCCATCGTTCTGTCTGCCACTGGTCTGGTGCCTCACACAATGCACCACAGTCTCAGCACACTAGGACTTCACAAAAACACTTATGCACAACTGCAGAAGGTTGTGGTACTCAACACTACACGCATAGTTAGGAAATTTATGGACACAACCCCACATCCCTAATCATTCTTGCACACGTCTTTACACTTGGAAATATGTGCTTTGGTCCTTGACCTGCAATATTGTTTTTGTTGGAGAAACCCAAGGTTTGAAACATACAAACATAATAATAATAATAATAATAATAAGAAGAAGTCATAAATATTTCTGTAGTCTTCAAAATATTTATCCAAACCTGATAAAAGGTGTTAAGTTCATACTTCTTTTGATCTCAGAAATCTAAGGATTAGATAATTTTTCATTGACATTTTCATTAAATTTAATTACCGAATCTGAAATTAAGAATGAAAAGTAATTACTACACTAACTGATCTAAATAAAGATTCAATTGCAGCCTTTTTATTTTTTATTTTTTATTGTTAACAGAATAGAGAAAAGAAGATGAAATTAAAAGCAATACAGTTTGAAAGAAATATTGAAATTATGAAGAAGAAGTCAACAACGTTATTGAAAACTTATAACCCACTAATAAGCGTACCAGGAATTGATCGAATTCTGAATTCCCGACATTCGAATGTATTAAAAATGATTTGGATTATTGTCATGTTTTTAGCCACAAGCATTTGCTTCTATCAGATTGCTTCAACAGTTCGGGATTATTATTATGGTTCTCCTGCAGTTCATGTTTCATACGAAGAATATGAATATCTCCAGTTACCTACTGTCACCCTCTGTCCTTATGAACCATTCGATTACTATGAGACAATTTCTTATATGAAATTAGAATACGCAACGGAGTTTAACGTTACGGACGATTTGGTTTCAATAGACATGCTGCTTGATTTGCCCAATGTAACTGTGGAAACACTATGGGAAAAAGCTACCATCAATGTTGTCATCAAAAACTTGGATCCTAACGTAAGTACATTTTTAAATGAAACAAGAAAATGCTTTTAAGCTGGTAAAAAGCAAAGCATCTTCTGTTTAGTACACCAATAAGGCTTTTTCAGTTTTTCTTCAATGTCGGAACATTTCTTGTAGTGTTGATTCTTGCGTATTTTTAATGTTTTGAATTTGATTATTCAATCGTAGTCAATGAATATGATCATATATTGAAGACTTAAGTAATCAAGGTAAATATTGCACTCTTGTTCTTGAATCTAATAGTATTGCAAATAACGTGGGTATTGGATAAGACAAAAAGCGACTTAGCCATTATGAAGTAACCAAAAAAAGTGACAGAACCTATGAATACCAATTCACCGATACCGTATCACTTGACCGATACCGTATCAGTATAGCATATGGGATCCATTAATATTTACACTTCCGACGGATGTCATTCAGTTCATGATAAATTTTAACCGAATATTCGGTATCTAGCAGATGACCGGTGTCCCTTACTTGAACCGCGGTTAAATAATTAAAATCATTAGTATGAACCGCAGCAGCGTGCTTGGCTATATTTTCTATTGGTTCCTATTCATATATAAGCTCACTATAACCTTGAAGTAATCACTCTTGAACGTTTCGCAGGCGAGCTGAAACCGTTATAACTTACGTTTTAACGTGTTAAAATTTTTTTAATAATTTTAATATCTGTTGGCCTCTATAATTATAATATATTTCACACGCGTTAAATTGTGTACTTCTTCGTCTTTTTATTGCACAATATTTCGTTCGGCATATTACTAAACTTCATCAGATAGTAAGTACAGCAAAAAATTTCTTTTCTCCATACAGAGAATTCGTTAAATGTTCAAAATATCAAACAAATGATACATATCATTTCAGAAAAGTATATCATGATTCCGCTATTACCTTACTGTTGACATAAAAATTCAGAAATTAAATAATGAGTACTATCATTAAAATGACATATCTTCAATGTAGTAAGTTCTAGTTCTTACACATTTTACAAACAATCAACTAAATCTGTCTTTAAATAAATACTTCTATATCTTCTCCTTAATTCAGTCCTCTTATTACGTTGAAAGACTGGATAAATGCTGTAGTAAAGAAGATTTCCAAAATGTATTAAAAAGGACGAAAGAAAGTCTATTAATGAACGATTATAATGTAAAATTTATAGATAAAATTTTAAATGATTATAATAGTTTTAGAATCAAAGAAAGAAAGAAAGAAGATGAAAGAATCATCAGTCCTTACTAATAATTTAATAATTATAGCAGAGAATTAGGCAAATTTTATAATAAATGTGACTGTAAGGAAACTAATGTGCATCATAATAGATTAAAAACATTCTGTGTTCAATGATTAACAAAAATGATTTAGAAAATGTAATGAGATTAGTATATGAAATTGATTGTTCTATGTGTAATAGATACTAATTGGAGAGACAAAAAGAACTTTGAAAGAACGTGTGAAGGAACACGCTTACCACATAAAATACAAACATATAGAAATGTCAGTAGACATTGTATAGAAAAGATCATCTTTTGAATAATACTACAAATATATTAGCTCATGAAAAAGACAAAAAAAAGAAGGAAGAACATGGACAGTCTATTGTTAGAAACACTGAAACGGAAAATTTAAATAGTGTAGGGATTCACAAGCAGAAATAGTGAATCGTGAATAAATGTTCAGATTCGGAAGAAGATTCTGCAAACCACGAAGAAGAGATACAAGAAGAAACATATGATGGAAACGAGAAATTAGCATCGGAAGATGAAGTAATAGGGAATAATGACAATAATGAAAATTCAATGAATTCAGAAGAAGAATCCGATGACGAATTCATGACATTGCGAAGTAGAAGAATTCCCCGAGCACGGAAAGAACAAGTTAATGATATAGTAAGAAAGTATGAACCAACAACATATACTGAAGGCATTAACAGTTAAGAAAGAAATCAATGGATACAAGCAATAAATGAAGAATTGGACAGCATTCGAAGTCACAAGACATGGGTGGAAACGATTGTATCTGATTACTTAAATCCACTTACATCAAAATCGATTTTTAAGAAGAAACTAGACTCCAAAGGAAAAAAAATAAAATATAAGGCCAGATTAGTAGTGAATGGATTTTTACAAAGACCTACCATTAACTATGAAAGAACTTATTCTCCAACACCTAGCTTAAGCACAATAAGAACATTATTAAGTCTATGCGTCAAATACAATCTTCAGATTCATCAGTGTGACGTAAGAAGTGCCTATTTGAATGGTGATTTGGATACGGATATATGTTTAGAGGCCCCAGAAGGAGTTAAATTGTCTAGTGAAAGATATAACGGATTAAAACTGTTAAAATCCCTGTATGGTTTGGAACAATCTGAACGAAATTGGTTTGTGATATAAGGCCGGATATAAGAACCTCAAAAGTGAACCTTATCTATTTTTTAAATATGTTGGGAAGAATAAATACATATTATTATTCTACGTGGATGACATACTGATAGCTGGTAAAGAAAGTTCAAAGATAGAAGACATCAAGAAGGAACTGGATACATTATTCTGTATTAAAGACTTAGGTTCTATTAATGAATATTTAGGTATGAAATTTACCTATGATTATAATAAAGGGACTATGCCTATTTCCCAGGAAGGGTGCATTAATGAATTGCTAACAAAGAATGGAATGAATATGAGTAAACATGTTAGAACTCCATATGTTGATGGGAAAGAAGAACCTGATGATAAATTGCTTAATGCAAAAGAAAAGAAGCAATATCGTAGTATTATAGGAAGTTTAATCTATCTATCGAATAGAAGTAGGCCTGATATAACATATGCTGTTAATCGTTGTTCGGAAAAATCCTTCTGTAACTGATATGCAGAAAGTAAAAAGGATTCTGCGATACTTGAACGGGACCCGATCATTAAGATTAATGTTTTCAAACAGTGAGGAATATCTAACTGGATACTGCAATGCCAGTTTTAGTAATAGAAAAGACGCAAAGTCTACAACAGGATACTGTTGTATATGGGAAATTGTTTAATTTCCTGGGTCAGCAAGAAGCAATCAGTAATAGCTCACTCTACACAAGAAGCTGAGTTGGTGGCTAGCTATGAATGTTCAAAGAGTATAATGAGCTGTAAGAATATAATAAAGGAGCTTGAATTTTATGATATCGCAAAAAGTTGCGTATCATTGCATTGGGATAACCAGCCCACTATACGACTAGTGAAAGATGTTTACAACCAAACAAAACATATAAAAAAGTAAACATAAAATTAAAATTTCATTTGGTTAAAGATTATGCCAACAGAAGAGAAATTGATCTAAGATATGTGCCATCAAACAAGAATAAATCAGATGGATTCACCAAGGGTTTACTGTCGAGCAATCACAAGGAGTTTGTGAAATGTTTAAATCTGGAGTAATGGCAAAAGTGCCAAGTATATGTAAATCTCCTTCATATGAAAATATAAGTTGAGGAGGGAGATTGTAGGGATTCACAAGCAGAAATAGTGAATCGTGAATAAATAATTTATTCAGATTCAAAAATAGAATTCAACTTGAATTTTATATTTGTGGTGATTCAGTAATTTTAATTGTGAAGAATAAGAATATTCAGTTGTTTGATTTAACGGCACATAATTGAGATAATTGTAACAATGCTAATATCGGAAAAGCGCGGGCGAGCAGTCTCGCGGATTAGCTTGAGCGTGAACTGTTGGAACAGTTGCTCGAGTGATGTCGTAGAAGAAGGGAGTTTGGAGAAGAAGGGAGAAGAGGCAATATGGAGGACGTATAAGCTAAACGTGTTAACGAAGCAAGGAAGATTAGAAGATCAAATTTCAGGAGGGAGTATCGTATAATACGAAGCAATAATTGCATGAAGAATAATATAAGAGATCCTGGATTTGATGAGATAAGTACTTCTATTGAACTATAGATCGACAAGGAAATATTTAGGAAGGTCGAAAAATAGGCTTAATGTACACCACGTGTACGGAATAATTTGCTTCAAGATATATGAGAATTAATATATAATTCTGTTTATGTTTTATAGCTTATAGATAAAGTAACTCTATTGCCGTTTCCAATAAATGGGAATATATGAAGATATATGATAGAAGAAATTCTTGGATATCATATAAGGAAGAATCGAATGGCGGAATGTTCTACAATGGCGGATTAAATTCAAATTAGATTAATATAAGATTTATCAAGGATGCCAGGATAAGGATAATAAAGGGTCGGCTAATTGCCGTTTACCACTCAGACCTCACAATTTGGGTCCATTGTGTCCCCTCATAAAAAAAAAAAAGCATAGGTAAAAAACCAGTGGTTATACTTCAATGTGAAGTTGAGTTTCTGTGGTCATGAAAAATCCAGTGGATTTACAGAAAGATAAAATGACCTTAATATTGAAGGTGGAGATGTTGTCAGTGGTAAGACGAATCTTGCCAAAAATCTCCCATCCGTTCCTAACCAAAGCTGGACAGAAGCATAGAATGTGTTCAGGAGTTTCCTGATCCATTCCACATTTCCTGCATAAATCACTTTGGGTAATGCCAAGTATATGCAGGTGTCCATTGAGAGTACAGTGTCCTGTAAGAACTCCTGTAATCATTTTGCAATGTTTCCTATCTAGATTTAGGACTGACATTGCAAGGTGATGGTCAGGTCTTTTTATAAACAGCTTAGCCTGCCTCATACCATGCGAGGCAATCCATTGCCTATGGAACTGTTTTCCCAGGACAGCTCCTAGTAATTGTTTGCCTAGATCGAATGAGAAACCTAAGAAGGGTTCCGGGCCAATCGGAGTCAGAGATGAACCCTTTTTGGCCAACAGGTCCGCTTTCTCGTTTCCATCAATACCTAAGTGCCCAGGAACCCAGTACAAATAAACCAAATTTGTCCTGGCTAGACAGGATAGGATCTCCCTATATTCAGCAACAAGCTGAGAGGTGCAAGTAGAACTGCTCAGAGCATGCAAAGCTGCTTGACTATCTGAGCAGATATAAATAGTCCTATTGACATAGTGACGGCTGAGGTTTTCATATGCGCAAAAAAGAATAGCATATACCTCAGCCTGAAATACAGTGCAGTGGATCCCAAGAACTTGAAAAAAGTTAGTCCTTGGTCTCAGCCCATATATTCCAGCTCCCGTCTTGTTTCCAATCCTGGATCCATCCTCAACCAGACAATGCTCCAGGGGGGGGGGTAGAAGATCATGTCCCTTAGCTAGCCATTCTTCTCTACAAGGAAAGTGAATGGCATAGTTAGGTATCATGTTGAAATTAAAAGTCAGAGCAGTTCTAATGGGGGATAAGTCCTGTGCTTCTCTCCAGATACTGGAGTGATAGGAGGTGTTGTCACACCATTTGCCTTGATTAACCACCCTAAAGGCGGTCTTCCTGGCTTGATACTCGATAAAGAGATAAAGAGGAGGCAGATCTAAAATTGTCTCCAAGGCGGCAGTAGGTGCCGTCTTTAAAGATCTGGTGATTCCTAGACAGGCTAGACGTTGAAGCCGGCTCAAGAGCGTCCTAACCGTCTTCAGTCTTGTTCTAGTCCCCCAGACAATAGCTGCATAGCACAGTGCAGTTCTAATCAGAGTCACATAAAGCCAATGAATACCATTTGGCTGAAGGCCCCATAAACAACCAAAAGTCCTTCTGCACATCCAAAAGCTAGCAATGGATTTCTTGATCTTCATATCAAGATGTTCTTTCCAGGTCAGTTTGGAGTCAAGAATGACTCCAAGATACTTGACACTTTTGGAAAGATCAATTTGTTTGTTGAATAGGTTTAAAGCCGGAGTTTTCCCTATCTTTTGTTTCCTAGTAAAGTTTACTAAAGTAGCTTTGCTAGGATTGACCTTAAGATCAAATCTGCAGCACAAGGTAGGATTGACCTTAAGATCAAATCTGCAGCACAAGGCCTGTACACATGCCTTTGCATGAGCTCAAAGACTGTCCCAGGATCTAGGCCACAAATAAGGATAACAAGGTCATCCGCATAGGCTTGGGAGGAGAAACAAAGTTTCTAAAGTTCCTCAAGAAGGGAGTCCATCACCAGACACCAGAGGAATGGCGAGATAACCCCTTCCTGAGGACATCCTATCATAGCCTTAGTTGAAATAGAGTTGCCAGAAAGGTGTATACATATGGTGCGAGTTGAAAGCATATTCTTAATCCATTTAGTAATGGATGGATCAATACCATGCTGTTCAGCTGCATTACAAATGGAGTCATAAGATGTGTGGAGTCATAAGATTTCTATATCAAGAAAGGCGCCGAGAGCCATCTGCCCATTGGACAGGGAACGTTCTATCCTAAGTACCAGATGGTGTAAGGCTGTTTCGGTGGAAAGTCCTTTCTGATAGGCATATTGCCTGCAGTGTAGTGGATGTTTCAAAAGAGAAACATCCCTTAAATATCGATCAACCAATCTTTCCAAAGTCTTAAACAGAAAAGATAAAAGGCTGATTGGTCTGAAGGATTTGGCAGAGGTATAGTCAGACCTTTCTGCCTTTGGAATAAAGACAACTTTTGTCTTTCTCCAGTTCATAGGAACATAGCCCAGAGCCAGACAAGAGCGATAGATATGTACAAGGGGAGGAGTAATAACTTCCAATCCGTTTAAAAGAAGGGCTGGGAAAATATCATCCTCTCCTGCTGCTTTGAAGGGTTTGAAACTAGTAATAGCTTGTTTAACCTTTTTCATAGGAAACAATGCTTTTGGCAAGAGAAAAGTCCTTGCTCAAAGATGCATGTTGAAAGGAGATATTAGAAGCTCTTGAGTCCGGGAAATGAACCTCCAGTAGGTATCTATAAGCCTCTTCCTCGGATGTAGCAAAAACCTGGCACGTTTATATTTCCTTTGTGATTCTTTATAAGAATCCCAAGCTTGCGTGGTACCCGTGAATTTTGCTTTATTAAGCAGTTTTCGGGTCTTAGACCGGAGTCTATCCAAGATTTGATTCCACCAGGAATCGTTTTCTACGAATGTTCCTTCGTTTTCTACGAAGTGGACAGTTCTGCTAATTGGCAGAGACGAGGGCATTTGTAAGAAAGCAAACAGAGTTTTCTATGCCATACTCATCACGATAAAGAGCAGGAAAACCTGCCATGCAACTTTTAAGATCTTTCTTATAGAAATCCCACTTGGTAAGCCTTGGGTTTCTATACAAGTCTTCACTGAGCACCTCCGTGCTCAAAGAAAAGATAATATGTCGGTGGTCCGACAAGGAGATCTCTTGGGAGACCCTCCAATTGCATACCTCAGTCCTAAGACTTGTGGATACAAGGATAAGATCCAAAACTTCTTCCCTATATGGGGTAAAGAAGGTGGGAACTGAACCAACATTTAAGATGTCTAGATCAGTAGAAGAAAGAAACTCTAGCAAGGCCTCCCCTTTGGTATTGATGTCGCTACTGCCCCACACAGTGTGGTGGGAGTTTGCGTCACATCCCAGAAGAAGGGGCAGTCCAGAGTTCATACAGAAAGAAACCAGTTTCTTTACCTCCAAAGAAGGTGGATCAGACTTTGGTTCGTGAGCAAAGTAAGCAGATGCAATAACGATATCGCATCTGTTATTTCTTGGAAATCTGATTGCAACCAGATCCCTGGTACAGAATTCCGAGAGGAGGAAAAAATTCCTGTGCTTTGTAAAAATACAAGCACATGGAGTGGTCTGTAAGCAATAATGTAAAGATCCTCCACATCCTCCCAGTACCGCAGTAGCCGCTGAACAGTGCTGTAGATTTATCTGTAAAAAAGAAAAAGAACAAGACATACTTTAAAGCACATTTACTAGATTAAAAGAAGATAAAAAAATAAACAAAACTTACCTAGTTTTTAGACTTTCATTTTCTCAGGTTTAGGAGAGGGTCCTTCCCTGTTAATGGCGTCTTCTTCTGTCTTCTAAAGGAGTCCCTTTTTCCAGGAATTTAGGTTTCTCCTTTAGAGTCACTTCAGCTACATCAAGATTGACACATGGTCGAAAGTTAATTTTTGCCAGCTGATTAACGGAATCCTCATCTAGTCCAATGACTAGTCTGAGTCCGTGTTTTTCTTTTTTGGTCTCCATGATTCTCCAAGTAGAGGCTTTAAGACCAGGATTCCTCACTTGGGTAGGAGATTTTTCCGGGAACCCAGAGCACAGCTCTGGTCAAACGGGGTATTTTTGTGGCTTCCACCGCGGAAAGTGCGACCCTTTCCCAGATTCTTAGATTAGGGACTGTTCTAAGGAGCCAGTCCCTACTAAAGATGTTATCTGCAGTAACAAAGATGTACTCTGTCCTGCGATTTGTACCTCTGAAGCGAGGAACTTGTCCTTTTTCTGAGATCTGGCGGATCAGTCGTCCCACCGCATATGACAACTCCATCTGCTCTTCTTCCGTGAAGTTCTCGGTCTTATTTGCTTTTGGAATAGCAACCTGAAGAGCAGGATCCGCAGCTGTTGCATCAGCATAGCTGCATGTATCGGAGCTACTAGATGGAAGTCCCCGATGTCTTTTTGAATGCTAAACTGCTTCAGGTGGTGTATTACCTTGGGACCTGTCACGTTTTGTGCTAGGCTCCTTGGTCCCACCTGAGGGTGCAGCAGGTCCCGATGCTCTTTGGGTGGGCATGTTGGCAGCCCTTCCTGGTTGTCCAGTCAGAGCAATACCTCCACGACCCGTCCCTCGTGCACCGGTTGTGCCGGCTCCCCTTCCAGCAGTCTCACGGGAGGCAGCCATGGCTGCTGCCTTAGCCTTCTTTCTCCTTTTTCTTTCTGCGACACTAATCCTGGCGCGTTTTATAGCGTCCTGTATCCTCACGGTAAGTTCCCTTGAAGGTTCCCCACTGGAGTCAGAACATTGAGCCTCCAGAGGTTTCGGCTTAGGCCGTCCCTCTTCTTTTGTTTCGGGGAAGCTAGCTTCCTCGTTGATACCCTGAATAGGGATGTTTTTGGAGGTCTCTTCAAAAAAGCTCTCCATGGTTTTTGTGTTGATTTCTTGCATAAAATATTGGGAAAAAGGGGGAAATAAACAGTCACCCTGCGTAATGCTCCCATGCGCAGGGAAGGCCCTTTTTTTATTTACTCCAGGATTCGGCCTGGTTTCCCAGAGGCACCGTTCAAGACACTTTTAACCCCAGTGCCATCCATCTATCAGCACGGTCCGGTTGACACCTTATAAGACTTGGGGGGGGGGAGTCTGATTCGGGGTGCAGAGCACTTCCTCGCCTCCCACAGTGTCCTCGGACCCCTTGAAGACGAGGATTTCTACTATCCACCACCCGTCGACCCGCCAGGTTGGTGACTTCCCAAAGCCCCCGGGCACAAAACTGTCACCCGGCCTGGCAAGGATGCCAGAGGACAAGTTATTTTGATCGAATAAATCGACGAACTTGTAAGTAGAACTATATTTATTTATTTTCGATTTCTACAAAGGAGGAAGATATCCGGAATCAAGAATTTCTATTAAAGTTTTAGATCAGCGGTATTAGTATAGGACTGATAAGCTGATAAGTGTTCAAATAAAGATTAGGAACATTGCTAGTGAACTTTATAGAAACATATAGATAAATATTATTTCTAGATACATTGTGAATAAGTAAATCACAAGGTGAAAGTCATTTAGGTTAGAAATATAATATTTCTAGATTCATTGCGAAGTAAATATAATTCACAAGGTGAAAAGTCTTATAGATATAAGAACATATAGGAAGTCTTATAAGAAGTCTTGAACATTATGATATGAGATATTGACACTCTTATAACAAGAACAGTCATGGGATAGGAAATAAGTGATACAAAAAGATTTCCTTGGAACTTTATAAATGTGAAGATCTATAATTTGTGCGATTTTAAAGTGTAATAAATTTGTTGTTATTGAAGCACTGGTTAATTAACTTTAAATATAACAATTAAAGACATGTGAATATATTTAAAAGTGGAAAACGGAGGTTAATATTTTATATGTAACTCTGCTGGATACATACTAAGATGTTACAAGATCTAAATTGGGCCTTAGTATAAGATAGTCACCATATTACAAGTTATGAGCTTCTAATAATAGTAGTTCATCCTCCACAAAACATATAGAAATGTCATAGAAAAAGGTCATCTTTTGAATAATACTACAAATATATTAGCTCATGAAAAAGACAAAAAAAGAAGGAAGAACATGGACAGTCTATTGTTTGAAACACTGAAACGGAAAATTTAAATAGATACGAAGGAATAGAAATGGATGAAAGGGTAACAGACTTAGCTAGTAGTATGACTAAACATTGTTTACGTTTTTTTCAATCGGCAAAATTCAATGACTTATTAATGAATTTATTAATTGAAATATATCGTAATTGAATGTTTATATTATTGGTATTTTATTTTTATGTTTAGAAAATACTGTATAATATTGTCTTTACAAATCTTTCATATCTTTATTATAACGTGTTTATCAACGGCATCATAGAATAATATGCATAATTATGTACAGTTTATTTATTATTTTATTATTTTATTGTTAGTCTTTGAGCTTGAAAAAGAAATGCAGCACAGTTCCGAAAATTTGCGTTTTTTTTATATTGTTTATTTACTTAAGTTTAAATAAATAAACTTTATTTGAGGAGAAGAATTATGTTTAATTCAATAAATCTGTCTTTGTTATTAATGCTCTTTTAAAACTATCCAAAGTATATCCATTTAGTTTTATAACCTTTTGTTTATTAATAGAATCAAAAGTATTAATTACACATGCCTCAATAATGAATCTTATTTTTCTATCATTTTTATGAAATAAATCTTCTACTAATGAGTCCGGGTCATGATTATGGAACATATAATGTTCGGCCAGATATTTTTTTTATCCTAAACTAGTCGGTTACCCGTGGCTTCGCTCCGGAAGCCTCCCTTATGTAACGGAAAACAATTTTTTATTTATTAAAAAACACACACACACACACACACACACACACACACACACACACACACACACAAATTACATCAAGGAAACTAAAACTAAAATTTTTTAAAAGCTTTTTTTTAATTTAATTTTTGATGTGTATATTCTCTCAATCTACGACTGCTTTTAGAACCACCTTGTAAATCA
>JAFIDM010009631.1:348650903-348703038 GCA_023159025.1 Thereuonema tuberculata
TATATTCTCTCAATCTACGACTGCTTTTAGAACCACCTTGTAAATCATATATCTATGATATATTTTTATTTTTTACAGAGATTAGAATGTAGGCCTAGTGGTCTAATGGCTAAGACGTCTAACTTCTGAGCAGTATTCTACCTAATAGAAATAGTGCATCTTTCTTTCTTGACTATCTTTTTTTTTTATTCCTATTGATACTTTTCAGTGGTTTTCGAGTTAGAAATAGTGATGGTTTTTGAGTTACAAATAGTGATTTTTCAGTATTCTACCTAATGAAATACTGCTTCTTATTTCTTGACTCTTTTTTTTTTTTATTCCAAATGATACTTTTCAGTGGTTTCTGAGTTACAATAGTGTTCAGTATTCTATCTAATAGAAATACTGCTTCTTTCTTTTTTGAGTCTCTTTTTTTATTCTAAGTGGCACTTTTCAGTGGCTTTTGTGTTCCAAATATTGATGGTTTCTGAGTTACAGATAGTGATTGTTCAGTATTCTATCTAATAGAAGTATCGCTTCATTCTTTTTTGACTCTCATTTTAATTGTAATTGTCACTTTTCAGTGACGTTTGAGTTACATTTATTGATGGTTTTTGAGTTGCAAATAGTGATTTTTTCGGTATTCCATCACAAAAAAAGAGTGCTTCTCACTTTCTTGACTCTTTTTTCTTTACTCCAACATCTGGCGTGTACACCCACATATTTTTCAATATCACATAGGATTTGGTTAAGTAAGAATATTTAAAATATTGCAACGTTTCGGCAATTATCGTTCTAATTGTCAGTTTCGAATTACAAATAAACTGACTGATGTGAAATAAATAAACAATCTTGAGATTCAAAAAAAAGATTGAATACATTCCTTATTGATGGGGGAAAGGAAAGGAGATATAAGTCAAACAACCATATGAAGAGAGTTGTAGTCCCTATGGCCTAATGGATAAGGCATCTGACTTCGGATCAGAAGGTTGCAGGTTCGATTCCTGTCGCGGATGTTTCATTGTAAAAATTATTTCTATTTTCCATTCGCTCAGAAAATTGCGCCGGACAGACACACAGCCACACAGACAGACAGACAGACAGAGAAATAAAAGATTTTAGTAATATAGATTCCAAAGTAAACGGCTCCGCAATCTCTACACTTATACATTGTCCGACCACTTTATTAGATACATCCCTGCCGTGCGCATGAATGTCTGGACCCGTCGTGTCACAACAACTCTTTAAGCCGGTGGGGGCATTGTCATGGTGTGGGGGATGTTTTCCTGGCACACGTTGGGTGCATTGATACCTTTGGAGGCACATCAGGATAATGCGCCTGTGCACAAAACCCGCATCACTATGGGATGATTTGAGGAAGATGACGATGACTTTTCCTTGCTGCAGTAACCCACTCAGTCCCTGGATCTCAGCCGGATTGAAAATTTGTGGGATGAGCTGGAACGGGCTGTTCGCTCCAGGCCTACACCTCCATCAAATCTTCAGGAACTGCGTGACACACTAATGTCTGCATGGTACACAATACTTCAACAACGTTTTCAGCATCTTATGGAATCCATGCCTCGACAAATTCAGGCTGTTTGGAGGGCTAAAAGAGGCCCAACACGCTACTAAGTAGGTGTACGTAGGACCGGGCAGTGAAATCACAGTTTGTATATCATATCTATTTTAGTCATATTACTGTTTCTTCTTTGATTGTGTTTTGGAAGTTTTGAGAACAAACTCCTACTTTTCTGATATACTATTGATATGTCATTAAATCTTCACAATTCTCCTTATGGTTTTATTTACTTTTACACTATTAGATAGCTTTATTATCTTTCTGCAATCTTTATTCTCAATCAGGTTCCACTTTTTATTCTTATTCTGAAAAGAAATCCTTTACACTATAATTTTTAAACTCTATTGGATATTCGTTCATTGACAACTTTTCATTCATATCCGTTATTTTCTTCTGACTTAGACCTTTGTTTTCCGTGTAGTTAGTAATCCTTTCAAGATTATTTCTTGTAATCACTTTCTTAGTATTATTATGATGTGGAGACTCAAAATATTCTCAATTTACAATTTTCTTAAGACAATGACCAAACATAGCCTTCATTTTTTATGACTTTGTCTAATTGTGGTAAAGTATTATTCATTTCACTCCCTTTTGATATGTATTATATGTCCTTAACATCAATAAAAAGAACAAATAGAGACTGTAGTAAAAAAAAACAAAAAAACAAAACCGCACCCCGAAGAAAGTGTTTCATTGCTATGAAACTTCATACACGCAATGACTATGTAAAGATAAAGGAAATTTTAAACTTCCTTGCAAACATTTTAGTTACAGAACAGTGGCCACATATTAATACCTAGTAAATCCTCCTCCGGCGGTGATGCAAGCCGTTATATATAGTGCAGCTTAGAGTCAAATGATAGTGTAATCCTATGGCAGATTCTGCCAGATGTCCTCATTTTTGGGGTGGGTTTGTTCACATTCCATGATGACAGCAATTGCTTTACCAATATATCACACTTGTCAGTCAAGCATGATTGATCAAAGATGCTTGTTCATGGGAGAGTATGAACCCCACGTAGGCATTATTGAGAGAGAGAGAGAGAGAGTCTTGACGTAAGAGGTCTAGCAGCTCCTAGAAGTTAAGTAGCTCCTAGAAGGTTTGGCAAAATAAAGATGTCTGTCAAAGTACCTTATAGCAAAACTAGAAGAGAAGAACTATCCTAGGAGACAAACTTTCGGTGTGCCTCTCAACTACTGCAGCCGGATTGGAGCGATTACCATGGCTCATCCATACACGTATGAGATGGTTTTCTGCGCCAAGAGAGAAGCGCGGTAGGTTGCTGAATCCAATTTGATACTGTTCAGAATTCCCTGTCTCTACGCCTCTCCAAACTTTTTAAGATGCCTCTCCGAAAATGAAGACCAGTCGTTGCCTAATAGTGTCCATTGATGTCTAGATGAAGTTATGTGCTTTTGAATGGAAGGCAGGTACGTCATTATGACTGCTCTCGGGACCGCTCAAACACTTATTCCTGAGAACTCCAGATCATTCGTAGGATTGCGTGTGTCTCCTGGATCCACGGATGTTAATATAATCTGATCGCTGCGTCGCTCAACAAAAATGACGACTGATATGTATGTATGACAACGGACTTCTCTAAAGCCTGTGATATGGTAATTCTCAAACGCGCTCAGTCGCTGGTGCTGCCGACGGCTGCATCGTAAAGGCATCTTCAGAAACTAATTAATATAATGAAACAGCAAAACCGTCAGATTTGTCCGTCCGTAAGAAGGCTACTCATAGTCTTGGTCCGATAATGCAGCCTTGTCATGTTCTTTTAAAATATCCGGTGCTTTCAGTAGCAATGAAATTTAATCATTGGCATATCTAGCCGCATAGCAGCCTGCAGAATTTTCCAAGGACTTGCTGGACTTGTCCATCTCTAGCAGTTAGTCATTTGCACACCCAGTTTCGCGGCTCTCACTTTACTATTTATTTTGCTTAGTGTATATGTACGGATAAAATTGACAATCAGACATGTAGTAGCAGGATAAAAATTTGCAGTGGACATTCTTAAGATTTGATTATCGTCAATATAGTAATATCATGAAAGAACTCAAAGTATTTAATATTGTTGTGCTTAAAATTTGGAAAACAAAAGGGATTTGTTTCCAAATTTCCTCTTTCTTATTTCTGCTGTGAACGTACTACATTTCAAATATGTTCCTAATTTCAAAAACTCTTTCTGCACCATACGTATGATAGTAATAAATTAAGAAGACATTTCTCTTATTAATAAACCATACTTATTATGGTATATTAAAGAGAATATTAAAGAGAATATTAAAAATTTAACTGACAGTGTAAAAACTCTACATAATTCACAATTTAAGATGAGTAAAGCAGCAATAATGAAAGAAGAAAACTATGGCTATTTTTAAATGTATGGCTACTTGAATATGAAGAAAATTACAGTATTTAACAGTATTTAGCAGTATTTAGGAATCATAGTAGGCCATGTTTTAAAAATAAAATTGCCTTGTTTTTTACTGATTCGCACTACGCCTAAAACTTGGAGGTTGCTGAGAGAATGTCTTACAGATATTAAATTGGACATTGCCCGATTATTCAGAGAATCGTCGTCGTACTGAAACTGTTTAACACCCATAGTTTGAAAGACGGATTAGACGTTCATAATATTTAGTAGTATACAGGAATTGTGGGCTCGGTAGCCGAGTGGGTAAGGGCGCTTGGCTGCAGGTTGGAGGTGGCGGGTTCTATTCCCGGCCTCGGCGGAGGGCGGGAATTTTTCCACGCTTCTTTCTCCTCCAAACGGGTCCCAGCCCTCTGTAGAATGGATACCGGGTTTCTTTCCCGGGAGTTAAAGGCGGGCGGGCGTCGGGCTGACCACTTGACCCCAACGTAGTACCATTGGTCACGAAGAGTCGGGAGCCTTACCTCCCGCTTCCCCAAGGGTCTGCAAGGATACTTTAACATACAGGAATTATACTGTTAAATATTAAAAGAAAGAAAAAAGAAAAGAAAATGGATACAATTAAGTAAAAGAAGCAGCACCAAAATAAAACGAGTGAAAACTGAACTAATGATACATTGATCGAATTCAACTGAGTCAACAAATTGCGAAGATTATGGATTTGAAATGGAGATTCGATTATTACTCTTAGGTCATCAGTGGATCTCGGTCTGACTATAAATCTGTCTGACTATAAGTAGTTTTAAGTAAACTCATAAAAACAAAGCTAGTACATTTAAGCTTATATTCAAATTTATGATCAATATTTAAATTTCCCAAGTTGTCGATTATTAAGCTCTTCTCGTGCCTATGTTTATTATTCAATTGAAGGACTGTATTGGATATAATATAATTTACAAAATAATTAAGAGCGTGTTAATTCATAAGTTGAAAAGTTGATAGTTAAATGGTAAACAAAAGTCAAATGAGAAAACAATTTTTGTTAGGGAGGCCTCAACGATGCAAACGTTTTCGAGAGAATTCAAGTCCCAGATTTGAACTTACTGAAGTAATATTAACCAAGTAAAAGTTAACATGAACGGTAAAAGGATTGCTTAAGGATTCGTCCATACTTGACATTTCAATTTAAATAAGCAGTGCTAATTTTATGATAGTTTGCAAAGGTACAGTTTTTATTCTACGTTACGGAATGAATTTCGATTCTACGTTTCATGCATTTATTTTTAGTAAACTGATTATTCAAAACTAAATTTCCATAAAATTGATGTAACAAGATAAATATGATATAGAAAAGTCGATATCTTTATGAATAAAAGAACAATATGACGAACTTAATTCAAATAAGTAAGAAAGCTTTTTTTTTTTAAAAAAAAAAAAAAAAAAGAAATATCGGAACTTATGTTTTACACTATTTACAAACAAGCAGAAAATTTGTAGTGTAATTTGTATTATACAGTTATTGATTTATAAGTTAAAAAAAATTGCTTATTTTTTTGTTATTATACTTATATTTTAAAAGGAATTTTCTGAAATTAAGCCTTAAAAAAAAAACAATTTTTTATTAAAAACTTTGAATGTTAAAAAACAAAACTAACAGTGATTCAAAATTCTATAAAGTAAATTGGTATAAATTACTTTTATTTTCTAGTGTAAAAATATAATGGAGCAGATTTCTACTGATTCATTTAATGAAACTGAAATTAATTACGTCAAGACATATTTTGGAACCTGTATATCTCTAACTGCAGGTAAAGAAAAAAAGTTAACATTTTGTTCGTATTTAACTTATTAACAAGTAAACATTATCTACTCTTTTTGTTTTTATCCAAAGCTAATGAATTCTTTTTTTTTAAATTCTTTTAATTAGACAAACTTCGATTTAAAGGAATTCCAACTGGATTATGTACGTGGATGATTCCAGGAACTGATGCCAAAAAATCTCCTCATCCTTTCTTAGCAAGTTATTTCAATAATTTCTACATTATAAAAATTAACTTAATTAATAAAATTTTGTTGTTTCAGCGATAAAATTAAATTAATAATAATAATAACAGAACGAAGAAAAAGTGAAAAAAAATTAGCATAATTTCAGCCTACTTTAATCTTTTTGATAATAACGCAGTCAATATTGAAACTTACTTTATGAAAAAAATTAGCAGATTAGCAGAGAAAGCTTGATTAATAAGTCAGATGTTAAAATAAAAAATAAAATACTTTATCTGTAATTGTTCCCAAAAATTTGCATTTTTATGTAATTTCCTTTATTCGCTGATGACTATTTTCACTGACTTTACTATTAGAATATTGATATGAAATTCGAAGTGTTCATTCTTTAAAACCTGACAAATTAAAAATATTCAATAATTACGTAGCCCAGTGTTCATGTAAAACCCTTCTTCCACCATCTACTATGCTCAAAGCGACCACTAGCATTCTGGACTAAGGTCCTGCAAAATAACTTCCACTGCAGGAATGAACGCTGTAAAATACACAAGGTTCATTTGTCCCACTTTTCCATACATACTTTCAATAGTTCATCAACTGATGTAGCACGTCTGTTCCCTAGTCCAAGTTTTAATAATCGAAAGCTACAAAAATCCATCTGGCTGGCATTAGGCGACTTTACTGGAATATCACTGAAGGGGATTGCACTTCTTCTGGCTCTCATTTCTTCATACAATCTCAGGAATTGTATGAAGAAATTCCATTCATCAAGATAAGGTTACAACGGCTGGCGGTCTTATCCTGATGAATGGCGACTTCTGTGACATCAGGATACATGGCAGATAATGTGCTTTCCATAAATAGCAGATAATGCATCCGGGTGTAGATTGGTATCAGAACACGTTGTTGATAACACTGGGCATTTACTGCGGCATATTGGCAATTCTATGGATAGCCAATTTAACTCAAGGAAAGATAATTTAATTTAAGGATAGTGTTAGTATCCTGGAATTTGCCATGACCTTTCCACGGTCGATAATATGAACCTAAGCCCCATATAGAGTGATCATAAATCTATTCTTATCTCTGGCCAGCTGTCATACGTAGAGCTTCCCGCAGTTGGTCCGTCTTTCAGCGCGATGTCGGTGCATGTCAGCGCATGCAGTCGGCCTTACGAAACTTTTTCAGTCTGACACGATTCTTCAGAGTTTTACAGACAGTGGACTGAGCGATGTTGACCTTTCTAGCAATTGCACTTTCTAGCAATTGCACTTTCATGGGAGGTAAATTGCACAAATTGTGGGATAGTTCTCGATTTGTGCCAAACGTCGCAGCTTGGCCAGAACAGCAGGAGGCGTCTTCGGAAATTTTCGTCCTCTCGGTCGGGAAATTTAGTTCAGGAAATCCGTTCGATGTGTTTCTATGAATGATTCTGACTATTTATCCTTGCCGACTGAAATTCCATGCTCTTTATATTGTTTTACTATTACCGAATATGAAAACTTCGATTGGAAAAGTGCGGCAATGTAACCTTCACAAAAAGATTTATTTTTGGAGGCGATATCAGAAAGACAGTATTGTTACTAGCATAAAATGATACATTTAATACAGAGGCATGTGGCTAAGATGCTATAACATGTCTCATTTTGATTAAGAGCGCTCACAATCACATCGAATTCTCAGGTTGTACAGGAATCAAATACGTGTTAAAAGTTTGTTAAAAAAGCCTATACACAAGTTAAAATTTTTTTTTGAATTATTAAAAAAAAAACTGTTCATTAAAAACATAAATATTGGTAAAAAATAAAAAAGTCAAACTAGTTTCGTGCTCGCTAGCGAGCCATCATCAGTGAGTGGATGAGTCCTCTAAATCACGGCTTCTTATAGCAAAAGAGACACCCAGAACTATCAAGAGGAAGCTTAGTTCGTTGGAACCAATTGTCGACTTGATGCAAATAGTCCGATTTAAATAATCGAATAGCCTGGTGAACAGTCGCGCGACTGGTGGTGATCGAATGCATCACACTGGCGGCGATCATAAAGCAGCGTGCTGGTTTGTTTATCAATATAACCACGTTGTATTCACTATGTTTGTAAACACTAAGTGTATTGCTGGAAAGCAAACTTGTGCTAATATTGGAGATCTTTAGGCTTCTTTCTCATGCCATATTGGTAAATGCTTTTTATGGAAACACAATCATTGGTGCAATTACCGGATGTATCAATAAAAATGGACTCCTGACATGTACGTTGATGGTGAGCTTTTTCACTTGCCAATATTCTAGGAGTTTGAGTATTAAATATGTGACATGGCTTTTTTAAGTGTTGAACTTTGTTGTATGACAGATCCTTTTTGTTGATGGCATGCGCATGCTCCATCATGCGCTCGTGCAAGGATCTGCGAGTTTCTCCTATGGAAATTAGATCACAATTATCATAATATATAGAGTATACTACCCCTTTTTGTTTATTTTTATCACTTTTAGACTCTTGTAGATGTTTGTATAGAAAACTTCCGGTTGGACTACGACTGGGTGCCGTTATCGTGATAGTTCTTTTCTTTTTGCAAGAAAGAGATTATTGATTATATACGAAAAATAATCAGAAAATTAAATAAGGATGAGCTTATCACCGACAACCTAGCGTCAAATATGAAAGACGCCGATTTAAAGATGCCGCAATTACGCATCCTTCCAAAAATACATAAGCCCAAGGACCATGATGATTTGTATCCTGTGACACCGATAATTAATTGTACAGGCTCGTGCATTGCACTTTATTTTCAATATTATGAATGAATTAAAGGTCAAATCATACTTAATGATCCCCAATAGTCGCCAATTTGTTAAGAAAATTAAAAGTGATTAAACCGCGGAAGGATTACAATCCCTTTTCGTTACTATTACTACTATAGCTACTATTTTCAATCGTATTCATAATGACATCACCTTTGATATAGAAAGAGATGACAAAGGTGCTGTAGCTTTCTTGGACACTATGATCACTGACAAGAATTTTTTCAAGCACAAGTGCTCCGGAAAAAGGCTTACTCGGGGTTGACTCTAAATTTTAACTCCTATAATACCTCAAAACTTCAAAGTCAATATAATTACAATGGCTGTCAGAAGGGCATTCCATTTATCGACTTCTTGGAAATTATTCATGGATGAAATACGACGGATCCAGACAATACCAATGGACAACGACTATCCGTCCCAATTCATTGATAAACATATTAAGGCTACTTTGTTTCGATTGTACAATAACGATCAGCAACAGCGGAAGATTAATAGACAATGGCCGTTGATTATCACCCAATTCTCTTGCCTATGTTTAATAAACTGTTCAGAGACAGTAATATCACGATAACGGCACCCAGTCGCAGTACAACCGGAAGTTTCCTTAACAAACATCTACAAGAGTCTAAAAGTGATAAAAATAAACAAAAAGGGGTAGTATACTCTATATATTATGATAATTGTGATCTAATTTCCATAGGAGAAACTCGCAGATCCTTGCACGAGCGCATGATGGAGCATGCGCATGCCATCAACAAAAAGGATCTGTCATACAACAAAGTTCAACACTTAAAAAAGCCATGTCACATATTTAATACTCAAACTCCTAGAATATTGGCAAGTGAAAAAGCTCACCATCAACGTACATGTCAGGAGTCCATTTTTATTGATACATCCGGTAATTGCACCAATGATTGTGTTTCCATAAAAAGCATTTACCAATATGGCATGAGAAAGAAGCCTAAAGATCTCCAATATTAGCACAAGTTTGCTTTCCAGCAATACACTTAGTGTTTACAAACATAGTGAATACAACGTGGTTATATTGATAAACAAACCAGCACGCTGCTTTATGATCGCCGCCAGTGTGATGCATTCGATCACCACCAGTCGCGCGACTGTTCACCAGGCTATTCGATTATTTAAATCGGACTATTTGCATCAAGTCGACAATTGGTTCCAACGAACTAAGCTTCCTCTTGATAGTTCTGGGTGTCTCTTTTGCTATAAGAAGCCGTGATTTAGAGGACTCATCCACTCACTGATGATGGCTCGCTAGCGAGCACGAAACTAGTTTGACTTTTTTATTTTTTATCAATATTTATGTTTTTAATGAACAGTTTTTTTTTAATAATTCAAAAAAAAATTTTTTAAACTTGTATGTAGGCTTTTTAACAAACTTTTAACAAGAATCATACGCGTAAAATCATCGTCAAAGACGTGTTATTTGACAATTTGAACAAACAAATGGCCAATAATATAGAAATTAAAATTAACGTGTGTAGAATAGTAATGGTAAAATAATAAGGCCAACACACTGGGTTAAAATTCATGATATATTAAAATTTACTAAAAACATGCAATTTGAATTGTATGTAAATTATATTTATTATTAATTATTATTATAAATGACAGTGTCTGTCAAATTATTAAGTAGTAACACATATATGTAAATTATATTTACATATATGTAAATATAAATCAAATTATCAAATCATTAGTTAGTAAAATATATATGGAGGTTTGGGGGAAGGGTTGCAGGATGAAACGGTGAGGCCATTCATCAGACTTTTATAAAAAATACTGGCTTTCAAGCTTCAATAGATTGTGCACCCCTGTTGAATACATATAAAAGCATGCAAGGAGTAATTGAATGCAAATGGCGGTCAACGACAGAGAGAAGGCGTTTTGTTAATGGCAATATCATTGTCCAATGGCAGTTTCGTACGAAATTAAGAAAGGATTCTCCCTACGGCTATTCTATTCGCAGGTGGTATGTACAATTTGTGGAGATGGGGTGCCTCTGTAAGGGAAAAAGCAGTGGCGTACCCTCCATGTCTGAAGAAAGATTGGACCAGATCAGAGCAGCCTTCCTATGTAGTCCTATCAAATCAACTGTGAGAGGCAGCAGGGAACTCAACATCTCGCAACCGATTGTGTGGCGTCTACGAATAAAGTCATATCGCCTAATGCTGCTGCAAGCAGACAAATGGAAAGCACAATTAACTTCAACCCTCCTGAGCGGATGAACTTATCCATGAAAAAAACACATTTCCTGTTACACTCATTACCAAAAAAAAAAACGACGCACCTTGAAGGAGTTGTCCGATTGTAATGAAATTTCGTATGCAAAGACATTGGGACCGCCCTTGCAAATGATTAAACTTTGGTGTCCAATGAATGAATAGCGAGAGCTACAGCAAATCGGAACTGCGCACTCAGCATGTGTAGGCTATATAAGAAGCGATTCTCAATCTGATGGTCAAACTTTCTGTTGCATTGCGAGTTAGGATACCTTTCAACGACTGAAAAAATGCCTCGCCGCAGGATTCGAGCTCATTACGTGCAACTGTAAGAGTTTGAAAGAGGTCGTATCATTGGATTGAAAGAGGCAGGTTGGGCAAATCGGAGAATCGCTCGTCATATGGGTCCAAGTGATGCGGCGATTAGAAGATGCTGGCAGGAATGGGTGGACAATGTCAGATTTCAGCGTCATGAAGGTAGCGGTCGACCTAGGGCCACAGCAGAGCGGAAGGATACAGTGATTGTCAGATCAGCTGTCACAGCGCCTGAATCATCGTTATCAACCATAAGACGTGCGACCCGCACATGAGTGTCCACCATAACCATTCACAGACGGCTGAGAGAGCGACATCTACGTTCGTACCGACCGCTACGCCACCTGCCACTCACGTCTGCACACCGTCGGGCCAGATTACAGTGGTGCTTGGCTCGATCCGGTTAGAATGAAGCTGACTGGGGACGTATAGTGTTTAGCGACGAATGCCGCTTCCAACTGTTTCCTGACGATCGTCACAGACATGTCTGGAGACGCCCAGGGCAGCGTGCCGATCCTGCTTTCACTATTGCACGCCGCACAGGCCCTCAACCAGGAGTTATGGTCTGGGGTGTCATTTCCCTTGATAACCGGACCCCTTTGGTCGTCATTAGCGGCGCACTTACAGCACAGCGGTACGTCGACGACATTCTGAGACCTGTTTTGCTACCGTTCCTTTTGCAGTACCCTGGCCTTATCTTTCAGCAAGATAATGCCAGACCACATACTGCACGCGTTGCTATGACCTGTCTTGCAGCTTGTGAAACACTTCCTTGGCCAGCCAGATCCCCAGATCTCTCTCCAATCGAGCATGTCTTGGTTATGATGGGAAGGCGACTGCATCCACCAGGGAATGTGGATGACCTAGCCCGACAATTGGAGCAAATTTGGCAAGAAATACCACAGGAGACCATCAGGGAGCTTTATCACTCTATGCCACGTCGTGTGGCAGCTTGCATTCAGGGTAGAGGTGGGTCAACACCTTATTGTGCTTGTTACTTTGTAACTCTGTAACTCTGAAATAAATCATTCAATTTGTCTGAAAGTTTAATCATTTTCTATTCTGTACATAATCTTCCTCTCCACCAATTTTTGTCTCCATCGGACAACTCTTTCTAGGTGCGTCATTTTTTTTGTTAATGAGTGTATATCTCCAAAAAGTAAAATGGAACAAACTGACAATGTGATTGGTGGAGGATTTCTATGACATTTACTGTTGAAGTTAACTATGTTCCCATTTGTCCGCTGAGATTCATAGAAGGAAGTGCGCCACGGCACTTCGTTACATGTAATGAGTTTAAGTAACTGTAAGTACACATGTAATGAGTTTAATAATTCATATTGTGGTGTCTGGTCTTTTTATTGGTAGTTCATTACCGCACGTTTAAAGTGACTGAATTAACCATTCTAATTTAAGTAATTTTTAGAAAATTTTCAATAGATGCATTGTTTGATAACAGTATCTGCTTTTGAATTTAAGTACCGGATATACCGAAAATCAAAATTAGAATAATTAATAAAGAATTAATGAGAAGAGTTACATAAGAACATTTTTGATTTTATCTTTTTTATTTGCTGTAGATTCTTTGTTTAAAATACAGACTAAGATGATTTCAGTTAATATTTCAAAATAAATATGCTTTTATTAATCGTAACGTCTTCTTACAGCTTCTTGTTCATAATAAGGAAGATGATCCACGGACTGTTGACGTGAATTCAATTACTTATTTTGTTGATCAGGTCGTCACCGTGATTTCAATCGATTTCAGAAAGGTTCGTAAGCATATTAAATTTATACATTGAAGAAAAAAAGTCACAGAATATAAGAACAGACAGACTTTATGTTTAAAAATAATGAGCACAGATAAAATTCTAAAGAATAAGAATTGGCATTCTCATCAAAGTAAAATATATTAAGATTTTTAAATTTTGGAAATATAGAGATTATCATTAATTAATCAAAATCAAAATTTTTAAAGAACACTTAAGAATTATGTTCTTTTAATTATACTTGTTTTTCAATTTCAATGCAATAAGAATTAAGTTTACGATTATGTGTAGTAGCCAAAATAAAAAGAACTTGAATTTAAGGAGCAATCATTGTTTTATAAGCGGATGGTACTCATCTTAACAAAATGTTTTCAGTATTCTTTACTTACTAGTTGATGATATTTGTTATTAGCGTTTCCATTTTACAGCTTTTTGGGCCAGCTCCATCAGGGCAGAAATTTCCCTGACTGACTTGAAACAAAGTTGGCATCCTATGATAAGTTACCACCTTGAAAATCGCTCTTCTTTGCGATTCATTTTAGTGTTACAGAAGAGTGCACGCTGTATAATGTATGGTTCTGTCGTATACGCTACTAGTAGCTGAAATATCCGGTCTTCTTACGAGCTACAAAAAGCAGATGTCCTGATGTGGATGACAAAGAAATTGAAATTGTGAAATCACTTCGAAACTTTCCCATTTGGTAAAAAAAAAAATCACACGATAAGTGCAAAGTAGTGTTATATTCGAATTTTGTGACTCGCGATCCCTAGATATGAAATTAACATCGAGTTCGGAGAATGTAAGACTTCCCACCCCTTTCTCCATTATCTCCACGCCGCTAGTACATCAGTACAAATTAATGTTTTATTCTTACTGTGCAACCCGAAAACCTCTAGAAGTATCTGAAGAATAATAATAATACTTTAGATGAATTACGCCGACACACATTTAAAAAAAAAATTTTTTTAAAGTTTAAAAAAGCTTAAAAAAACAGGACCTCGGTTTCGCTCGTGCCACAGAGCTTTTTCAACTTAACAAGAATAAGAAACTCGTCCTTAAATACCTTCTGTGAAAAATGTGATGAAACTCCCAATTTCAACCAATGAGAATATTTTTTTTTAAACCAATGGAGAGATGTCTGGAATGTCCAATGAAAGGCTCCCATGGCTCAAACGTTTGCCCTGGCAACAGATGACACGAAACCTATTACACATGAGCTCACCCATTAGATCAGAAAGGGG
This sequence comes from Thereuonema tuberculata, assembly GCA_023159025.1. Lineage (NCBI taxonomy): Eukaryota > Metazoa > Arthropoda > Chilopoda > Scutigeromorpha > Scutigeridae > Thereuonema > Thereuonema tuberculata. The sequence continues at coordinate 348,665,214 of JAFIDM010009631.1, forward strand.
AAAAAAATATATATATTATGAGAAATAACTAATTAAATTAAAAGGAATTACATGAACGAAAAAAAGGTAGAGTAATAACTATTTATGAAAACCATACTTAGCTATTTGTTTTACCGAAAGGTGATCATTGTAAGCGCCAGGGGATGTCAATATAAACAATGATTCCTTGCACTTACGAATAAAGTGGTCTGACTCTCTGCAAATTATGCGGGGATTTTTTAAGTCTATTGTATGATTGGTAGCTTTAATATGAGTTACGGTATTGTAATTTAAATTGCTATTTCTAATTGCTGTAGCATGCTGTGAAACCCGGTCGCGCAACTTTTGACGCGTTTCTCTTAGGTAAAAACAGGAGTGTTCGGTACATTGTAGAGCGTAAACAACGTCTGACTGTAAAGGATCTAAGTTAGGAGGTTAAAAACGCTCATTATGAGCATTAGAGATAGCCCCATGATTTTCAGGGAAGAAGTCTAGGTGGGATCATCTGGCTGGTGTTGATGTCCAAGAGCCTCCATTACTAAACAAACATTATTACAAAAAACTTTATGGCCTTCTTTAGAGAAGTAGTCACTTAAATCACTATTGCGTATTGCGACTACGATATACGCATATCCGTGTATCTTTTTGGAGTAGATTCCAACCTGTGACCCTGGAACTTAAAAAGCTCAGCCGATTGTTTAGACAAATTTAAATCCTGTGTAAGATCATTAAGATCTTCTTGAGATAAAAAGTAAGGTTCTGATGAACTACTTGCTTCAAATGTAGGGGCACTTCCTCCTTTCTTTCGTCTTCAGTATGAGCTGGGTCGGAGTCGGAGTTATCATTTAAGGTAATGAAATCTAGACACTTTGGTACAGGATACTCTTCACTATTTGGCACAGGTCTCATTGAAGATGCTAAATTGAGATACTTAACTGTACATTTTGTTTTGGACGTAATTTCTTTAATGTTAGTTAAGCAGAAATAAAAGTCAGTTGAATGGTCCTTCTGTTCCCTCCAAAACATAGGGTCTAAAAACGGCACATAATGAGTACCATTTTTCCATCCTGTGAGAAGTCTAACACATGATACACAGCATATATTTGGGGTCCTGTCTTTATCGAAATCATCAGCTTTACACCCAAAATAAAGCTCATAACTTTTTTTCACAAGTGGTGTGAAAATTTCGCCTCTGAGACTTGAAAGCCCGTTCTCCATGGATATAGCAGAAATTGTTTGGTTGATTTAAACACTTTCTTGGCATATTAAAATGTTTATAAAAATCATAAAACTTACAAATAAAAACAATATACAGCAGAAAACCACTACATGTGCTGCCAGGCTCACTACAATTTCAATAGTGGCGACCGGCCATCTGCTTACTAAAACAATGCAATATTTGAACATGTTAAAACATGTTTGAACAGGAATAAGCCTGTACAGAGTTAGAACATGTTTCAACCTGAATAAGTCTACATGGTGCCAAATTATTCTGAATTAAATTACCACTTGTATGATTTACAAGAATTATAATAAAAAACGCCTAACATCCAGAAGTATATTATGCAAACATGACCTTCACAAAAAAACTGCGCCTGATGGAAAAATTCTGATTACATATTTGAATTCAGTATACAAAACTATACTAGAATCCCTATTTAGTTTTCTTGTGAAAAAAATCATGTTGACCAGTGTTATCTAACGAATCGAATACTAATGTTCTATTTGACTTAATTTCTTTCTAATTGTTGGATAATCTTCTACGACGATCTCATCGATCGGAATAGTCCTATTAATCTGATTTCATTCTATTATAATAAAATATTACTACTTATAATAAAATATAGTAAAGTGAAACTGTCCGAATTTAAATAAAACTTGTGAATTTGTTGTAATGCTTAATTATCTTATTTATATTTTATCTTATTTGTATTTAACATCAAATATTTTATTCGATCAACTAAAATGTTTAGTTCCAATATAACCGTAATATTCCATTCCCATGACCTTATAGACAAGATGATACTTATAATTAATCCTGACTTCTACGTCGAACTCGTCTCGTTTGGAAAAATATATCTGCCTATCTTTCAAATGAAGACTAGCTATCATTCCTCTTCTACATCAAACTTGTCTCGTTCCGTTCTTCTTGCAGAAATTCTGAACTAAATTAAATATTCTATAGTTAAAATTACTCTTTAAATGTAAACAAAAACCATTACTTCTCTCCAATATTTCGTCCTTTTAAATCAAAAGTAATAAAAAAGGAATTTCCGAGTGGGCGGACCATTGTTTGCGAGTAATCATAATCCAGATCTATTAATCAAAATTTTGTATGAACCACGAAGAATCAGAAAGATTATTAAAATAGGATTTACGTGCTACTACGAACCTTAAAATTGCCAACTATTAAAAGCACGGTTTAACACTTGAAAATGAAATCTATTATGCGTTGAGGGTTTGAAACGTTGTGTGAGTTTTTAATTTATTCTTAAAAATCAGAAAGATTACTTTTGGAATCTTGTTTTATTAATTAGAGCAATGTATTAACAAAGATAAATCTTTAAAGGTAAATGAAATTTCTTTTGGCATCTTTACAAAGTTTATGAATAACAATGATAAATTGAAAGAATTACTGAACTTGGTGTAAGTCTGTTTTCATTTTTCATTTTTTTAATTTTTAATTTCATTTTTAATTTGTTATTGTTTCATTTTGTATAGAAATCCTTGAAGAAGTCCTTTGATTTAAAAGGACGAAATATTGGAGAGAAGTAATGGTTTGTGTTTATGTTTGAAGAGTAATTTTAATATATTAAGTAATTTGGTGTTACTTTGGAAAGTTCTCAAATGAATACTTGCTATTAATTTCTCTTCTACGTCGAATTCGTCTCGTTGGTTCTTCTTTTAGAAATCCTAAACTAACCCTTAATATCTGTTCTTCTATTTATTTAAATTCTAAAAAAAAAAAAAGTTTTGTTCATAAATATTCACGAACTTCTAATATGAATTTTTCAGAGTCAAAGTCCCCATTCTCTAAAGGAGTTTCGTTTTAATCGTGTTTTTCAACATTTCTCAAAGCGAAAGTAAACAGAAATGACCTTCTGGCCGCAACGAAAATCGCGCCTCGTGTAAAAGGCTCCATTAAAATCTATAGAACGACGGTGGTCGCGTGGTCAGCCTGGCCGCGTGAAAAATCGCGTCATGTCGCGATCAGAAATTCATATTAGAAGTTCGTGAATATTTATGAACAAAACATTTATTTTAGAAATGGATTTTAATAGAATTAACAAAAATTTATTTGTATAAAAAACAAACGCTTCAAAACAAATTTATTTTTGAAAACGAACAGCATCCAATGAATCTGCATGATATGTAGAAAGCCTTTAATGAAAACGTTTTTTATTATGATTATTCTCAAGAACACGTAAAATAAAATAATCTCAACAATTTTTTAAAAACACATTTTTTTTTTTTTTAAATTAGGCTATTGCACTAATTAGGCTATTGCACTAAACTATTGCACTAATAATAAATATCTTAAACAGAAATCATTATTTTTTGAATTTTTTTTTATCATTTAGGTATTCGTCAAGTTTTTTTAAGTTGAAAATATCGAGTTGAAAACTTCGACACCCCAAAAATTGATTGTTTTTGAATTTTAATTTAATTAATTACAGAATATTTTAAAAGTTAAATTAAGAAAATATAAATCCTATATGCTTCACAAGTTCATATTCAAATTTTCAGAATTTTAGGTGCATTGGTAAAATAAATGTATAAAAGAAATAAAAGGTTTGCAGTCGATTGAATTGGTTGTCACTTTAATGAGCTTCAGCTGGTGGAGTGTTTGGGCGCGCTGCCATGGTCGCTTCGTGTGAAAGAGCGCTTAGACTACCTCCCTGGCTGGGGATCTTGCTTCAACCCTCAAATCTCCGATGCCAATAAGCGAACTACCGCATTCTTCACGTTCACATTGTTAATCCGTACAGCATGCTTTATTGTTTCGCGAGCAGACTTCCTCGCTTAGTTAAGAATCCTAAACTGAATTCAAATTTATTTAAATTATTAATCGGAAATTCAAACAACTTTATCCATAGAATTTTAATAATTTTCTTACTAAGGTTAATGTTTATAAGATTCAAAAATTATTAGTAAGAAAGTTTAAGGTGAAAAAAGCCTTTTCATTTCAAATAAGTTTTTATTTTTATTTTTAATATTCATTTTTATTTTTAATAATGCTAACTTCATTGTTCCTTCTGTGTACTTTTTTATCTTTTTCTTCCACTTCATTTGTTGAATATCTATCTTTCTCGTATCAAGTCTAGAAAATACTACATAGTCTAAAGTTAAGTAAAAAAGATTACATAAAGTGTACTTTACTCTTAAATGTATTGAATTTTTATCGCGAATTCGTTGTAGGATCAGCCTTTTAACTAAATGTAAAATAATAATTAATGAGATTAATAATTGATGAAAAAAAGTGAAGATTTAAAAAGTAATTTCATGATTTTTATTCCAGGAAATATATCTACCTCGTATTAATAATCCCTGTAAAGATGAAAAAACCGTAGCAGATTGCAAAGCTAACTGGCTGGATGATAGCTTCACGCGTATAGCCCCATGCAGGTATAAAATGCTGAAAATTATATTTAGGTTTATTGATCAGTGATATTTTTGAATTGATATAAAGGAAACTGGGATATGAATTAACACTTAAACGGATCTATATGTACTTCATATTCTTGAATTTCTGATTGAATAATAAATTATTAGTAATTTGAGAATTAATTATTAATAATTTGAGATTAAGCTCAAAGTATAAAGGATGTGTTTGGTTTTGTTTTTGTTTTTGACTTCAAAGGTTAATTTCCTTAAGATTTTATTTCTTTGAAAATGTTACCTCTTCCTTTTATAAATAATGTGAAGAAAGGAAAAATTCATTATTTAGGATTGAATAAAGCATGAAATCTGAAAAGCTTTGATAAAAATTTTAATGCTTTCACTCTCTGAGTTTAATCTTTAATATTTAACTTTTAATGTTTATTTATGAATATTTTATTTCAAAACATTAAAATTTTTCAAGAGTTTTATAATATCCGAAACGATAAAGAGAAATCTCTATTTTTACCCAGGTTATTAATTTTCACATGCAGTTATGAATAAAGAAGTACAATAATTTATTACATTATCTTAATCCAATAGTCAGTTTTAAATAAAGTTAACAAATTAAATTGAAATCTAATCTTGTACATTCTTTCATCCTTACAAATAGTAAAAATCAAATAAACTAAACTGCCTAGTCTTATCAGCAATTTTTATCATATGTTACTGCAAGCAAAAAAGTCTGAATCTAACAGAAATTTAAGAATTTTTATTTTAAGTAAGTAAGAAACTTTTAGTTTTAAGTGTAAACTTAAAATTAATTTTAATTTTTACACTTTGAAATTATGTTCTAATTTTTATTACTTTTATCTTTATTCACCTCTCACGTGCAACTGCAGACTAAAGAAAGCAAAAACAAAAAAATATCGTGCTTTCTTAGAAATGCGAAACATTCGTAAAGCATAATTAATTCAATAACTTTTCACTTTATTGTGTTTTTACTAAAAAGATGTTTTTAGGCTACACAATTTGAAGACATTGTTAAGTTAGGGAGATCACGATATTATTGCAATTTCGAATCATATTTTTTTCTATTTGCAAAAAAAAAAAAAAGAGATAGCTTATAAATGTTTGAAGTAGATATCTTTTAAAAAGTTGATGGGAATTGTATGACTATCACTTAGCTTAAGAACAAAAAAGTTATAAGCAGTATGAACAGTGTAAAAGTCTTAAATAAGTTAACAAGCATCAAAAGTTAGCAAGCATCGTTTTAACTTTAAAAATTGAATAAATATAAAGGGACAAACAGCTTTAAAAGTAAAATCAGAGAAAAGAAATTGTTTAATTCAATTAATGTTTTTCAGAGAATTTTCTGATCTATTTTTGTTGATTTATACAGGTCATTGGCTACAAGAATAATCTATTCCATTTAAAAATTGCAAAATCTTGTCCGAGTTTAATAAAAATCTGAATCATTCAAACAGCAGTTACAAGTTAATAATATTCTACAAGACGACTGTCTAGTAGAACATATCTTCTGTCAAGCGAAAGATAATTATTTTTTACTTTTAATGCAAAGTACGTATCTTGTACGATACGATATGATTTCATTTACTTATTTGAGAATTTGAGTCATGTCTAAAAATATGTTATTTTATTCTCAAAATAAAATAACGTGTTTGTAGACATGACTGAAGTTTTATTTAGATTAGTAAAACAGGCCAGATGCTTGAATCCATGCAGGACCGTTTTGCGCCTTGTGAGCGATTTTAAATCTTAATGCAACAAAGTCTTCTTGATGGGTCAAGACAATTAGCTTTATTACGCGAAATATATATTTTGGGACGTAATCACTCTCTTTCTCTGTTTACTTTGCTAATTTACATTGTTCATTGTACATTTACAAAACATTTACGAACTTGCAGAGAAGATTAAAAAGCTCATCAAGAACTAGAGTAATAAAATTGAAGAGCCAAAAACTTTAATATCTCCATGATAATATGAAAAATATTCAAATAGAAAACTGATATCGAAACCTACTATTAGATTTTTAATTTTTTAAGATTATTTATTATTGATCTACAGAAAATTTTAAAGGAAATTTTAATTTTAATGGGAATTATAAAACGTTGATTGTTCCAAATCTTCCACTTTTGTACCAAAATGACTAGGGTACAATCTATCTGTTGTATAGTTTTAATCAATAATCGGCTTTCTACAAAAGTTGGTTTTCTATTATTTAATTATGACAATGAGAAATTACCATTCCTGTACGCTGAAAATAAGATATTTTTTTCTAAAATTGAAATGTCTATGAATTATCTATGATCACAAAGAAGTTTTAGAATGAAAGCGGATATATTTCAATTCAAAAAACATCTTTATTCTAATCCTTTATCCTTTCTCATTGAATAAAATGAAATGACAACAATGTTAAAGCTTACCATAATATTTCTAAGCAGAGTATTGATATCATAATCAATACTCTGCTTAAGAAATATTATAGTAAGCTTTAACATTGTTGTCATTTCATTTTATTCAAAGAGAAAGGATAAAGGATTAGAATAAAAATGTTTTTTGAATTCAAATGTATCCGTTTTCATTCTTATTTTGATGCTGAAAAATTCCTTAATATCTAGCATTAAACTATATACAAACTTATTTCAAAATCTAAATATATCATTAGCCCAGTTATCTTGTTTGTTTGTTTTTTTTTAATTGACAGGCTTCCATTTATGAAGAACTACAGTATGAGACAGTGCGAAACAGTTAAAGAGTTTAATGAATCAATGACATTAGTAAAGGATTTCTACAAGAACCTCAACTGGGATGACTGTCCTTGTGTGCGTAAATGTGAAGATGTCAAATATACTACATTGCTTGATAACTTTAATGCTGCCAGTGTAAAATTTCTCCAGCTTCCATTCATGGTTGTTGTTTACTACTTTAAAACCAATCTGTTCATGTCTATCGCTGAATATGAGCAATTAGATATTAATGGCCTTTTTGCGACAATTTTTGGAAGTTTAGGTTTTTTTATTGATTTTTGCATATTAACTACATTCGAAATTTTTGAGTATTTATTAATCAAAATTATTAGGTTATTAGGTAAGTGTTTCTAGAAATTCTTAACAATTTTGTATGACTTAAAGAGTTCTCCCGTTGATGCTAATGTCCAATTTTCTTTTTATATCATCTGTTATTATATCATATTTGTAGTCATGCTATTTACAGTATCGGAAACTTGAGGCATAGTAGATGTTGCCTCTTCGAATTACTGGTGACTTATGAGTCTCCTGAAAGTATAGGTTCTGATATAGGCTCTAATATGTTGCCCAATTCAGAATCGTTGAACTGAAGGCATAAGGTCTTTTATTCGCATAAGAATGATTATAATAAAACACCGATTTTTATATTTTAATATGAATTCAAAGCTTCTTTTGTTATCTCGTAATGTCAGTAGTGATATCTAGCGACTAAATTATTGATCGCAGTAACTGTAGTAACTGTAATCAGAAATGTTTTGCCATGAAAAATGAGGAAAATAATCCTTTTTTTGAAGATGTATTTAATTGTCGTACTCCGTATTAGATTAATTATCTCAGATAGAAAAGTATTCATTTAAAGTTGATGAAGATCATAATAAAGTAATATAATTTTCCTTGTGATTATTTTTTATATGAAAAGGAGAAGCTTTCAAGTTTGCTTAGTATCAAATGGAAGAGCCAAAAAAACTGTGAATCGATAGTTTTAAATAATCTGCAACTATGAACATAATAAAGTCTTCGTAATAAATTTCGCTTTGTTTTAGTTTCAAAGTTTTGACTGTAATCATAATTTCAATAACTAACCAAACAATTATTATGCCAAAGCTTTTGCTTCTTTCTGTGTATAGTGCAGTCATTTCAAATGCTTGAAAGTTAATTTTTTCACAAAAAAAAAAAAAAAAAAAAAAAAACTGGGACGAATTTGTGCGAAACCATATTTCAAAGCAGCTTCTCCCACGACATATAAAGTGCAATGTTATTCATATGAATTCCTCATCATGCGATTTAATGAAATTTTTCATCTATGACTATTAACTGAAAATTACAGGAGTTTTGTTAAGTCAATGAAATGCTTAGATGAGTGTCTAAAGTGCAAAGGGAGAAATGTGGACAAGTGAAGGAATAAAATGAGAGCATTGTGATGAAATGGCATAAAGAAGAGTTGATACTAATTCTCTCTAGGTTCGCTTCACAGAGCCACTCAGACTTTCCGGCAACATCACCGAATAATATCGTTCAGTACCGACAAATGTGGAAATATTTCGAACCTCTCTGCTAACTTTCTAGGAGCTGAAATTACAGGGTAGATTTCAAACATATGAATCACAATCGAATTTCATAACTAAGTTACATGACGACGTTCTACATTTATCGATAGGATGTTATGTTTTTATGAATTTTTAAATTTTCTACTACAAGAGAATTTCACTAAACTTTGTTACATTGCGATCTCCTATTGTCTCTGCTTCTAAATGGCAGTCATCTGTCTACAATCGATGGAACTGTACTCAGTTTCTAAGAGCATTACAAAAACAACGAAATGCAGCTACAGTCGATTGAAAATATCCCATGCTGAATCGGAATTAACGAATTTAGAAATTGAAAATATTTGTCGTTTTAGACACAGGAGGATTTTACAATATTGAATGTGCAGTAGATACAATACAAAAGTAATAACAGGAGGATCTGTTGTGGACATTGTTTTGCATCCATACAGTGAGCTATTTGGGCCGCTAGAACTGATATTAAACAATAGTTGGTGTGACTTCTAGTGAGGGACTAATTTAAAATATAAATAGGATTCCGCTGCTTTAATGAAATGTCATTGTTTTGTTTTTTGTTTTTCTCTTGTTACATTATAACACTTAATCAATGTTGTAGGTAATGAAATGACAGAGAGGACTGCAAAATCTGCAGCCAATTTACAATACATTGAATAAACTGATGCACCCATGGTATTTATTAAAAATAAAATAAAAGAAAAATATAATGCAAACTGGAATTATAGATATTTAAAGTCTAATAATGTTTGTATAACAAAATTATTTTTCAGTGACTTTACAATAGATTACAATGTAAGCATTTTTTAGTCGAGATTTTGTAAGTCAATTTTTCACTGGGCATGGAGCTTTTTTTTTGAACTGCTTACATCGTTTTCTTACTACTACATCATCTTTATGTATATGTGGTGAAGAAAGACAATGTATATGTGGATTAAAAATAAAAATAAAAAAAATAAAAAAATAAAAAAAGATAAACATCTATTCATTATTTACTTAATTGTAGACAGTTGTTATGTGAAAGATCTGAATTGAAATCTGAAAACTTAAATAATTATTGCATTTGTATTGATAACTTGAAAATTTATAATTGCTTAAAAATTTACATGAAAGCTATTTTTGCCAAAATATATAATAATAATACATGTAATTTCATTTGTTTGTGTTTTTGATTAAATACCGTATTATTTCATAACTATACATAATTACTTTATTTTATATTCGTGTAATACTTGCTGTGATATATGGTGGGTTGTTTGTACTGCTTAAATAATAATTAAAAAAAAATATAGAAGTATTAATATTATCTTTGATGCCGTTCAGGAACAGTCTTGTGGTCAAGGCGACGGCCTGCTATGAGTCTGAACCTGGATTCGAATCCCACAGCCGGCCTGGATGTAACTTTCTTCTTCTTTGCTCCATCTGCTTCTGCGGTACAATCAGGGATGGTCGAGTAAATTACATGGTACATATTTTCCGTAAATACAAGTAATTTACGTCGCAAAGAAAAAATTACACGTAACTTACGTCGCGTTTTTTTACACGAATTTCTACGTGGCGTAATAAATTACTTTCATGGAAATAAATGAATAAAAAAGCCATGTTAAAAAGGAGAGTGGATAACGAAGTAAGTTGTCAAGACGACGTTTGACAACATCGCAGAAAAAACAACTTTGTCGGGATGAAAGATGTAAAGATTGTGGATGTTATTACTTAAGTTACTTGTACTTGGCTCTCTATATTTATAGAGGTATGAAGTTACAGGAAAATAACTAGATGGCGCCTGAATAAAAAAAAAATTGAATAAGTAGAAATATTTTCTCATATTTATATTACATTTAAATCATAAAAATCTTCTTACATTAATTTCTTCTAATACTTGTAACTATTTGCAGTCGTCTTGTCAAATCGAAAATGCTGATCTTGTTTAAGTAACTTTTCTGGAATCTTAAGAAGTCTTGGTAAATTAATTGATTGTTTACCTTTATCTTGCAAATGTTCGATGAATCATACAATGGAAAGGACCTAATCTTTATCCAAGTTATCACTCATTAAGAAATCCTTTCCAATAAGTTTGAAGATTCACGGTCCGCTTGAACGTTACTTAAGACTAATAGATAAAACTTTATGTTGTTTAACTGTTGACAAATTATTCAGTTAAATCTAAGAGATCCTTTGATTTACTTTGGCGTAGCTATCTTTCTTCAAGGACTTCTGCTCGCCATGTTTTCGTTTCTTCTTTCGAAACTTGTTTGTTTTGTTTTGTTTTTTTTTGTTTTTTTACAGCATGGCGTCTAACAATATATTTCATTATCTTGTATTCACTTTGTATTCAATGCATTATATCTTTTTTATATGATGATGTATTGCCTTTTCACTAACAATAAATATCAATACTTGATTAATTAATTGATTTTTTTTTTCATTTAAAAATGCAGGCTTGGGGGCTTTTTTTACAAAATAAAACTTCCTTCAAACTAACGCAAATCAAGAAATTTATTTCCTATTCATAAAATATTTCTTTCCGTTTTATTGTTTACGCATTTTCACTGTTTGTATTATTAGTATCTATTCATTAATTTATAGGAGCTTCTTTGCTAAAAATCTAACTCAAAAATAGACACTTGAAAACGAAGCAAATTTTAAGGATTTGACAATAGATTTTTCTCACCCTTAAATTTTGCTTAGATACTGGAAAATAACTCTGACAATGTATGTAATCATTTAATGTGGGAAAATTAAATTTACATTTTATAATTACGGTTAATTCACGATTTTTTTAAAAAAATTTTCAATTGCGAATAAGACGTAGTGTATTAACTTTTTTTTGGTAAGCCAAAATTATCTATAGTTATTTTTACTTGTAAGAAAAATATAATTAATTATTATTGGAATATTATAAATTATTACGTTTTGATTTAATAACGAAATTTTTGCCAAGTTGTATGTATGTATGTATGTAATGAAGGTGGGTGGCAGAAGCCAAGCACTGCGACCAGAGGTCTATTGTACTTTCCCACGGAAATATGGACAGATGGAGAGAAAGACTGAGAAAGTATGGTGGGAGAAGTGCAGGGGAAACGGGAGAACCCGGAGAAAACCTGCCCTGCGCGGATCGTCCACCATCACGAAACCCACATGAGAACCGAACTCGGGACTCAGAGGTGAGAGGCCGATGTCTTAGCAACAACGCCAACCGCTTTGCCAAGTTAATGCCATTACAATAAGCAACGAAAACCATTTTTAAAAGAAACAACAACAATATATTTATATTCTTCAATGAGTTAATGAAAAAAAATTAAAAGCTTATAAAATTTACTTCAGCTTACCATAAAAGGTAGAATAAAGAAAAAAAAAATTATGATAAATTTTCCTGTGAATCTTATATATATAATATTAATTGAATGGACCCGCTTTCTTGATTAGAATTGAATTAAATCACAAGTTTCCATTCTATTTCTAATTTTTTTTTTTTCTGAGGTATGAAGAGAAATTAATGTTGCGGTAGAAGGCTACAGTTCAGCGTGCTCGCCGGCCTCGCGCTTTAGAAGTCCCCGTGATAAAAAGTTTTCGCCAGACAAAATTCTTATTTCTGTGCCGAAAATGCAGAAAAAAGTAATGAGTGGATGAAATGCAGAAAGAAGAGAGACATCTCTCACCGAAAAATCCGTTTTATCGGTCAAGATCACTTTAATGTATTACAAAATAACTTATATTTGTTTTAAATGTTGATGCTGTTAAATAAGAATAAAATAATTATTTCTTACGACGGACTTATTTGGTGACTGCCAATGCATTACTCGGAATTATTTAAATCCTTCGTTGATATTGTTGAAATTATTTTCAGTGTGGTTTTAAAATAAAATGAATACTGAAACACTTATGAGTATTTTTTTCTCATTGTTTATTATAAACCACGTTAAAAAAAAGTAAAATTACTCAGTGATCAGTGCAACAAAAAAATAAGATTAAACATTGTTGTTGCGGACCCTTTATATTTTCGACCAATTAGAAAATTTTTTATATCGAAAAGATTTAAAATTATATTTTCTGTTTAAATTTATTTAAAAAAATAACTTTCTAAATTTTGAAGGTTATTAAACGTGCTGGAAGTAACAATAATAACATGGCCAATACCGATAATTTAGAAATAACTTCTAAATTATTTTCCTTGTTGCCGTGTTTTGTTAATGCTGAAATTTATTTATTTTTTTCTTCAAAAGAAGCCAAAAAAGTTTTTATTTCTCTCATTTTGTTTATTAATTTGAAGCGATTTGCTTTTGAAGTATAGAAATGTACTTTTGCTTTTGCTTCTGATTTGCACGACTCAGCTGTAGCCGTTACAGTCGCCTCATGAAGGCTACAGTTCAGAGTCCTCGCCGTCCTCTCGCTTTAGAAGTTCCCGTGGTCCACGAAATCGTTCAATTTTGATGACGTAATTAAAGATTTTGTGGCGAAAAAAATTATATAGTATTTACAGTATACTCGGTATATATTATACGTGTGTGTTTTATTATTATAAAATTTAGAACTATTTATGAATGCATTTTTTTTTGGCACCATGTTGCCTTCGTAGCCTACAGCAGAATCGCCATACGAAATTCTCCCAGATCTAAAATTACATAAATAAAGAGCAAGATATAAATTCAGAAAGAGCATGACACAATATTTAAAAATCAACAAGTCTTTATCTTTTAATATCATACCTCTTTCTTTGATCACTCCTCTCCATTTTAATGTATTAAAATCCATTTCAACAAACTTCTTCAAATTATTTATTAAAAATAAATAATAACATTGGAAATTTTCGGAAAATTCCCTTATTCCTTTCTCAAGCTGTTGAAAAATAAACAAGGTAGGGATAGTGATTAGTAAACCAATCGCAGTGCTTCGCAACGGCTTCTGAGTCACCTTTACTTTAGAATAGATTGCGCCGTGGCGGTCTAGAAAATGCTCCCGCAAGTTTGTTTGCGACCTCAAGCTATCTTACCCACCCCTATTTATAAGGAATAATCGTCATTCTCAACTCAAACCTTGTTAACACACTGAATTCCTAATAAATGATTAAAAAAAAAAGAAAACTGAAAAGATTTAAAATGGGGAGAAAAAAATGAAGAAAAAATGCCCATGAGGGGATCGAACCCGCGACCTTCGCGTTATTAGCACGACGCGCTAACCAACTGAGATAACAGGCCACTTACAACATTCGACATTCAAGCCACCTACAACTGAGCTAACAGAAGCCGTTGTGAAGCATTGTGGGATATGTGTCCACAGACAGACAAACCGGGGATATAAGGCGTCTTTCAGAAACCTAAAACTAAGACAAACAAAAGAGAAACATGATATGATAATTCTCGATTAAAACAAATAAACTTATGTCTCAACACTGGAATGATATCTTTGTAATTAAATAATACTAAGTCATACCGGTAAAAGTTTTCTAGCTAATGATTTAACAAAAGATTGTTTGCTTTCATCTAAATCTGTTGTACGTATTTAAAGTAGTTTATTAATTATGCTTTACGAGTTTATGTTCATTTTTTGGTTTGTTAAATGGTTTTTACCGGTGTGGTTTAGTATTATTCAATTACAAAGATATCATTCCATTGTTGAGACGTGAGTTCATTTGTTTTAATTGAGAATTATCATATAATGTTTCTCTTTTGTTTGTCTTAGTTTATAGTTCTGGGAATTTAATGCTTATAACGCTTCCACACGAAGCGGTTTTCAGAGTACGTATATGTAAAGACGGATTTACTTCAGATAAAACTTGGCTAAACTTAAATAGTTAAAAAATAAGTAAAGCGAATATTTAATACACAATGCAAGGAAATAAAAAAAAAAATAATTCTGTAACTTGAATTAAATTCTAAATATCCATTGAATATTATCCTAATGATAATATGAGCAAACAAAAACTATAGTCAGCCTTTTGACTTTAGTGTTCGATTAGAGTTCTGGTTCTAAATCAGTTCAAAATAACTTATGCACTCTTAAGCTGAAATTTATGCTTTACATAAATTAAATCAGTTTAACTAAACTGCTACAGCTTGCATAAACATTTAACCTTATTACTATTTAGATTCTGCAGTCCTTTAATTCTGGGTTCTTGCTTCTATGGCGTTCAAACATTAGAACGATAAAGAGTTCGTACTTGCGATCTTTTAATTTCTCTGGAATCGTGGAACTCGACGTACCATCGAAGAATACGCTGTAGGTAGCACCGGTCACTTGACACTGAATTTGCTAACATCTAAATACTAGTACTGATAAGCATGGCGACTTGAGTTCTACGTTGATGTTGTAACCCTAACTATGTTTTCCGTTACCCTGGAAACGGTCGTTGCCTCTAATTTGTGAAAATTCCTTTTTCACAAAATTAAGATGATGAATTGATTTCATCACTGGAATCTATACGTTGATTCGCACTTCACTGAAAGGCACTGAATAAGCATTTGTACTTTATGCTTACACACACACTGGTAACATAACACTAATATGAGAAGATTTCGCCTTCTCACTTCATTGGCACAACTTCTAAACACACACTGTTCTGGTGTAGAGCTTGATACACACCCTGAATTGCTTAGCAACCACGTAGTTGCTTCTTTTTTTTAACAAAAGCATTTTTATCCGCTCTGTTAACAATAGTGTATCAACGCAGCATAGATGATTCTTGGTTTTTGCACTTTGACAACTGCACATTTGTTGTTAGGATACCGGCAATAACACTATTTCTCGATAACACCATTTTTTTTTTTGATATTATCTGTGCGGAATGGATATTGTGTGAAATCAGGTGAGGGACTTCATTTAGGCTAGATGTTTTAACCATAATTTCACAACACAATAGTTTTCAACAGCTTGAAAAAGAAATAAGGGAATTTTCCGAAAATTTGCAATGTTATTATTTATTTTTAATAAATAATTTGAAGAAGTTTGTTGAGATGGATTTTGAAGTCTTTATCTTTGTTTCCTAAGAGATGTTTTGATTAGCTTTCAGTTTTCAAGCCATTTATTTCGGCGGAAATGAAATCTTCATTCCAGCAAAATAACTGGCAATCATTAGAAAATCTACCATCGGCAAATTCCCTGAATTGCCCTTAGCAAAACTGGGTTCTGGCAAAGGCATGTCTGAAAAATGAATAAAAAAAAATCTGTTTTGAGTTGGAAAGTTTTGGAGTTGGAAAGTTTTGTATTGCAAACATAACAGTCTCAGCAAGGAGTCAGACCAATCATAGAGCGTTTTCGTTTTGATGACGTCAGGGCACCATTTCGGGTCTTTTCGAAGGCCGATTTGTTTAAAAATACTTAAAATCGAGCCGAGATTTTTAGGATGGTAAATTTTCGAACACAGACTAATGGAAATATAAGGTCCAATGTGATTTTTATTTCAGAGAATTGTTCCCCATTGAGATGAGGCTTGGTTATTAGTCCAACGTTGAAAAGTCCTATCTGGGATACGTCATTTACAATTCTTGATTATTAAGAGAATCTGTATAATTTCCTTGATTTTATTTATGGACTCGGTTACTTACACTTATCGTATGAAAGCATTTTACTATTTCTGTATGGTGAGTTTACTTTAATTGCTATTGTTCACTGTTAGTGCTAAAATAATATTCTGTTTATGTAAACCTAAATTCCTTCAGTAGCTTGATTAACAGTTTTTCTTTGTGTGCTTCCTAAAACATCAGACTATACTCCAAGATCTGCCACTAGAATATGACCACAAGGTTACAAGACCTCTCTCGATTGCAAGATAACATTTTGTTTAGCTGTGGGAATAAAAAATTATTTTGAAATAAGTTGCATAAAACACTAATGTCATATTCCAATTTTGTTAAAGGAATTATATTGGAATATTGTTATCAGTATTTTATTGTATGTAAGGCAAAGAAAATTACACGAATAAATGTATAAATAAGATGAAATCTGTACTCTATAAATAATAAATTACATTAGAAATGACTCACAACGTCGATATCCTCGTAATAAATATCCTACCATATCAATATCCTCATATAAATAGAGGGATACTCAAACATATATCATTCACAAAGACATAACGACTTGAATTGTATAGGTAATAATGCAGAAGATATATAAATTCAAAAATACATGAAACTTCTTTAAGATCAATTACAAATTCAATTACTAGTTAAGTATTCACTCATTTAATAAAATTTCGAAGAAATTCCGATACAAAATATTATATCATCCCTGCTAAATAGAACTGTAGTCGAACTTAATAGTAAACTCTGTATAAATACAGTAATACCTCGGTTTTCGTCGACTTCGGATATCGTCTGTTTCGGTTTTCGTCGATTTATACTTTTCTCGGTTTTCGTCGGTTTGCCTCGGATTTCGTCGGCGTATTGCAAAAACAAAGGGCGATCCAAATTAGAGACGAAAAGGGAGTAGGTGAATGTAATTTAAGATAAATTATAAAAAACAAAACAAAACAGAAAATAGTTAGAGGAGGATTATTGATAAATGATTTGCAGAATAACGAATGAAGAATAAAATTATTTTTGGGGAAAATTAATAATTCCTTGTTATCATGTTCTTTATTTTATGCTAAAGTAGCTGGGTACCGTTGCTTCGCTTCGAACCCTTGCATATATAGCATAATAAAAAAAAAAGTTATTTATTTAGCAAATTAATATCGAGATCGGAAAATATACGAGTTCCCAGCCCGTTGTGGCCTTCTCCGGATAACTCAGATGAATTGCGGATTGGCGCCACACACCTATACATCGATAGGGCAACTTTAAAGCGAAAATATAAATCCTCTTTATTCCCTATCCTGTGGGAATTTCGAAAAATTCGGCCTTATTCCTTGTCTACATCATAAAGGGCAGTTCTGTGCAGCATTTCAGCTTTCTAGGTGCAAGGGCGTTGATGAGTCAGTGAGTGAGTGAGTCAGGACTTTTTTTTTTATATAAGTAGATATACATTTATTTTCTTCTTCGTTTTTAAGCGTTCTTCATGTTTTACTTTGAAATCATCTCCAAAAACGAAGAGAAATATCAATTTTGCTTAACAACTTGAAACCAAAATTGTCCCTTAATAAAATCCCACTAAATAATATGGAAATAATGTGGAAATGGAAATTTAAAAAAATAAAAATAATTTTGTCGAGAATATCTTATTTTTATATAGGTAGATATACATTTATTTTCTTTTCATGTCTTACTTTGAAATCATCTCCAAAAACCAGGAGAAATATCAATTTTGCTTAACAACATGAAACCAAGATTGTCCCTTAATAAAATCCCACTAAATAATATAAAATTGAAATTTAGAAATAAAAATAATTTTGTCTTCCTATTTCAGATGTAAATGAGTTTTATATATTGGATTGAACAAGTTATTTTGTTGTAATATTGCGTGCGTGACATTTTAATTAAAATCCAAGATTACCTCTTTTCCTATAATCCCCGCCTTTACTCATTAAATTTGATGGAAAACATATCGAACGAAAAGTAAATTAAATATTGCCTATGATAGATCCTGAGAGTATATTCATTTATAAACTTTAACTATAAAAATTTTTCCGAAGCACAACCGAGAATATCTTATTCTGAAATGAACAGAAATATTCAGTCAACTTTTCCAACAGTCTAAAAAGTGAAACAAATCAATTAAAAAGATTTGAATGGTAAGTTAATTGTGTTAATTAGTAAATAGTATCTATGCTTATCTTTGCTTAACAGACTATTATATTAAAAGTCAAACAGCGATGTGTAAGTACGGAAATGCCAGTACTACACAAGTACGGAAATGTTGCACAAAAGTACAACAGCTGATTTAATCCTTGTTGTAGATATACAGAATTGAAAGCATTATTTTGGGAAATATGATTAGATGGAGAACAATTAATGGAAATAAAATAACTGAAATTGTGTTAATAAATTTAAAAGGCAACTTATAATTAAGTAAATACCGAAGTATCCTAAAGGAAATACTAATTGAAAATAAACGTTTACTTTTTTTAATTAGAGGGCTTAGAGACATTTATTCTAATATATCCTTGAAAAACTTTACAACAACATTTACAACAGAAAAGTCATCTGAACAGCACGTTTTAAAATTATTTTAATTATATACACTTTCGTAAATGAGTATTTAATTTATATAACAAGAAGAAGATGCATAAAACCACTCACAATTAAAGGTTCACTGAGCTATTTTTGGATTTTTCATACCGGGAACCCAAGACGGAACCGTTTCGAGATTCCCATCTCTCATCAATTGGGTTCGCCCAGTACTCAATAGGTCAGTGAAACCTGTGCGAAAAATTCAAAAATAGATCAGTGAGCCTTTAATTGTGTGCGGTTTTATGCTTAAGAACGAACCACAGGCGGTTCGAAAGCTTGTAATTTTATTTTTAATTTAATTTTAAATTTTAATCTAGTGTATTGGCCTCAATATTTTTTATTTATAATAATTCTACACACGTTAATTTTATCTACTAGTTTACTGCACCAATTGATCTAGCAGAGTTTATCACGGAGAATGTGGCTGCGTTTTAAGTGTCTTCCTGGACTTGATAAAGGCTTTTGACTTAATTAATATCAATATTTTTACTTCAAAATTAAAACATATGGATATTAGAGGCCCACCACTTACATGGATCTCTTCAATCTATCACAAAGACAATATGAGCTCAACTTAAAGATCTTTTCTCCTTCAGTATATCACACGTCGACAGGTTTTCCCCAAGGATCTATCCTTTCCTCCTTCTCTTTAACTTATTTATAAACGATCGCATTATCACATGTCCTACTCCCAAATGTTTCTTTTATGCTGATGACGGAATTCTTCAATTTGCCAATAAATTTTTTTGGAAAACTCAAGCACGCGGTCCATCTTCATGCGCTCTCATCTTCGTGCAGTCTTGAATCTTGTCTATCCTCAAATGACCTAACTTTAAATATAACCAAAATGGTTTATATGTTGTTTTACAAAAGAAATAAAATACTCAACTCTAACAATTTCTCTATCACTTATTATTATCACTCCTTATTATAAGTTCAATCCTTCAGATACTTAGATGTGTTAAGTCCAGCGCATATTGCAACGGACAAATGGACACCTGCGGACTCCAACGGACTTTCGCGTCTTCACCGTCAGTTTGTGACAAACTTCTCACAAAACAATTGGACGCAAAACACAGCAGCTTTCAAAGCTTGCTAACAACGTACGCGAAATCAGTATCTACGATTCCTAAAATAAGCCGTCTGAGGAAATTCTAATTCTATGTTGCATTAATTCTTTGCTTTAATTTGTAATGAACTGTTTATATTGATCTATTGTTATTAAAATAAAACGGCTTACTGTTAAAATGTCGTTTGGCCCGTAACGCCGTTCCCAAAATATCATGCCAGAACATACAAATCGTCCAATTTGAAGTATATCTTACACACTCGTCCAATCTCCTTTCGTTTTACTCCACCCATCACTACAAATGTAAATAAAGAGTTTCCAAATAATCTCTCATCGTTACTGAGAAGTCCATTTTATTCACAACTTTACCGCGAAACTGATGAATTGTGGGAACTGGGAAGGTTTCCTTTCCTTTCAGAGCGGCGACGTTTGTTCATATGCTCGGGTACTGTTTATGTCGATAGACAGCAGAAGTATCATATGCTTCCTTATCATATCATGTTTCCAAATTACTAGAAAAAAATGATACTTGAAGTGCAAAGGTATTTCTGTAAGAAATTTCAGCAAAAAAGCTCCTGCAGCCCTCATTCAATCATCGAAACCACCAGAAAACGGGACCCACTCCTAATACTACAGGATTGGCAAGAACAACACAGAAATTTAGGGAAATATGGAAATCACAGAAGAAAACATAATCAAAGAAATTTTTAAGAAATTATAAAATAAATAATAGTCAAATTTAACGTGCGGTGAGGATATATGACAAAAAAAGAAGCATTAAGCATTCTTTATGAAAAAAATAAAAAAATAATAAAGCCTAAGGCTAATATTTCCGATAATAGCCTTCATTGCCGAAGGTGTGAAGTTCCACTAATCATCATTTGGGATTTGTTGGTCACCCGAATGCTCGCTCGTCTTTACACGCGGAAAAGAAATCCGGTTCTGATTTTACAGAGGACCGGGCGAACTCTTCGCCCCATTCCGGGGAGAAATAACGTAGGAAAAATCCCGACCTCCTGCAGGGATTGAACCGCGCTCCTCCATCTCGCAGATCTCCTGAACAACTATTTCTATTTGTACTGTATCTAATTTGTAAGAAAATTATATTTTCTTTTTTTTTTTATGAAACGTAGACATTAATGAAGTTTGCATTGAATTTTATTAATTCCATAAAAAGAATTAAAAGCCGAAATTCCATTTTTTTTCAATGTCATTTACAGAACGAATAATAAATTAAAAGTATTGAAAGCTTAAACTTATATCAGAGAACTAATTAAAATTACAATCTTTTTCAGAAAGTTGTAAGTGAAACATAATAATGTACTTTGTTTTATGTCTGGTTTATTTTCTTGTATAATTCATCACAAAAATGAATGCCTGGCATTATTTTTTTAATTATTATACAGCTCCACACCCCTTGACCTATCGGATTGATTATACAGGGTGAGCAAAAATGATTTGAAAAATTTCAAAACTTTCCTGTAACATCGCTATTGCAAAATGTGATGCGACGTATAGTACAGTTGGATAGAGCACGTGTTCAAATTTTATTTGTATATCTCAGAACTATGAAATATGACCTATGTTAGTCATACGGCAACTGTAAACACAGTCCTGCCAAACGCGACAGCAGTAGGTCATTGGCTGTTGCGCCGTGTCACAAACGATTGCCGCTGTGCTTGCCGTGTGATGTTGTTGACAACATGGCGTTCACAGGTGAAGAAAAGGCTTACTGTGTTTTAGAATATCATGCAACCAGGTCGGTGAAGAAGGTACAGCGTTGTTTTCGCACAAAATTTCAGAACGATCCTCCCGCCAAGAATTCCATTCTTAAATGGTATGATAAATTTAAGCGAATAGGGTGCATTTGTAAGGGCAAGTCGAGTGGCACGTTGAGAAGAATGTGCAAGTACCGTCGTAGACCTAAAAAATCAACGCGCAGAGGAAATGCACAACTGGGCATCCTGCAAACGACTAGGGCTGTGGCATGGACTGTGGAAACGCCTACACTTGCGTCCACATCGCCTCCAGAGGCTGCAGTATTTAATACCGAACAACCACTAATATTGCTAGGCATTCTGTCAGGTGATGTTACAGCGAAGTGGAAAACACTGCGACCACCATAATCTTCAGTGACGAGGCCTTTCATGTCAGTGAATCGGCGAATTTGGGGAACGGAAAACTCCCATGCTTACATGGAGCAAGTGCTGGATTCCCCGAATGTTTTCTGTGCCATTTCAGTGAACACAGTGTACGATTCATTGCGAAAAAGAATGTGTTCACCGAAATGGTACAGAAAACATTCACTTTCGGGGAATCCCGCACATGTAAGCGGAGAGTTTTCCGTTCCCCAAATTCACACATGTGACAGGCTCCAACTAACTTGACATGTTAACGGAAAGATTGTTACCACAGTTGGAAAACGACATGGATGTCTTCATTCTGCAGCAAGAGGTGGGACACCACCTCATTTTCACTTAGCTGCACGCGATCACCTGAACGAACAGTTGTCACAACGGTGGATCGGCCGTACAGGTGCAAATGATCAACAGCTGTTGACGTGCCTCGCAGTTCTCCAGATCTCACCTCATGTGACTATTTCTTTTGGGGGTATGTTAAAGGCAAGGTTTTTGTACCGCCATTAACACGGGATCTCAACGAAGTGAAAATGCGCATTTGCACTGCAATTACAACAATAGGATCAATGCTACATCGCGTTTGGGAAGACTTCCAGTATCGTTTGGACATTGTCATGTTAAAAATGGTGGCCATACCGAACATTTATAAGCTATGCATATAAAAACAAACTTGAACATATGCTCTATCCGACTGTAACATTCGTTGCATCATAACTACAACAGCGATGTTACAGGAAATTTTTGAAATCGTTCAATCATTTTTGCTCAACCTATACACGTAAGTAAAATAGCATCTTGTTTTTTATTTTTCATTTTTTTTTTATCAACGTTTGTAATGTGCTTCTTCTCTTATGATATGAGTCATCTTAAAATTTCTTTGTGTTGAAATTTATTACACTCGAGGAATAAATAAGGGAAAGTCGCTTATTTCTATTCTGAATGTAATTCCTGAAGTAAATGTACAGGAAAAAAATAAAAATAAATATTTCAAACTTTCTGCAAAGTTAAATTGCAGAAACACTATGTATGTTATTATTTAGAGTTTTTTTTTAAGAGTTGGTTATGCTTTTATCATTTTTTTTATGTCTAACCGGGTATGCAAACTTCTATTACAATTTAGAATGGGTAACTATTAGGGTTGAGATTCAGAGAGTTAGAGAGGGATTATCATGGGAGTCATAAGATCAAAACACCGACAGAGAGAACTATTAGGGCTAACTATTATGCTTTTCGGAAGAAATAAGTCACTAATTAACCAATACGTTTAAAAAATAAAAGTTAAAGAAATATTTATTGAAGATAATTCGTAAACAAATGTTAAATTGAAATTTGAAGTTGGTATTCTTACAATATGCTTACAGCAGCCACACATTATTGATAAAGACAGATCTCATTAATTGTTAACAAAAATTGGACCTCCCAACTAGAGACGAAAAGGGAGTAGGTGAATGTAATTAAAGATAAATCATAAAAAAAAGAACAGAAAATAGTTAGAGGAGGATTATCTATAAATGATTTGCAGGATAACGAATGAAGAATAATTTTTTTTTTGGAAAATTAATAATTCTTGTTATCATGTTCATTATTTTACGTTAAACTAGCTGGGTACTGTTGCTTCACTCCGGAACCCTTGCATACCTAGCATAATAAAAAAAAAACAAAAAAAAACGTGATTTATTTAGCAAATTAATATCGAGATCGGAAAATATACGAGTTCCCAGCCGTTGTGGCCTTCTTCGGATAACTCAGATGTATTGCGTATTGGCGTCACACATCTACATACCGATAAGGCAACTTTCAAGCGAAAATATAAATCCTCTTTCTTCCCTATCCCGTGGGAATTTCGAAAAATTCGGCCTTATTCCTTGTCTACATCATAAAGGGCACCTCTGTGCAGCATTTCAGCTTTCTAGGTCCAAGGGCATTGATGAGTCAGTGAATGAGTGAGTCAGGACTTTTTTTTTTATATAAGTAGATATATATTTATTTTCTTCTTTGTTTATAAGCGTTCTTCATGTTTTACTTTGAAATCATCTCCAAAAACCAAGAGAAATATCAATTTTGCTTAACAACTTGAAACCAAGATTGTCCCTTAATAAAATCCCACTAACTAATATAAAATTGAAATTTAGAAATAAAAATAATTTTGTCTTCCTATTTCAGATGTAAATGAGTTTTATATATTGGATTGAACAAGTTATTTTGTTGTAATATTGCGTGCGTGACATTTTAATTAAAATCCAAGATTACTTCTTTTCTTATAATCCCCGCCTATACTCATTAAACATGATGGAAAACATATCGAACGAAAAGTAAATTAAATATTGCCTAATATAGATCCTGAGAGTATATACACTTCATAAACTATAGCTACAAAAATTTTTCCAAAGCACAACCGAGAATATATTATTCTGAAATGAAGAGAAAAAATATTCAGTCAACTTTTCCAACAGTTTAAAAAGTGAAACAAATCAATTAAAAAGATTTGAATGGTAAGTTAATTGTGTTAATTAGTAAGTAGTATCTATGCTTATCTTTGCTTAACAGACTATTATATTAAAAGTCAAACAGCGATGTGTAAGTACGGAAATTCAAGTACTACGCAAGTAGAACAACTAATTTAATCCTTGTTATAGATATACAGAATTGAAAGCATTATTTTGGGAAATACGATTAGATGGAGAACAATTAATGAAAATAAAAAAACTGAAATTCTGTTAATAAATTTAAAAGGCAACTTATAATTAAGTAAATACCGAAGTATCCTAAAGGAAATACTAATTGAAAATAAACGTTTACTTTTTTTAATTAGAGGGCTTAGAGACATTTATTCTAATATATCCTTGAAAACTTTACAATAACATTTTCAACAGAAAAGTCATCTGTACAGGACGTTTTAAGATTATTTTAATTATGCACTAGGACACTTTTGTCAATGAGTATTTAATTTAGAAGAAGATGCATAAAACCACACACAATGAAAGGTTCAATGAGCTATTTTTGGATTTTTCGTACCGGGAACCCAAGGCGGAACCATTTTGAGATTCCTATCTCTCATCGGTTGGGTTCGCCCAGTACTCAATAGCTCTGTGGAACCAAAAGAAACATGAACGAAACGGTTACGTTTTGGGTTCCCGGTAAGAAAAATTCAAAAAAAGATCAGTGAACCTTTAATTGTGTGCGGTTTTATGCTTCTTTTTCTTGTTATATATCCTCACCGCACGTTAAATTTGACTATTATTTAATTTACAATTCCTTAAAAATTTCTTTTATTATGTTTTCTAATGTGATTTTCATGCTTATCTACATTTCTGTGTTGTTTATGCCAATGCTTTAATATTAGGAGTGGGTCCTGTCTTCTGATGTTTTCGGTGATTGAAAGTGGGCTGCAGAATATTTTTGCAGAAATTTCTTACAGAAATACCTTTGCAGTTTTAGTATCATTTTTTTCTAGTAATTTGGAAACATGATATGATAAGGAAGTATATGATACTTCTGCTGTCTATCGACATACCCGAGCATATGAACAAACGTCGCCGCTCTGAAAGGAAAGGAAACCTTCACAGTTCCCACAATTCATCAGTTTCGCGGTAAAGTTGTGAATAAAATGGACTTCTCTGTAACGATGAGAGATTATTTGGAAACTCTTTATTTACATTTATAGTGATGGCTGGAGTAAAACGAAAGGGGGTTGAACGAGTGTGTAAGATATACTTCAAATTGGACGAGCCACGGTTTGTATATTCTGGCATGATATTTTGGGAACGGCGCACAGTGGGCCCGACTCCGTAATCATGGTGCAAAAAAATCACAAATCGAATTTTTTTTTTATTTCAAACCTTTCTTAAGTTGTTCTATAGGATATGGTAGGAATGTATAAATTTTTTTTTAATGCCACTGTATTACCTCTGTAATGGATCAAACATGGCAGGTTTGATGGTTTCCACTCTGATAGTATTCTTCTCTCGTACATCTGACTTTACTTCTATGGCGTGATCTTCCGCAGCTGACATCAATTAGTATATTTTTAAACTACATGAAATGCCCTACATAACTATCCCTAAACAAATATCATATCAATATTTAAAGAAATGAGATACTTAGACCTATTTTTAGTAATATTTCAAAAATCAGGGAAGGCTACAAAAATCAGCTACAAAAATCCCCACAAAACTCCAAGCAGTTATTTATGCCAGATAGTAGACTATGGATAGTTGTAACATTAGTCATTGTGAGAAATATTATAATTCCAAACAAACAGTCAAAGTCTTTCTTTGTCCATTAGCAGAGCATGGTTGTAATCATAAGTTCATACTCACTAAAATAGTGTTTAGTCGCAAAACGTTCGTTTTCCATGGCAGTAAACAGCAGTTACTCCGTCACTCGCTGGAAACACACTGCTAAATCTCTCGTATCCAACAATCGACTCGAGACAGATCCACGAGCTCGTGGCGCGTGGCTCTCGATATCTTTTGATTGTTGGACTTTGTCTATTCTTTAGGCGAGTTCTTACTGAGAATAAATATTATGATTTATTCCACCTTCCTTGTGTCATTTGTATAACCTGAAGTTGGAGATTGTTATTGCAAATAAATTCTTTCATCACAATCCCACCCCCCCTTCAAATGACACTTGGTGGTAATAAAACTTAATTTACGAAGCACTTATTATATATATATCACAGAATCTCATTTAAACACTAAGTTCACTAATCGTAGCACTTTTAGTATCACACAATGTTCACTTAAATTACACAACAATTTTGTGATTTTTTCTTTTTCCTCGAAATAAAATGCGTCTATTTTATTCCGAGTTCCTTTGCACATCTTTCATGTTTCACTGCGCTCAAAATCTTAGTGAAAATGTCTGCTGTATTATCTTCACTTGGGATGTAGCTCACTGTGATATCTTGTTGGTTCACATAGTCCTTTATTATATGATATTTCAGGTCTATGTGACGACTTTTAGTTTGATTGTATCCGTCTTCAATCAATTTTAAAGTGGCTTGGTTGTCATTTTATTTTGAAGTTTAACTTCAACCGTTCTTATCCTTACATGGATTGGAGCCCGAGCTGTTGAACAACCAACAGTATAGAACGATTGGTGACTTTGTTTCATCATGCATTTCAAGTTCATTTAAGAAGTTCTTTGTGCTCATAATTGCCGTAGCACACTCGCATGCTGCAACTAGTTCGCTCTCTTGTGTTGAATGAGCAACTAAACTTTGTTTATGAGCTTTCCAGGTTACAGGAGAATTTCCTTCAGATATCACATAACCTGATGTAGAATGTCCTTTAGCTCGATTCGCGAAACTTGCATCACTGTACGCACTGTCATTGTCGCCGTCATTTGAGAAATTCAAAACGTTTGACGCTGTTCCTTTTAAATATAGTAGGATACGTTTTGCCTTACGCATAACACTTGTGCAGGGTGAATTGCTTTTCTCTGTACACCTATTCACTGAATATGCGATATCTGGTCTTGTGAGATGTAGATATAAGACAAACTTCCTATCAGGCTTCTATATATGAGGTGTTCATCTTTATTTAACAGTTGAATTTCTTCATTTGCTTTTCTATCTCTTCCTTCTGGATAAAATGGGGTGGATACAGCTTTACTATTTTCTATTCCGTGTTTCACTAAAAGATATTTGATGAAATGCTCTTGCGATATTATAATTGTTCCTTTGCTTCGTTGATGTTTCATCTCCATACCTAGGAATTCATGGATTTCACTTTGATTTTTGATGGAGAACATCTTATTCAGAATATGCTTAATCTCTTGATAGTCCAGGCAACGAAGGAAAAATAGGGGAAATAGTTCGTGTAAAAGCCAATTTTGGCACAGATGTAGGGGAAGGTATTCTGAACAACCTACTAAAAGTACTGATGGGTGGGGGTGGAACTAAGGGGTGGGTGAGGGTTTAAAGGTCCCTTTTTTCAGTTTTTCGTGAATAGCTCGAAAACTGCGGCCTATAGCAAAAAACTGTCCATATACTAAATTAATCTATATCAAATTAGCTACAAAAAAGGTCCTATACACTTTTTCTCTGGGATGTACACTTAAGGAGATATGGAGGGGGAAAAAGGACAATTTGGACAATTCATGTTTTGTTGTTAAAAATGGCACGTATATTCCTCAATATGTAATCCACATTAATTGTCTAAGTACTAATTAACTTCAAAATCGAAACTATCGTCATGGTCGACGGTGTCTTCGATGGGGGCTCCGTTAGTGCACGAGCCGAAGCATACGCCGCAGACTCTGGCGCAGGCAAAGCCTGCTTTCCGGTATTCGCAGCGCACCCCACATCCAGTCGTGCATCGCCAAAATATGGTGTTGAGAATGGAGTCAGGTGCCACAGGATCGTTGCTTGTCACCGGCTGTAGGATGCCATTGTCTCCCCTGGCCCAACCCCATTGGGTGGGTGGTAGGGGGTTGCCGAGCCATTGTTGTAGCTGTAAGAAATAAATAAGACCAACGTAAGTATTTAGCTCAAATAGATATTTGTAATGAAAACAAAACAGTATTTGACAACGATATGTAAATAGACATACCTGTAGGTACACTCTGAACGAGTGCTGCTTCGAAGCTCCTCTGGTAGGAGGAAGAGTGGCCATATCAGATTTCGGCTTCGTCAACGATCTCAAAAAAGCCGAGTACCGGAGTTTGTCGAGGTTTTGTTCCTAGGCTGGCGCTTGGTAAATCGCCAAAAACAGCTTCTCGGCGGCCTGTTCAATACCCTCAGGTAATGTTGAAGGATCAGTGAAAATGTCTGAGATTTGTTGTGTCAGGTCAGGTTTAGCTGTGAACAGCTTAGCAATTCCCACTTTGCTCTTCCCATGGATCGCCGAGGTGGTGTCGCATCCGGAGAAGCTGTGGAGAAGGAGGATCATCTTGGCGAATGGGAGCTGTTGAAGTTGTGGCACTGAAAACAATTTGGTCTCCACCTTCCCACGGCCTGGCTTCATATAGAACGTTGGTAGATGGTGGAGCCAATGCTTTGAGGAGACTATCAAGTCCACATCCTCCACAACTATTGCAACAGTTGGATGTACAGCAGCTTTATCCAACACACACCTCTAGTGCCATCAGCATCATACATCAGCAGTTGCAACAGTTGTTTTAGTCCCTGCTGATGTCATTTTCTCGGTGAGGAAGTGGATCAGTCTTGTTTTGTTCCTTTCATTGGCGAGAAACTCTGTTGAACTGTGATGGTCGTGCTTTCATTACAGTTAATGTGAACCGACGTTTTTGTCAGCCCTCTTCGCTTCTGCTTTGCTCGTTTTGTGCTGTTGACATCACTGTAACCATCAAAAACCACTGTACAATGTTGACCGTAATGTTCTGTACGTAGGCAAAGTACTGATGGCAAATTGAAGAAATGTTGGAGGACGGTTTCCACTTCAGGCGGTGCTTTCCACATTAGTGCTTTGGGTGAGATCGCGAGTTGCGTTGTTCTCTACTGGCAAAACATCGTAGAGGGATGACTTCTTCGCTTTTCGCATTCCAACCTCGAGGAACAGAGCCAGGGGGAATGGAGGTCATAGGTCAAAAGCTCTGCCACATCTTCATTGCTCTTTTTTTGCTATGACAGTTCTTTGGAAAATTGTCAGAGGGTTAACAGTAACTAGTACCATCATTGATTTTAACTACGATGATAGTTTAGATTTCGAAGATAATTAGGAATTCGACAATTGATGTGGATTTCATTTTTAGGAATATACGTGCCATTTTTAACAAAAACATGAATTTTTTCCAAATTGTCCATTTTTCTCCCTCCATATCTCCTTAAGTGTATATCCCAGAGAAAAAGTGTATAGGACCTTTTTTGTAGAGAATTTGATGTAGATTAATTTAGTATATGAACATTGTTTTGCTACAGGCCGCAGTTTTCGAGTTATTCACACATCAGTATGTTGTTCAGGACACTTTTCCTCTATAACTATGCCAAAATTGGCTTTTACACGAATTATTTCCCCTATTCGGCCTTTTTTGGTCTTCGTTGCCTGGACTATGAATATGATTAGTTCTTTTACCAATGATAATCATGTCATCTACATAGATGATCAGGTAGTTCTTGGCACCATCCTTTGGGTATCTTCATGGCTTTAAATCCTTTTTCTATTAGCTTTGTTCTCATGGTCTCAAACCAATTTCTCCCGGCTTGTTTTAAGCTGTATAATGAACGTAATAGCTTCAGTCCATTGCAGTTCTTGTTTTTGACTTTTACGCCTTTTGGTATCTCCAGATATATTTCGTTATCCACGTCACCATTGACATAAGCGCTCCGTACATCACATTGATGAATCTGGTACTTTCGTTTTAAGGACAAGGCTAACATCAACCTTATTATATCAGCACTCGGCGTTGGTGCATATGTTTTCTCGTAATTCACACCTAGCTTCTGCATATATCCATTCACTACCAACCGGGCTTTGAATTTATCGATTGTGCCATCCCACTTCTTTTTGAACTTAAAAATCCATTTTGTGCTCAGGGGTGTTATATAATCAGGAACCTCAGATTCTTCCCTCGTGTGATGATCCTTTAAGCTCTTTAATTCGGATTGTATCGCTTCATTACAATTCTTGCTTTCTGCACAGGTTAAAGCTTCCTCATAATCTTTTGGTTCTACGATATTCACATCTTTGTGTATCTTCACGCATTGTGTTCGATTAACTTTTCTGCTTCTAAGTTGTATATTGTCGCGCATTGGAATGGTGTGGCTAGGTCCACAACCAAAATTGTGAGAAATATTATAATTACAAATAAACCATCGAAGTCTTTCTTTGTCCATTAGCAGAGCGTGGTTGTAATCATAAGTTCATACTCACTTAGTGTTTAGTCACAAAACGTTCATTTTCCATGGCAGTAAACAGCAGTTACTCCGTCACTCGCTGGAAACACACTGCTAAATCTCTCGTATCCAACAATCGACTCGAGACAGATCCACGAGCTCGTGGCGCGTGGCTCTCAATATCTCTTGATTGTTGGACTTCGCCAATTCTTTAGGCAAGTTCTTACTGCCATTGGAAGGGTTGGAGCTCACTGTACCTTCCCCCTCTCCAACTTTTCTCCAATCAACCCCTTCAAAACAGTCAGTCTGAGATTGCCATCTGTCTCCTTATTTACTGGAGTGGTAGTGTTCAGTTTTAGAGAGAACGAAGTACTTCAGAACAAATTTCGTTTTGATGAGTTAAGTTTATGTACATGTTTTACACCGCATTTTTAGTGCACGCCTTATTCAAAGTCCAAGCCGACGCACCTGATTAGAATAAAAAGTAATTCAAACTACAATTTAGAAATTTAAAAAACTATATTAGGCTAAAATTAAAACTATGTACAATTAAAATTTACATGATTAAAATACGATCAGGTTTCGCGTCAGTACAGTCGACGCATTCTCATGTAAGGAAATAAAATAGCATTTGCTTTTATATTAAAGTTCAAAGATGTTCAGCTGATATGTGTGTCCCCCGTAGTCTGCTATGACGTGTATCGATCTAGGCTATCCTGGTGGCTCCATCAGACATCATCAGCTAGTAAATCGGGAACCTTGGCAATGCTTCAACTGCATGTGGACCTGATGTGTTGCCAAAAGTTTTATTATTCTGAAATAAAACTTAAAAACAAAACATAAAAAGCTTAAATTTTTTTTTATTTTCTTTTTTATAAAAACTTATTTTTTTTTTAAACCAAACATAACGTTACTGATATAATGTAGAATTGTATGTATTTGTAACAATAGCATATTTTGGCTTATTATGTTTTCCTTTTTTAAGCCAAAATATGCTGTTGTTGCAAGTACATACAATTCTACATTATATCAGTAACGTTATGTTTGGTTTTTAATAAAAAAAAAATTAACCTTTTTAAGTTTTGTTTTTAAGTTTTATTTCGGAATATGAAAACTTTTGGCAACACACCAAGTCCACATGCAGTTGAAGCATTGCACACCAGGGTTCCTGATTTATTTGCTACGTCATCACAGATGATGTCTGATGAAACCACCAGGATAGCCTAGATCGATACACGTCATAGCAGACTACACACAGATCAGCTGAACGTCTTTGAACTTTAATACAAAGCAAATGTTACTTTGATTCTTTACTTGAGAATGCGTCGACTGTACTGACGCGAAACCTGATCGTATTTTAATCATGTAAATTTTAATTGTACACAGTTTTAATTTTTAATACAGTTTTTTAAATTTCTAAATTCTAGTTTGAATTACTTTTTATTCTAAGCAGGTGCGTCGGTTGGACTTTGAATCTCATCAATATTCAGAGTACATTAATACATATTACTTATGAACTTATAAGTTATTTTTGGGTGTCTCAGTGGCAGATTTAGAAATATTCATAGGAGGGATAATGTTTATCTTAGGGTGGTGGTAGGAAAGTCCCTATAAGAGCCTTCTACAAGGAGGAGAGATGCTACGTAGACATTACAGACAGACATTCATTCCTTTTCCAAGTTAAGTTTGATTAGACAAATACAATATCACTTTTCAATAAATGAACTGCAACCGGCTTTGGTTTTGAAGGGAAGAGGACACTGCCCAAAGACCCCCCCCTCCTCCTTAAATCCACAATTGGTGGCTTAGAGAGTTGGATTCATATTAATTGTTTATGTTACGTAATCGAAATATGCAATTACTAGTTTTTGTTTTAGATAAATCAAGACATGCCGACAAGAAGACAATTAGGAGTGCTGATGTCTGCTTCAAAAACATTAATTTTCAAGTCTTTTATAACCGGGGGGGTAAACGAATACATCTTACCAAAACAAGACGAATTAAAAAACGTTTCATACGATTTTTATACAGAATGTGTTCAAAGGTGAAAAAAGCCTAATCGTACAAAACCAAGGTTTGAACAAGCTAACTCGTTATGGTTTGACGTAGAAGTAATTTTTCCTGACTCCACAGGCTAGTAGGGCGAATGCACCAGAACTCTAAACTATCAGAAAATGTTCAGCTGGTACGAATTGACACCTACTATTCACAAAGTCTTAGAACACAGCTCCTTAATTATAAGGAATGCAGTATACCACTTGGACAATTGTTTGAGAAAGCACAGGAAGCCATGAACAAAGATATCAGGAACTATCGCCAATTTTTCAGTGGAAAATCAAGCAAGAAGATTCAGAATTCGTGATTTGCTTTGCAGACTGTGCTCTTCAGATTCTCTTCAGATCCGATAATATCTTCAGCTAGCCTACTACCAAACAAAAGTGTACGAAAACTTGCTGGTGAAATGAAAAAAAAAACTTAAAACATTTAGTTATTTCCTCAGAAAATAGGGAAGACGATGAAGATGATGACAGTAAACTATTTGTGAAGAAATATCTGATGAATCCAATTTTTAACATACAACATTGTTTTACACTAAGTTAATTAATTTTTTAGATTTTTATCTGAATGTTTATCTAATGTGTATGTAAGATTATAATTGGCCGCGAGGTTGGCGTTGTCGCTACAACATCGGTCTCTCACCTCTGAGTACCGGGTTCGGTTCTCATGTGGGTTTCGTGATGGTGGCCGATCCGCGCTGTGCAGGTTTTCTCGGGGTTCTCCCGTTTCCCCTGCACTTATCCCACCATACTTTCTCAGTCTTTCTCTCCATCTGTCCGTATTTCCGTGGGATAGTACAATAGACCTCCGGTCGCAGTGCTTGGCTTCTCTGCCACCCATATTCATTACATAACATAAGATTATAATTATTATAATTATTCATACTATAAAAATACTATAAAAATCGAATTAAAGTAAAAAAAAAAATTGTGTTGCCCTGAGGATGAAAATCTTTTTCTAGTGCTACAGTACCATGGAAATTTTTTCCCTAAGCAACAGTATTCCTGAAGGATATATCAAAAAACATTAATTGTATAAAGCATCATTTTCTACCTACAGATAAAAAATAAATCATCCACAATCCCCACCTTACCTCCCTTTATATCAGGGAAATACGATATAATATCAGTTTTAATATAAATTCTAATCTAGGAGTGCAAAACTGGTTGTGGGTAATTGGTTTTTATATATTATCACTTTTATCACTCTTATAAAATTTTCTACATAAATCATTATATTCGAATAAGAAAACATTCAACAGTAATTTCAAAAGTATCTATAAATTTCAAATTTCAAGTTATTGTTAGGAAATTATCAAAAATCGGCCACCATATTGGATCCGCCATTTTGAATTTTGAACAAAGGATGTCAGATTCGAAATCAGCGACCTCCAAAACCTCTGTAAACAAAATTTCATTGCTAGTCCTCCCAATAAAAGGGGCAAGAGGATTTCTGCACCATGATTACTGAATCGAGCCCACTGTGCGGCGTTACGGGCCAAACGAAATTTTAACAGTAAGCCTTTTTATTTTAATAAAAATAGATCAATATAAACAGTTCATTACAAATTAAAGCAAAGAATAAATGCAACATAGAATTAGAATTTCCTCAGACGGCGTATTTTAGGAATCGTAGATACTGATTTCGCGTACGTTGTTAGCGAACTTTGAAAGCTGCTGTTTTTTGCGTCCGCGAACTCCTGCGGAATTTGATGTCACAAACTGACGGTGAAGACGCGAAAGTCCGTTGGAGTCCGCAGGTGTCGATTTGTCCGTTGCAATATGCGCTGGACTTAACACACCTAAGTATCTGAAGGATTGAACTTATAATAAGGAGTGATAATAATAAGTGATAGAGAAATTGTTAGAGTTGAGTATTTTATTTCTTTTGTAAAACAACATAAAAAAGATTCAAGATAGAGACGTGAGCACTGGACCTCGTGCTTGAGTTTTTCCATAATTTTTTATTGGCAAATAGAAGGATTCCGTCATCAGCATAAAAGAAACAGTTGGCAGTAGATCATGTGATAATGAAATCGTTTATGAATAAGTTAAAGAG
This sequence comes from Thereuonema tuberculata, assembly GCA_023159025.1. Lineage (NCBI taxonomy): Eukaryota > Metazoa > Arthropoda > Chilopoda > Scutigeromorpha > Scutigeridae > Thereuonema > Thereuonema tuberculata. The sequence goes on from JAFIDM010009631.1 coordinate 348,700,351, forward strand.
AAGGAGGAAAGGATAGATCCTTGGGGAAAACCTGTCGACGTGTGATATTCTGAAGGAGAAAAGCCGTTTAAGATGAGCTGATATTGTCTTTGTGATAGATATGAAGAGAGCCATGTAGCCTCTAATATCCATATGTCCTAATTTTGAAGTAAAACTATTGACATTAATTAAGTCAAAAGCCTTTATCAAGTCCAGGACGAGACTTAAAATGCCGTCATGTTTTAAACTCTGCTAAATCAATTATAGTAGTTTTCAAAAAAGAAGGGTTTGCCATATATGGTTATTCGGTAGCGATCGATTTTGTCTGAAAAAACGTCCGAGCAGTCAGTCCAAGATTGCGTCGTTTTGTGATCGCATAAGCGTGACCAAGAAAGGATAAATTTTGCATATCCAAGCAAGGGGAAATAGTGTGACGTTTCTAATTCTTTCAATTTTAATTATTATGTATTCGTAATTGTAGAAAATACAAAACCAAATGTTCTCGTAATGTTTATAAGATTAGCCGTATATGGTACTGTTACGTCCTGGAAACATCAATCTATAAGAAAAATACGTCTACAAAACCTCTTCTTTCATGAACTGAGCTGTAGTGCAGTTTCAGTATTTTTGCTTAGGATGAAACCACGTTATTGTTGCTCATTTACTTTTTTTTATTATTATTGATACAATGATAGACACTTTACGATGATACAGTTTTTCAAATATTTTTGAAAAAGAATTTACCACGGAGAAAGGTTTTCATAAAACTTCATTGGAAGCTCTATTTCATAATTTTTAAATCATTTTGCATGCCTTTAAGGTGCTCTACCCTTGTGTGTGTGGGAATTTTCTTAGGTGATTTATAAAGTTTATTTTTCTGATGGATGATTTCCAGAAGTTTAAAGAATATCCATGGTTTCCTATTTATTGTAGTATTATTTTGGGAGATAGAAGGAAATTATTGTTAAATCCTGAGAAAAAGAATTTGTTGAAGATTAAAACGGACTTTTCAGTAGAAAAGTTTCGTTTTGCATTTCTTAATCAAATCAGCTGAATGTAGATATTCTTTTAATTTATTATTTGTTTTTTTAGGGAGAACTTGCGATTCTTCATTTTTGTCGTTCTTTTATGAATAGTTTCATAAAATAGTTTCGAAGTGAAAAATATCGGATCGTGGTCAGTAATGAAAGCGTGAAAGATACCTTCACTTTGAGTCGGAAAATTAGTGAAGATTTGATCAAGGAGAGAGTGAGATGAGTGCGAGATAGAGCGACAGGTTGGAGAATCAATAGTTGGAAAGAAAGAGTAACAATTCATTGTTGTTAGGAAATCAACGACATTTTTTTTCATTTATATTTAAGAATTTAATATTAAAGTCGCCCCTGAATACTCCTCTTTTTTGTTTTTCATTAATAAATTGTGTAATCAAATCAATGTAATTTTCAACATGAAGAATGTTTCCTTAAGGCGATTTGTAAATGTCTTCTAATATTGTAACATTTTGTATACAAATATTTTTAGAAAGCATTTATTTATTTTTAGATTTTATTTCTCTGTGTTTCTTTGTATTTATTTTTATCCTTAACCTTTGTATATTCCTTTGCATCTCCTAATTACTGATGTTCTGTTTATTATTAAATTCTTTTCCGTTGCAGCCGTTGAATCATTTAATTAATTTTTATTCAATCATGATTTTATATTTATATTTTTATTCAATCATGATGCATATTTTTAATTACTTAGCCAATCAAATCAAGCTCTGTAAATACTACAAAAGTACATGTTTTTCATTTAATAAATTAATTCAGTTTTGTTCCAGAACTTGACTCTCTCACAAACATCATTACAATTTTGGTACCGAAACCCTGATCTTTGCTGCTTTAAACCGAGGAAACCTCATCATTTCCCTCTACTGTCGAAAACTTCGTGGACTCCCACTGAGAGATATGCAAACCAAAGGTCAATCTACCCAGAGCTGTGCTTCCATCGCAGCCTCCCTCGTACACTATCAACGGTACAGGGAACCGATAACACTGGTCTACATAGGAATTTTTTTTTTCTGCTGACTACGATGTTTTTAACTGATTTTATATAATTTGAGGTCGCTGATTACGAATATGCAGTCATATATTGTCCATCACGTCACAATTTTTCACAAAATATACTCATGGACAAAAAAATTAGCGCACCAAGAAATAATTGCGGGATCGTAACGAAACTTGCAATGAAGGTACATATGGGGAGATATGCAAATGATTAGAAATGCAGCGTGATTGCGCATTACGTATAGCCGGTAGAGGGCGTTGAACATCGTACTCTGTGGAGTATAAAACAGGTAACCAAAGCTTGTTTGAGTGTGCTGAATCATTTACAAAGGAAGAGCTGAGGTAGACATGTCATTACGCCGTGTTCGAAGACAGTGTACGCAGTTGTCGCAGTTTGAGAGAGGGAGAATCGTCGGGATGATGGAAGCTGGGTGTTCAGCTAGGTGAGTAGCTCGTCAATTAGGCCGCTCTGATTGTGTTGTGAGGAGGTGTTGGGACCAATGGACCCGAGAGATGTCATGTACACGAAGACCAGGCTCAGGACGCCCTCGACAGACCAGTCGTCGAGAAGACCGCCACATAGTCAGAAATGCACGCGTACAGCCAACTGCTTCATCGGCCGCCATCCAGGCACAGGTAGCACCTTCACTAGGGGCCGCTGTGT
>JAFIDM010009631.1:348703138-348721029 GCA_023159025.1 Thereuonema tuberculata
ATCCTGCAACCACATGTGTTGCCACTCATGCAACGGCTCCCAGGAGCCATTTTTCAACAAGACAATGCTCGGCCTCATACGGCAAGGGTGTCACAAGACTGTCTCCGCACTGTTACTACCCTTCCTTGGCCTGCCCGATCCCCAGATTTGTCTCCAATCGAGCATATCTGGGATCATTTGGGACGACGAGTTGGGCATCCCACGAGTTTGAACGAACTAGAGGCAAGGTTACAGCAAATATGGAACGAAATGTCTCAAGACATCATACAGAACTTGTATGACTCAATGCCCGATCGTATCGCATCGTGCATTCGCGCTAGAGGGGGTCCAACGGAGTATTAACTCCTCCGTTCTTTTGCCTTTTTCTCTGAAATAAATTATCCTTTTTCTTTGATTTTCTTATCATTTACTTATATCAAAGTAGTCGTTACATATGTAAATTTTCGTTTCATTTTGACGACTCCTTCTTGGTGCGCTAATTTTTTTGTCCATGAGTGTACAATTACTGACATTTATTATGTTTATGAGTTGCAGCAGCATATTTGTTACTGTTATTACCGCTAAAGTTGTTTCTTTTGAAAGAACGTTAAATTGTGAATAAGTTTCTTGGGACTGGTTAATTATTAATTTTAAAAATACACACAAAGTGAAGTAGATTATTATGAAAGAACTTTCGCTTCTTTGATTTTCTGGCGTAGCTGGAATCTGGGATGTCACGCTGCAAGCACCAACAGTAGTCTGCTATCATGTTTGTGTTCCACCTGCCTTGATATCTTTGTTCCATGGTCTTTATATCTTAGTGGAAGCGCTCTCCTTGCTCTTCACTTAGATCACCAAGATTTGAGGGAAAGACATTTAAGTGACTGTGCAGAAAATGCACCTTTACACTCATATTTACTCCTATCTTCTGATATGCTGTTAACAAAGTTTCAACTAGAAGTTCGTAGTTCAGTACACACTACTTTAATACAGGAATCTGCAAAAAAGAAAATATTCAAGTCTTCATTTGTGAAAAATTCTGACGTGATTGTGCAAAATGGATATGATTTTTGGATTCAGCAGCCTCAAATTAATAACAATCAGTTATTATCTTGAAGTCATCAAAATTGATGTAGACCAGTGTAATCTTTAGGCCAGGCAGAACGAAGACCTCATCCGATGGCTCAAAGATCACAACTAGATATCCCAATACAATTCATGGGACATAGCATACACAATTCAAGAATGTCTACTTCACACTGGCATGAACAGTTCGCAAATGGTTCGAAAACAACGAACCGCAGCTAAACACCTTGGACTGCTCTCGAAGGGTTTTTTGACGCAACATTCATCACCCCTAACGACGACGTACAGTAGGCCAAGTGTAAGTTGAAACAAGGGCCCAGTGTTCGGATTAAATCTCCCAGGATTATATCAAAGACTTCTTGGATCTTTGCCACCGAACGGATGAGAAATGTCCGACAGAACAAAACTGCAACACCTCATGAAAGGTGTCGCAGAAGATGTATACACGCTCCACCTAGCCCTAAGTATCGAAACCATAGAGGAATTTATTAAGGAATGCCGTGGAATTCATTAAGGAATTCATTAAACAGAGGCGAGTCATGGATTCAACGCAATTACGACGTCTTTCCAATGTCACATGCATTGGGATCGCTCTAAACATTCCGCCATCGCTGTCAACTCACACAATCCATGAGCTGCAAAACCAAATTGCAGCATTTGAACATCAAATCCAGGCCTTCATTGCTCCCAAATCCACTCAAAACCAGCCTCTGACACCAGCCTCCTATCCGCAGTACACCACTCCGAGGCCACAAAAACGTTACTCCGCCCTCAAACTCACCCACAGCCTCTCAGATCCAGACAGGATTCTCAGCTGTGGAGAACTTTGCAAGACAAGCCAATCTGCTTCTACTGCCATCGTGAAGGACATGTCATCAAACATTGACGAACCTGCCAGCGAAATAATTACAGGAATCAACAGCAGAACTACAGGCCCCCGCCACAGTCCTACAGCAGAGAACCTCGCCAATTCACCCGACCAATCTACGAGTCCCAGGCCTATCAGAATGCAGTTCGAGCTACCCTCGTCAGTCGCTCCCCTTCAAGAAGCCCAACAACCGACCGTCGTTTTGCCTCTCTGTACCGCAGCAGAGGAGCTTTCTTCGACAAAGACATTTATTTGGTTTGGTTGTAACATAACATAACATAAAATAGGAGGTATTTGAAGTCCCTAACACTGCGGCCTTAAAAGGCCTATTGTGTATCCCAATGTCCTTAATTCTGCATAAGTCCTAGGATTTTACCAATCTGTAGTGTTTTATGCAGGGGTATTGTCACATAGTTTGAGGGATTGGGAAAACCCATACCTATTAACTTGTGTCTAGTGCTCGCAAGCGCTTCACACTCACATAGTATGTGTGCTGCTGTTTCATCAGCTTTTCCACATCTTCTGCAAGTAGGATTTGAAACTATTTTTATATTAAAAAGGTGTTTCATTAAGTGTCAGTGACCTGTAAAGAGTCCTGTCAAGATTCTAGGATGATTCTTACTTAAATTAATAAGTTCCCTGGCTCTTTTCCTTAAAGGGTCTTTAATAAAGAGCTTTGAGTGTTTCTACCCTGGAAGATTACTCCAATAGGTCTTTTGCTGTCTTCTTGCCCAGTCCCGAATTGCAGTTTTAGTGGTTTCAATAGAGATCCCACAGACTGGTTCAGGTCCAATGAACAAGGTTTCAGCTCCTTTTTTTGCTAGTTTGTCCGCTAGTCATTACCTTCAATCCCTTTATGTCCTGGTACCCATATTAGGTTTACCCAATTATGTTCAGCAAGACTATTAAGGGTTTGCTTACATTCCAATACTAGTTTAGAATTGGTATTGGGAGAATTCAGGGCTTTAACAGCTGCCTGACTATCTGTAAATATATAGATATTTCTATTTTTATATTTACGTTTTATATTTTCATAGGCACATTGTAGAATGGCATATGTTTCCGCTTGGAATACTGTTCAGTAGATCCCTAGGCTTAGACTTATGTCCGTCCTTGGTTTCATTCCTCTGATTCCAGCTCCGGTTTTCCCATTATGTTTAGAACCATCTGTATACCAGATTATTCCATTAACATCGGTGGGTTTTTTGTCATTATTCCATTCATCTTGGCAAGGAATGATAATGCGGAAAAGTTTTGTAAAAAATACTCTAGGTATCATTTTATCAGAGCTCATTTGTAAATATGGTTCATTAGAAATGTCCCTAGTTAGGGCTGTATGTCCCACATTACAATAATGTGGTTTCCACAGATTATTAATTTTAAGTCTATGTATGGTCGCTCTTGCCTCTGCTTCAAGTGCTAAGTGAAGAGGGGGTAAATCAAGAAGGATCTCCATACTGGCAGTAGGGGTTGGCCTCAAAGCCCCAGTAATGCCCATACATGCTAGTCTTTGTAAGGTGTTCAGTTTGTTCCTGGTTGTAATCAGTTTACCTTTAGTCCACCAAACTATAGCTGCATGTAATATAATGGGTTTAATAACCATTGTGTAAATCCAATAGATAACACTAGGTTTTAATCCCAATGTTTTTCCAATAGCATTTCTAAAAGACAAGAAGGCAATGTATGCTTTATTGATGGTTTTATTAATATGGGAATTCCAGTTTAGTTTAGAATCTAGGGTAATGCCCAGACATTTAACTTCTTTGGATAGTCTAATGTTCTTGTTGCATAGGATAGATTCAGTAAGACCCACCAAATTCCTTTTCTTAGTGAAAGCAACAAGAACCGTTTTATTGGGATTTACTGATAATTTAATATTATCACACCAATTTTCTACAGTACTTAGTGCATTTTGCATTAAACCCGAAATCACGTTAGGGAATTTACCCCTTACAATGATCACAATGTCGTCCGCAAATCCCTGAGTATAAAAACCTTTATTTATTAGTCCCTCAATAAGTTCGTCAACCACCAGGCTCCACAGGAGAGGCGAAAGAACCCCTCCTTGTGGACATCCCCTGGTCACCGAAACTCGTAAGGTATCTTTATAAATGGAAGTATGAATAGTTATGTTCTTCAATATAGCATTTATCCAACCATACGTGGTTGGGTCAATACCATGTTTTTATGCTGCCCAATCTATAGAAAGAAAGATGTATTATCAAATGCTCCTTCAATGTCAAGAAAAGCTGCAAGAGCTATTTCTTTGTTTTCAAGTGTTGTTTCGACAATAGAGACAAGGCTATGAAGAGCCGCCTCAGTTGATTTCCCAACTTGATAGGCATATTGGTTTGGGTGTATTGGAAAAGTCCTAAGTTCACCCTTCCTGATATATTTATCAATTCGCTTTTCCATAGTTTTCAGAAGAAAAGATGTTAAGCTAATTGGTCTAAAAGCTTTGGCATCGACATAAGAAGATCGACCCGGCTTGGGAATAAACACAACCTTGACTGGTCTCCATTGAGATGGAATGTAACCCAGTGCTAGGCTTGCTCTAAAAATATTACAAAGAGGTGTAGCTAAAAAGCTTATTCCTCTTTGTATAAGGGCTGGAAAGATTTGATCTAATCCAGCTGTTTTAAAAGGTTTGAAAGTAAATACTACCCATTGTACCTTTGATCGATCGATGGCCAGTCGCGCAGTCCGCCAATTTTCCTTGGGTGCTCTAAAGTGAGACCCCAAGTTTAAATTTAGGGAGTTCGCGATCTCGATAGAATCTGGGAAATGTACACTGGTTAGAACCTTGAGTGTTTCTTTCCCATTGGTAGTATAACTTCCATCTTTTTGTAACAGAGTCCCTAATCTAAGATTAGGTTCTTTTGTTAAAATTTTATAGAGTCTAGAACTGTTAGGAACATCAGAAATTTCCTCACAGTACTTCCTCCATGATTTTCGTTTAGCTTTTCTCAAAGCTCTATTATATTCAGTGAGTGATTGTTTATAAACATCCTATTCATCGTTTCTTTTAGCTGCCTTGAACAGCTTTCTAGTGCGTGTTCTGAGATTTGTCAGCTCCTCATCCCACGTCTAGGTAGTTTGAGCTTTATCTCGGGACAGTTCGCATTATATGAAGAGATAATAGAAGGTTGTACATAATCAACAGTTATCTCTACATCTTCAACAGATTTAATTCGTTGTGGGCAAAACCTAATACTATTCTTCATCATCATCATGATGTGCGATCTTCGTATATACGAAGTTATGCGGTCTACGGAACCTAGTGACCCCCGAAGGGCGAACCCCTAGGAGAAGCCGTAGATAAACTAGGGAACAGATACTGGGGGTGGTTTCCCGTTGCCTTCCCCCAGGACGCCATTAAGGAATGACGTCCGACCAGAGAGAAAGTGAAGAAGAGGCTGAGCAACACAGGAAAGGAAATTGAAACAGCCATGCCCTTGCCGGGATTCGATCCCAGGAACTGGCGCACTGGACGCCACGGCTGGCCGCCGCCGAGACCGCACGACCACGCCAGCACGGCTATACTATTCTTAAGGTCATAATAAAAAAGAATATGTGCTGATTAAATTCTTTAAAATGTATCAAGAGCCCAGCACAGACTAAACAACAGAGATGTAGGGAGGCTTTCTGTTTTTGCCTCTCGGCTTAACAGGAATTTGTTTATTGCCTTTTTGCCTTTGGGGGGTCACTGCCAGCTTGGCCGGTGGCTCTCCCATAGGTTTGCGCCTTTTCTGGTTCTTTATCGGGAGAGGCGGGGCAGGTCTGAAGAGCTAGTTGAATAGCGAAACAGCTGTTACCTGTTCCTCCCCGGTAAATGAATCAGAAAAAGGCAATTTGTTTGTTGTTTAGTCTCTGCAAGGCTCTTTTAACATTTTAAAGAATTTAATCAGCACGTATTCTTTTTTATTATGCTTAAGTGAAGCCGTGTTTCTTTGTGTTTTTGTATTTTATTTCTTTTCTCCAACGAGATGTAGAGAAGCTTTCTGTTTTTGCCTCTCGGCTTAACAGGAATTTGTTTATTGCCTTTTTGCCTTTGGGGGGTCACTGCCAGCTTGGCCGGTGGCTCTCCCATAGGTTTGCGCCTTTTCTGGTTCTTTATCGGGAGAGGCGGGGCAGGTCTGAAGAGCTAGTTGAATAGCGAAACAGCTGTTACCTGTTCCTCCCCGGTAAATGAATCAGAAAAAGGCAACTGTTTGTTGTTTAGTCTGTGCGGGGCTCTTAATACATTTTAAAAAATATTCTTAAGGTCATCTTTGTAAGATTCCCAATTAGTATTTTTAGGGTTTCTGTAGAAATTAGTTACAGAATAACTTGATTCTAAGGTAAAGCTAATGTATTTATGATCTGAATAGGTCATCTCATTAGATACATGCCAGTTTTTCACTGTGGTACTAATAAAAGGAGTACCTAGGGTAATGTCACTAACTTTCTCTCTAATTTTATTAAAAAATGTAGGAGTGTTACCATTATTTAGAATTTGTAAATCTGAAGTGATTATAAATTCTATAAGTTTTTCACCTCTGATATTCATGTCTTTACTCCCCCATATAATATGGTGTGCGTTGGCATCAATACCAGTGATGAGTTCTTCCTTTTTATCTCTCACCATGTTAATAAGTTTAACAAACTCCTCAGCAGGTGGAGGTTCAGGTGAATCATAAGGAAAGTAAGCACAGGTAAATATAACATCCCTCTGTTTTTCCTTATCATTAAACATAACTTTAATTGCTATCAAATCAGTGGTGCAATATTCAGTTAGAGTAAAATACTTAATATTTTTTTAATAAATATACAGGTACGTGGTTTATTGTTAGAACATGCAATGATAGTTCCCACAATATTTCCCAATCCTCTTACCTTATCCTTGTAATACCAGGTTCCTGGATAGGACGATGTCTACAGCTTCTTCTAAGATGAACTTGCAAAGTGTAGCAGTTGCTGCCTCGCTGTGCTATAAATTTACTTGAATAATCTTCATAGTTTAAAAAAAAGGGGGGGTTATTCAAGGTTTGGAGGAGGTATCAGGTGTTGGATTGTCAAGGTCCATCCCTGTATTCTCCTCAATGTTTGCCTCTTAATCTTTTTCCCCAGGATATTAAAAGTAACCCTGGTTAAGTTCAGATGAGGCTTATAATATAACTCTGCTAATTTCATAGCGGATGTTTCATCTATACCAAAGACCAATTTTTGTCCTTTGGCTTCGATTCTACGACTAATGAGTCTCCATTCTCTGGGATTTAGTCCCTGGTTCTGTATTTCAAGTCGTTTTATAATAGTTTGGACCTCTAGCTGCGGTGAGCCTGGGATCCAAACTATAACCTTTATTGGTTTTGGAAGATCTTTCACTTCCATAACTTTGTATTTATTAGAGTCTTTATATAGACTTTCTAATCATTCCTTAGTAGATTTACTAGTACATGTTATTCTTAGATAACTCCCTAGAAATCTACTTTCCTCGAACTGAGGATTAGCCTTCCCGGGTGTGATTTTATCAATCTCCCCGAGAAGTGTCATTTTCAATGACATTGGCTTCTTCCTCTGCTAATTTGGTATCAGGAAAAATTGCCATTTTAATGGCGGATGCTATGTCCTTGTATGATGCAGGGCTTGAGCGACCCTTTGGTATTTTAGCATGTTTGCCCCTAGGAGATAACTAGGAGAGGGGTTGCTATCCTCAGAGACGGGCCTTTCACCGGTCCCACTCTTGATAGCTACCTGCTTTGACGAAGCATTACCCGGTACTTCAGAGTCCCCGGTTTTAGCTTCTTTTTTGTCTGAGTTTCTTCAGTTTTTTACGCTGAGCCCCGGAAAGCTTTCGCTTTTCCAGGTTCATGCGTTGAAAGCCTGAAGTGATATTCTTTTCCTGAGAGTCTCTACTAGTAGTTGCCTCTTCAGGTTGTTTGGTTTCCAAGGTCGCATTGCTCCCTTGTGATTCATTACCGTTCGAGTTCCTCTGAGGGTCCTCGACCGTAGGGTTTTTTTCTTTTTCAATTTCCATAAAAATTTTATTTACTTGGGGAAAATAGGCAGTCGCCAGGCACACATCCCCATATTTGCCTGGAAGGCACTGCTTTTGGCAGTTTAAATACTGTGGGTGTCGCCAGGCAACCCACAGGGATCGTTCATGACACTAATTTACCCCGTAGTGCCATACATCCATCGGCACGATGCCTTACACCTTAGATTCGGGGACCAGAGCCTCGTTAGCCATCTATAGTTATCTATCTAGAACTAACAAAAGTCTATCTAGAACCTATGATGTTGCCCGCCACCCACGACGAGGATGTGAAGTTGACTTTTAGAGTGGCTGGTTTGGTTGTAAGTGGAGACTGAAAATTTAAGGGTAATCATGGATCGGGGGATGTAAATACAGTAAAACCCCGTTATTACGCTCGTCAAGAGACCATGACCTACAAGCGTAATAAGCGGGATAGCGCTGTAGACGGGAAATGATTTATGAGATGGGAAAAGATTTGGACACCATTTTACAGGACACATACATGATTCTGCAATAGATTTACTGTAAATATGAGCTTATTTCCTATTAAAAAGATCTTTGTGGTTTGCCGTATGTATGTGCTACTGTTAGGAATTATGACATTTTCAATGAGGTTCAGGTCAATTGATACACCACTAGGAGCAATACTAATATATTTTCGGAGCAGATTTAGTCCATACTTTACATTTTTACATTTGCAACAACCCTTAGCTGCATCGGTAATTCCTGTTTTTCATTATTGTTCGCAGGCTGGACGAGGGAATTCCTAGAGATTCTGCGAAATCCTTCTGACTTCTGTAGAATTCTCGTCGTACTTACGGAGAATTTGCAATTTTTCACTTATAGAAAGGGATTTCCGCTTCGACATTTTGCACAACTGTATCACAGACCCGCACTTCACAGAGTTCAAGGATTCCCTCGTACCAGGGAAAAAAAAAAGAATCTTTACAGTGTTACATTTCTTTTCGATACAAAATTTCCGATATAAAAAAGCGCTACAAGCGGGATTTGAAGCGTTATAAGAGGGTAAATGTATACAGAAATATATAGAAAATTCCAGGGACCGTATAAACGGAGCGTAAAGAACGGGATAGTGCTATAAGCGGGAGCCTTATATCGGGGTTTTACTGTATATTAATGAATTATCTATGATGAATTTAATATTAGGACGAATTTTTATAGGAAGAGTTTTATCATGATTAGTATTTGGAGATTATAGGGTAATTGTTTTACCATTTTAGTTAAAAATTATGGTAGTATTTGTGAGATTAGTAGGGTTTTGATTAGGATTATCAATTGAATGAATACAAGACGCCCCAGTACAATACAACACAGGCTACCGAGGTTCCGGTGCCACAGCTAGCCAGTTGGAAAACGACCAGCAGCGATCAGTGTAAAGGATAACATTTTGATCGCTCTGGCCTCCACGAAACTCCAGAAAAATTCAGTTACACTTCTCGTCGATAACCACTCAATGACTGCACTTATCGATACTGCAGCTTCCGTTTCGATGATATATGAAACCCTGAGACGAAGATATAGCAAGACGATGACGACTAGACTGTCAATGGCGAAAGGCTTACGATACCCATAAGGAATGTCTCGCAGTAATTTCGGCTGTTTGCAAAATTCGTCCTTATCTCTGCGGCCGGTCTTTCATAGATGCCACCGATTATCACACACTTTGCTGGCTTGTAAGCCTCAAGAATCTCTCAGAAAGGCTACCAACGTGGGCCCTTCCGCTTCAGGAATACGACATCACCATAGTATACAAATCTGGGAAGAAACATCTCGGCGCAGTCTGCTTATCCCGCTATCCGTCACCCAGAATGTCATCCAGACTGAACCTAGCCGAGCGCAGCCATTACCGATGAATTAGACCTCGCCTCACAACAAAAGATTATCACGGACCTAACGAAGATCAAACAGCCTGATTCCCATGGATTCGAACTACACGCCGACGCTCTGTATAAAAGAAGCTACGAGGCCACTTCAAGATCCCTTCTACTCATGATCCCATCGCAACTGCAGAGAGACATAATAGACAGGTACCAAGCTGACCCGATAGCTGCTCACCTAGGAATAGCAAAGACGTACGCCCGTGTTCGGCAGCGATACTTCTGGCTCAAGACCGCCAAGCTGAAGACAGTTCGGAGATTTACCCGTTGTTTGCTCTGCCAGCGCCGCAAAACACCAAATTAGCCACCTGCCTGTAACCTACAACCACTGCCAATCGTCAATGAACCATGTCACCATGTGGGAATTGACTTGCTAGGCCAATTTCACGCGCCAACAGCCGGAAACAGGTGGATTGTAGTCGCTGTGGACCACTCTACTAAGTAAGCCATTATCCAGGCTCTACTGAAAGCAACGGCTTTCGAAGTGGGAAAATTTTCCACGGAAGAAATTTTGCTCAAGCACGGCGCTCCTCGCATTCTGATATCCGATCGTTGGCCGCAATTCATTTCTATCACAGTAAAAGAGACGCTACGGCTGCTTCACACGATTCATCACAAGACATCCCCATATCATCCCAAAACGAACGGACTGACTTTGAAAGACTGAACACATCCCCGTCCATGGTACCTATGTACGTTGACCTAGAGCGTAGGAATTGGGCCATCCTGCCATTCGTCACCTTCGCGTACAACACATCTTCAGGAAAGTACAGGATATACTCTATTTTATCTACTCTACGCCTGCCCTCAACCTGTTTGGATACATTACTCCTAAACGCCATTGAACCCACAATAAACCCCCCCCGCCAGTTAGCCAAAATAAACATCTAGCAATAAGAAGCCAACCGAAAATCTTATAAGGCTCGCCACCGATTAGTCAGCTACACGGACTGCCAACAAGTATGGGTTCAGACTACTACCCGAAAAGTTGGACTGTTCGAGTCCACCCAGAAAAAGTTCACATGTTTGAAGCCCTAACTGACAGACGAGCCATCTACACCTGTTTCACAGGTGAGGAATGACACGCGACGTAAGCAGTGAACCCACAATTCCCCTGAAACCTCAAGTACCCGCAAAAAGGGAAAATGGAAATTTTAGCTGGAATCTTTAATATACTCCGCCGCAGAATTCCCAGACCTCAAAATTATTGTTCTTCGCAAGTGTGTTTTCATTTTATTCAGTGCCAAGCTATTCATCTTTAGAAATCCAGTGAACTTTTCATCCGACACAGCTCGCTTGTCTAGGCCTAAATCCACCCAAAATAAAAGAAGACGCACTTTCGTCGTTACCAACAATGAAATAGCCTCCGACTAGTCTAATGGTATAGTAAACTCCCGATTATCCGCGGAATTGGGTAGCGCGGCAACCGCGGATAATCCGAAATAGGACGAAAATCAACACAAAAACGTTTTTAACATGTTTTATTTATATTAAAATGGCAGTACATACAGTTACAGTACAAACATCATAAACAATTATTTTATTTTAATTTATTTATTTATTTTTAAATTTTGTTAATTTTAAATAATCCGCAAAGCGGATAAGCCGCCCGCGGATAATCGGGAGTTTACTGTAGTATTTTTGTTCGTTTTCTGTCTGTTGTCTGTGATGGCCAGCCGGCTTTGTCCCTGTTTTTAATGTAATTTGTCCTTTCTGAAGTTACTGAACTGAAGTCGATCTCCAAAAGAAAAATAACTGATTTTTTTCACATTGTTAACCAAATTTCTAAAATGTAGATAAGATTATTATGATATAATAATGTAATAAATAATCAACTATTCGGCACTAACTTAAAATAAAGTTTGTTTACGCCACCTACAATTCTGTTTTCAAGAACGAATTATGGCTTCCTAAAGTTCTCTGAGGATCTTTAGTTTGTTTTTCTCAACTATAGAATCTACATGATGTTAACAATTCTCTATAGCAGCGGTCGGCAACCCGCTGCCCGCGGGCCGCATGCGGCCCATGAAGTGGTTTGGTGCGGCCCGCGGGGCGTGTTGGAATTTTTTTTTTTTTTTTTGGTTGTTAAAGTAAGATTTTCCGTTTTTTTTGGGGGGGGTTGTTAAAATAAGATTTTCCGTTTTTTTTTTTTTTGGCTGTTAAAATTTTTTGGCCCAAGTGCGGCCCGCAGTAATCCCCACATAACATATTTGGCCCTTTTACAACAAAAGGTTGCCGACCACTGCTCTATAGTATTAATATGAGGACTGTTGCATGGGCAGCTAAGATGAATCTTTTAAAATTCTTTTCCGTTGCAGCCGTTGAATCAGTTAATTAAATTAAATTCGTTATATTCTTATCCAATCATAATTTATATTTTTATTTACTTAGCCAATCAAATCAAGCTTTATAAATACAGTGCAACTTGGATAATTCGAAGCTGAAGGGACCACTACAAAACTTCGAATTATCCAAGACTTCGAATTAAAGAAGTTACATCTTTTAACTTTAATTTCAGGTCCACTGAATGCTTGAAAAGATTATTCTGTCAATAAATAAATATTTATTCAGAAAGATCAGGATATGAAAGACTTAAACACTATATGTATGTAAACAAAATAAGATTTATATTACGTAAGCTACAGTACATATTACATTCAATAAGAAAATTATAGTTTTTCAAAAAAATTGTGCAATGTCTTTTTGTTTTGTAGAATTCAGTCGCTTAAGGTTAGCAAAATCATCAAGCATGTTTAGTGAACGGAAAACAGCTTCACTTACGTTGGTTTGTCCTTCAATGTACCCACGAAAATCGGCGCTATCCCGTACTCATTGGCGATTTGGCATTTCTTCTTCACACCCTTTTCCACCTCGCAAATGACGGCGACCTTTTCAGCGAACATTAAATTCTTGTACAAGCGTGGTTTACTGAAAGACATGTGACACTGACAGCAGGAAGCTAGAATGGCGTCTGAAGCTTCAAGTGTCGAATGGCGTCACGTGTCGAACGAAGGGCGGGAAGGGGATTTCAGTTGTCACGTGTCGAATTTCTTAACGATGAAACGCCGAAAAGTCGTTATGGTTCGAAATTTTTTATAAAAATTTCGAATTATCCACGATTTCTTAACCTTGATTTAATAAGAAATTCAAGGGACCAAGAGAAATCTTCGAATTAACCACGATTCCGAATTAAAGACGTTCGAATTATCCAAGTTCCACTGTACTATAAAAGTTCATGTTTTTCATTTAATACTTCATTTTAGTTCTAGAACTTCACTCGTTTCTTTAGTTTTAATTATTTTAAAGTTAGTGCCGAAATAATTGATTATTTACTACATTGTAATGGCACGTTAAAATTGTATTAATAAGATTATTATGAACTTAAGTGCATTACATCTCTGTTTACATTTCTGTGTTTATATATATTTTTTTACATTTTTTTGCTCAATTTCTTTGTTATTTCTGGAATTTTATTGCTTTTATGAGAATTATTAATGCGCTTTTTTGTTGAGCACAAAAAGTCTTGACGAGAGGAAAATTGTAACAATTTGTATAAGTTATAAATATTTTTAGAAATCATTTATTTATCTGTATTTTTGTCGAAACTATTTATCTATATTCATTTTTATCCTTAACTTTACTTTACGGGATCAGGCATAGAGGACCGCGCGATGCCACAAGACTCTCCATCTGCCTCTGTCCTCAGCCATCCGTCTCCAGCTCTCCGAAAATTCCAGCCGCAATAAGTCTTCTCTTACTCCATCCCTCCATCTCTTCCTAGGTCTTCCCACCGGTCTTTTGCCTGTTGGGGTCCAATCCATTGCAATTTTGGGCCATCCTCACCACATGCCCAGCCCATTGAAGTCTCTTACTTTTCGAAACCCTAACGATATTAGGTTCTTTGTATAGCTCATCTAGTTCGAGTTGTGTCGCCTTCTCCATTCTCCAGTAGGTTCATCCCGGATTGGTCCATAAATTTTCGTAAGGACCTTTCTCTCAAATATAAGTACCGTATATGCTCCAATAGAGGCCCCCGGCGTTTATTTGCAAAACTGGCCTCGGCTCCCGGCGCTTAATAGAGACCGGCTGCTATTAGAGGCCGGCCATTATTAACAAAAACCTTCAGAACGCAATATTTTTACACATAAACACAGGCTAATATTACACACACCCAGTGGCGTCACTAGGGGGGTTCGGGGGGTGAGGACCGCACCGGGTGACACCATCACAAGGAGTGACACCAAACTGCTTTTACAAGATTTCCTTTTTTTTTTTTTTTTTTGGTTGAAGAGATATTTTTACAAGATTTTCTTTTTTTTTTTAAGGTTGAACACCATGTCTCCGAGGGGGTGACACCATGAGCTACCGCACTGGGTGACACCAACCCTAGTGACGCCTATGCACACACCTAATTTATTTGAATTTCACATGCTACATAAGACTGTTAAAGATAAATGGCAATGTCTTTCTGTACCTTTCGCTACTATTCGTCGTCCGAATCCACAATGACGGCGGCCGCCTCACCGGAAGTTTCTTTCGCGTATTCCACTGCGCGAATCTTAAAGGCAATGTCAAATGACCGTTTCGGCGGCATTTTGTAAGACAATGTACCGTTAGGTATTACGCACGACTATAAAATTACGGACGCTTGCACTAGTACCGATAGGCAAATATCAGAGACTCGGCTACTGTTAGAGACCGGCTACTATTTTGCCGTGTCCCCTCTGCAGCCCGGCGCTTATTAGAGATCGGCGACAATAAGAGACTCGGCGTTTATTGGAGCATATACGGTAATCGAACAAAGTCTTGTTATTTACTCCTTTGCATTTCCTAATTACTGATGTTCCGTTTTTTTTTTAATTCTTTTCCGTTGCAGCCGTTGAATCAATTAAATTAAATTCGTTATATTTTTATCCAATCATAATGTATATTTTTATTTACTTAGTCAATCTAATCAAGCTTTGTAAATGTTATAAAAGTTCATGTTTTTCATTTAATATTTCATTTCAGTTCTAGAACTTGATTCGTTTCTTTACATCTCCCACTAATACCATTACAATATACCATCTTCATTTTTGAGTAGTAAATACACTCTTAAATCTATATTGATAAAAAAGAATTAATTTAATGAATTTGATATTAAACTTATCTACAATACAAAGCAGCATACCCATCTTTATCATTTCTAATTAACAGAGACTACTGAGTAATGTTCAATATTAAATTAAATTTGTGCATTCGCTGAAAAGGAGAAAATCTGGAAATTTTTTAACGTTTCTAAGTTATAAATTAAGAGATCGCAATTTCGATTTACACCGTGAATATTTTATTATAAAAAGAAAAGAGTATCAGGAGAATAACCTGGAGATGAATTACTGTGTAATGACATATTGAAGAGAAGAAATGAGATTACAAAATAATAAGGCTCATTATTTACGTATGTAGTTTGAGGTTTGACTGTAATTCGGAGGAAAGGAGAAAATCATACTGTTGAATAGAATGATAGTGCTTTCTGCCAACAATTAGAGATCACTTAAAACTGCAAATAACTGCACCTTTCAGGACTGATCTGTTTGTTATCGGGAGAAAAATGTAAGTTATCACTTAGTAAGCTTCATTTCTACAGTAGAGGTTCTACAGTAATGATCTTTCATCTAATAACAGGTGCAAAAAAATTGTAGGAGAAAGATTCATCTTAGCTGGCCATGTAACAGTCCTCATACTAATACTATAGAGAATTGTTAACATCATGTAGATTCTGTAGTTGAGACAAACAAACCAAAGATTCTCAGAGAACTTTAGGAAGCCATAATTCGTTCTTGAAAACAGAATTATCGCTTATAATCAGAAATTGATTTTTCGAGATGATTTCGACGACGCTTTAACGATGTGCTGCTATCATCTAAGCCAGAGATGGTTAAAAAAAATAGGATTTGCCTCTGTTAATATTTTTATTTCGTTTTTTTTCCTCCATTAACATTATAAACTGAAGTAACGGAAGGGATTCTGATTAATTTTAATTTTTGGAGTTAAGCCTACTGTTAATAATCCTACATTTTACCATTTTGAAACATTTGGATAGAAACTTCCAAATAAAATTATTTAGTTATGCTTTCATCATTAATAACTTAATATTTCATCTCTTTCTAAAAAGTTCTTACGAAGTTAAACTTTGATTATTTTTCTTATATCAGATATTGATTTGAATGAATGCACCTCAATTTAAAATTATACAAAAGATTTTCATTTTTGAGATTTTTCACTTTGCTTTCAGTACTATAAAAATCGTCCAATAACACAGAGTTAATTCTTGATTTATTGTTATAGATAATTCAATCAGCTTTCAGCTTTCAAAGAATATTGGATAACTACCTTTTGAGAAACAGATTCAATTGAAAATCCGGTTCCTATACTTTTTTTCTCATTTAAATAAGTAGAAAGGCAATAAAAAACAATAAAATATGCTAAATTCAGATTTCACAATTCAGTTTTTACGAAATGTGTAATAAGCTTTTTTTCCCTTTCAGCTCTTCAATTGCTGAATTATTTTTAAAACGGTTAAACTCAAGAATATCAATTTACATAACTCGACTAATGTTTGAGTTCATTCTGTTCAGATGAGATTTTAAATTTGTTATTTTAAACTTACAGCAGTACTAAAAATTTTATTAATTAAAAATATTTTTCACTAGTCAGCTCTCCAATTACTGAATTGTTTTTAAAAACTCAAGCATATCAATTAGGTCTATATAACTCGAAATTAAATTTCGAAATTAAATTTCTGAAATTTAATTCCATTCAGAAGAGGTTTTTAAGCTGTAATTTTTAACGTAAAGCAATATTTAAGAAAATATTAATATTTATTAATTTAAAATGTTTTATTTATTTATATAATTTTATATTAATTTAAGGTTAGTTTCAATTGCTAAAAATGCCCCTTATTCCATATATCTTTAAGTTTAAGCACATGCATTTTTTACATTTATAGGTTTCCATCAATGACGACTAGAGATGTTTGAATATTATGCCACTGGTACAACAATATATACTTATACGTTTTCAATAAACATGTAAAAAAACTAAATCGATGAAATTAAAACAAGAAATCGATGAAGCCAATTAAGTAATCAATGAATATTATTATTCATCAGATTATTCTTAGAAATGAATTAACTTGAACCAAGTAACAAATCTCCTTTAGATAACATTTGTGTAAGATGCTGCTATTATTCCAGAAACTAATTCGAGAAGAATAGGCTCTTTGCAAAATAAAACCAATCAATTTAGAAATACAAATGAAATAGAAAGACAGACGATGAACATCCAAGAATGAAACATGTTTGTAGTGGAAACTGATGAGAAAATTAAGAAATTAGTTCCTATTTGCTGTAATAGGGAAAGACTTGATGCTTCATTTCAAAATCCAAAAAATATAAGAAACATCAAACTAAAAAGAAAAAGGAAACAAATTGCTAATTTCCTGAAAGAGCACAATGCAATTAGAAAAAATTGCATACGAAAAAGAAAAGTATATTATAATTCAAAAACAGCAGTACACCAGTACAAATTCAAGAAAAATTCTTTTCACAACAGGGAAGAATTATTCACCTGGAGATTAGTCAAGCTGCCATTTGGAATCGAAGTACAGAATCGAATTCATAATGTTTATTCATTATCAAAATATAAAAGAAAAAGCATACACTGTTCTGCAAATACATTTAAGAACAGTATCAAAAACCTTAAAGAACATAAAGTAACACCAAAGATTACTTCCTATCATACTAATGAAAATCATGTTGCAAAACTGAAAAAGTTGCCATTTGTTAGCATTCCTGGCTATGATAGATTAATTAAATCTGAATATCCCTTCTGGGGAAAGTTAATTTGGCTATTAATTTTCATGGCTTGCTTGATATTCTGCATATATCAAAGTGGAAATTGTCTCAAATCTTACATTGAAAATGAGCCAGCAATATCTGTTAATTTTGAGGTAAAGAATGAACTTTCTGCTCCGTATATAACAATCTGTCCAAATAATATTTTT
>JAFIDM010009631.1:348729772-348741120 GCA_023159025.1 Thereuonema tuberculata
CACTTATATATATATATATATATATATATATATATATTTAGAAAGAAACATGTAATATAACATAAAATTCATAATCAAGCAGTACAAAACAGTACAAATTAATTAAGAAATATCTGTATCTAGCCACAAATTGTTAACCATATAATTTTTTACATCTTTAAATACTATTAAAAATGTGTATTATTGCACAATCAAACAAAATGCCATTATTTTGAAAATAAAACAAGATAACATCAACTACGCTAAAATCACAAAAAATCTTTTTTTTCTCACTTTCAGTTCTGCAAACTTTCTTATTACATCTTTTAAATTTACTTGATCAGCAATTTCATGCTCAATTGCCAAAATGGCCAAATTATTAAGACGATTTTGTATAGTAGTCGAACGTAAAAAGTTTTTTTTTTTGAACTAGTAACCAGACAGTTTTCTTAGACGGTCAGACATTCTGGAAGAGGCACATACATAACTCAAATTAAACAATCTAAACTACAAAATAATAATTAAAAATAAAGATTTATCCTTGTTCTAAATAAGCTAAAACCGTAATTAACAGAACTTCAAAATTACATTCCGTCAACCGACATAAAAAATGTTAATTCTATGCGCTACACAAAATATTTTTCATATCCTGTGAACGTAAAGAAAGTCTAGTGTAATTATATATATATATTTTATAATAACAAATATTTCAGCAAATAACAATATTTCAGCAAATATTTTTATAATAACAAATTCAGCAAGAATTTTATAATTCTTCATTTTGAGATTTTATTCTGTTCAATTATTCAAATATATTATTATAAAACGCGTTTTATCGAAGCAATGAACTTAATAAATGTCTTATATTATTGATTCAAATAATTATTTTCATAAAACAAAAATATAAATAATTATACCTACAGAATACATTCAAATTTGATACAATGTTTTATTGATTCAATAAACAGCCTTTTTGGATAAATAAAATATTTATTTTATTTAAAAACGCTTTCATTGTTTCGATTCGATAATCGATTTACGATAAACTAGTAGCTATCAAAACTAAACAACAGCTTAATTATAGATGCACTTACCTTTAAAAATTAAGAAATCGCACTGAAGTAAATTTTATGAACTTCCACTTGCTGTCACTACCGACGTAACAGCAAGAACAATGCTATTGTGCAATGAAACCGCTCTTTAAAATTAGAGCGGTTACATTATAAGTAATTATAATTACCTCTAAGAGTCTTTTATAATTAGAGGTAAAAAGCAAATCTATCCATGCTCAAACTCAAGTTGAAGCAGCGCTCTGCTCGCATGCTATTCTGTTCAGAGAAGTATATGCATTAAATACAGTAGAGCCCCGATTATCCGCGAGTGCCGCGAAAAAATTGTTTATTACGAACCTCAAAAAAACAATTTTAATCCAAGCCAACAACAGGGAAAATACAATAGGCCAAAGGTCGAAAATTACTGACAGGTTTATTGTGCATCGATATCCTATAGGCCTTCTCGGATTTGTGGATGCAAACGTTTCTGCTTTACTGTACATATTTTAAAAGTTTTACATATTATGTTTTTCGTACAATAAAACGTAGTTTTTAATGGTGAAATTTTTTTTGTGTGTTTACACCTCATTTTTAGTCTTTTTTCGGGTTATCCGCGATTTTCGTTATCCGCGAAGCCCTTGCCACCCAATTCCGCGGATAATTGGGGCTCTACTGTATTGTGATAGTATCACTGATACATTGTATCACAATCTCACGAAATTAAATTAATGCTGGGATTTTCCGTTCTCCCCTGAAACCGAAGAACAGTAATTTAATTAAACATACCGCTCTTTTATGATTGTTTTCTTTAGAATCAAGAATTGTAAATATTTTTAGCTTTTAGACATACACAATATAAATACACTATGCACTGTAAATTTTTAGCGAACGAAAAAAATCGATATGTGAAAATTTCTATTAATTGGGTATTTAGACATCAATATTTTTCTCACACTTACGGCCAAAATGCCGTCCCCAAATTTTGGCGCCCCGGACAGATGTCCGGGTTGCCCGCCCCTAGAGCGGCCGCTGTCGAGTGAAACTGATAAATCAATCCACGTTGTTTTAAAAATTTCACTCAGTTTCGAAGCCCGAAAAACAATCACATTTGATTTATTGAAAAAAATCGTCCGCGAGTTGGTGATCATAGTGATGACCGCATCATTGCTGCTATTCTTACAAAATACAAAATTGCTAAAACAAAGACCGCCAAATTATTTCGCATCAAGAAATTAAACAACATCGGGCTGTATTTGAAAAAAGACAAATTATCCGCAGTAAATTTCAAACCGAATCACACGGTTTCTAAATCATTGTGTTATTAACCGTCGCGTCGTTGAGAAAACACGTCATGTCCTGTTCCGTTGATTCCCAAATTTTTAAATTTTATCACCCTTTTTTAGCAATGGTCAGTGGTCCCTTGGAGTCAGGGAAAGTTATTTCGTCCGAAAACTGCTTTGTAACTGTCACATAATGCTTGATCAAATATCGCAAGAAATTATTTGGTGTTACGGAGTATTTCAAAATTGGTTTAGTCAATTTCCATTGAATTCAATTTCATAAGGGGATTCAAAATTTAGCTGAAATGGATGCCACCATTCCCCGTGTTTTAATTGTTGATGATTTAATGGAAGAAGCAGTTAAATACATTGAAACCATTTTCACTAAATACAGTCCTCATTGTAACATGTCTGTATTTTATTTAGTACAAAATTTATTTCATAAATCGGCCTCGCATCAAACTGCTAGTTTAAATACGAGTTATATTGTAATTTTTAAATCAGTCCATGATGCGAATCAAGCATCTTGTTTAGGCTGACAATTCTATCCTCGTAATTTTAAATTTTTTATGGAAGCTTTTGGATGCTACAAAATCCAAACCCTATAGTTATTTGTTAATTGATTTAAAACCTTCGACACCTCATCAATATAGAATTCGAACCAATATTTTTCCAGATGCGGAAAATTTGCGTTCGCATTTGCCCATCAAGTTGGGGGGGAAACACAATTACTTTGAAAAATATCGGAAAAATTTCGGAGGAAATGAATAAACTTGATAAAGTACCTGGTATTTCGAGGGATTATAAAACTTGTGAAGTACGACATCAAGAAAAAGTTATACCTGATAGTAATATTGTTGAGTTAATTCAATTTGATAATATGGCAAGAATGAGAAATAGTAAAAAACTTAAAGGATGGAGATTATTTCAAAAGTTTTTAGATGATATGGAACCACAGACAGGGAAACATCGATGGCTTAGTTATAAAGAACTGTTAAAAAAATAAATAATAATAATACTGATAGTCAATTAAATTCGATTTATTTCAATCCGAAAGATCCTGGATCTTTAGATGGAATCCAAAGACTTTATAAAAGAGCCAAACAATTGAATCCACAAATTCAAAAACAACAAGTTCTTGAGTAGGTTCAAAAGAATCATGCTTATTCTTTATACAGACCAGTTCAATATGATTTTCCAAGAAATCAAACGATTGTAATTAATTCGCAATGGCAAAGCGATTTAGTCAATATGTCTAAATTAGGAAAATATAATGATGGAATACATTATTTAATAACCATTATCGATGTATTCTCCAAAAAAGTTATGTTCTTTCCATTCAAAGGAAAAGTGGAACAGAAGTAACACAGGCTCTTCGTGAACTTTTGAAAAACAACAATCCACCTGAGGTTTCACAAACTGATCGAGGGAAAGAATCCAAAAATGAAATTTTCCAATCGTTATTGAAAAATCAAAAATTCATAATTTTACAACCAGTAACGAAACGAAATGTGCCATTGTTGAAAGATTCAATCAAACCTTAAAAGAACTTTTATATCGATGGTTTTTTTTTTATAATAAATCGTATCGATACATTGATGTACTACCTGACATTGTTGGTTCTTACAATCATACCTATCATCGTTCCATTGGACGAGCACCTATTGAAGAAACACCCTCTAATCAGACAGAGGTGTGGTGACGTTTATATAAAAAAAGCACTCCGATACGATCTCGTAACAGACAACAACCAAAAGTTGGCAAATGCTCCCGTTTAAAAAGGGATACGAAGGAGGTTGGACCTTGGAAATCTTTCGAATTGTTGAAAAACTGAATCATAATTCTCCGGTTTATCGTTTAGTGGATTATGAAAATGAATCCTTTCTCAGTATATTTTATGCTTTTAAATTACGCTTTTAAATTAAGTGGTACATAAAGACGAAACAATTTATCATTCTGTTGAAAACAATCTTAAAGAGGAAGGAAAAGGATCGAAAAAATGATATTTGATCAGGTGGCAGGGTCACTGAAAAGAATTTGATAGTTGGTTTCCTGCTGGTGATTTAAAAAATCATCATGTCTGATAATTTTTATTTTAACCTTACCCTCCAGTTCCAGTATGGAATATTTTCCGGAGAACTTGCTCACTAGCTTCACCACGAAATTACCGAGACATACTGAATTAATGGAACCGTATTATATACAGAAAGTATATTCTGTATATAACAGAATTATACAATCCACACCGCAGAAATGGGTGGATGTTTTAAAATTAAGAATAAACATCGTACCATTTTGAATAAAAAATTTGGCTTTATGAAAAATATTTCCCACCCTGTTCCTTTATGAAAGATTTACAAATGGTGTTAATCAAAGACGAAACATTCTCTTGATGCATTGCACGATTAGAAAAGATCTTTTCTGCACAGCAATCAATGGCGGGCATCCATTTCAGTAAATCCGCAATATTTTGAAACATCGCTTTCTCGAGAAATAGTCATTCAATTAGGTTTCTCACCATTACAATTGGAATATTTATTGAAAGAAAAGATAATAAATAATGTAGCTTATGTTCGAGTCACAGAACCAGTGTTTGCTCCAAAACAATCCTCGATTCAAAAAAATTGACGTCAATTTTTCTTTTACGTTTTATGTTCAGTTGTTTAATGATGAGGATGCAGGTATAGAAACGTTTAACGTTCCTTCTCTTACTATTCGACACTATCCACAGTTATTAACAATTGTTATTTGAATGTTGAAGTTCGGTATGGTGAACATGATTCTGAGAAACAATGGGTTTTGTTTGAATTTTCCGTACTACTGAATGTATAACTGTTAATGTTTCAGAACCCTGTAGTTTACATTCAATTGAAAATTTAGCATGTCTTTTAGAATTCGAAAATAAGATTAATTTTAACAATGGAAAATATGAGGCACCCTCTTTGATTGATTTCCGCTTTGGATTTTATTCCATTGTTGTTTATTGTGATATTATTGAATCATCTCCTGTTGGAGATACATTTGCTCCTTTGCTTTGATTGATTGAAGTTGATGGTAAACATGGGGATTTGATTAGTAAACCTTTAAAAACATTATATTAGAGACCTGTTGCATGGTCTTCATTTGATACAATTTCTTTCTATTTAAGAAACGATACAGGGTCACTCATTCCATTTCACCAAGGACGAGTTACAGCGTATTCATTTTCGAATGATCCGATAATGAAATATCGTCCAGATCCCATGCTTCGTCTACAATATTACCAAAAACAAGCTGGAGACAGGGGAAACATCCCAATCTTTTAGGTTCATGATTTCAAAGGGGTCGTGGTCTGGGAATGTCTTTGGATCTTTATTTCGATGAGCTAAACCAATTTTGAAAAAAGTGGTTTTTATGGCAGACAGACAGGCATTAGTGAGTGGAAGTAAGATTTTGGAAGATGTAGAAATGGGAAAAGGTATTAAAGAATCAGCTAAATCTCGATTGAGGGAAGCATTTAGTAATACAATTTCCGGTCAAGCAGGAAGTGGTCTTTTAGCAAGTGGTCTTTTTTTCCATTTGAACAAGTTTATTTTTAGGAAAACAGTCGTTAAGACAAGTCAAATGCCGAAAACGATCTAAAGGTGGTCGTGATATTTTTGATTAGAAAATGAGCGACACACATTTAATTCATTCGAAATTATGTGAATATTTTAAATCAGAACTGGATCTTTTCGAACTCCACCCTTTTCGAACACAAGTTGCCATTGTGGATAAGACGGAAATTGAATATCATCCGATAGCATCCCTTACAGAAAGTTTTCCGATAGAATTTGTCATTTCATGGGTGGGAGACGAATATGTTGACCTTTCGAAATCCATTTTAAACACTAAACTCAAAATTGTCAAAGGAAACCACAATACTCCCTTAGAAGCAAATGATTAAGTAACCCCCGTTAATTTATTACTTCAATTGTTATTTAGACAAGTCGATGTGTTTCTAGGAGATAAATTAATTTCATCCACAGATAATTGTTATTCTTACCGAGCCTATTTAGAAAGTTTATTAAATCATTGTCAGGGTTCAAAAGCAATTCAATTGAACGCTTCGTGATGGTATATGAACGAAGGGGATAAATTCAACGATCTTGATCCAGGGTGCAGGAGTGCAATGCAAGATTGAAAACTCGTCACAGTTTGATTGCTCAGAGTTAAACAATTGGCTTCGTTGATATCTTCATTGTGACATCTTCAAATAAGAACGTTTATTACTAAACAATGTAGATATCCGACTAAAACTTACTAGCAACAAACATAGTTTTTGTATCCTTTCTCCATCTGAAAACCCTAACTTTAAAGCTTTTATAGAACATGCTTTGTTATTTATTCGTAAAGTTAAAGTAAGTCACAGTGTTTTATGAGCTTGTGTTTGTGTGAAAGAAAATAGTAATTTATCTTTCAATATTTTGCATTTCACACTGAAGGCCTAAATAAAAAGAATTCCTGAATCCGTGTTCTCAAGATGGCAGCGCCCATTGCTGATTTAGACTTCGGACATAATATCTCGTGAGTGATTGTTAGACAATGCTAAGTGCGCGAGCAACTCATTGTTGCGTAATTAACGAGAACGTGCTTAGTGCAACTCCGAGCAGAAAGCCACGCTTTAGATGGTCAGTTCTCGTTCAAGTTTACAGCGGTAAGGATGTGTTCCTAATCGCTGCAGTGCAGTTCTCTCCCAGGTTTCCAGTGATAAAGATGTGTTCCTTATCGCTGCAGTTGAGATTGCTGCTGAGTGCCCAGCTGTAATGATGTGTTCATTACCGCAATTCGGAGTTCATAGTTCCGTACTTCAGATCTCCAATTCTTAGTGAAAAGTTGTGTTTTAGTGCTTCGTTATAAATCCAGATTGATTTATTCCAATGAAATTTGTGAAATACATACGTCAGAGATGTATTTTCGGTGAAAAGCTACTCGACGAAGATTGCTGTTCCAATTTCGAATGTAGGTCGCCATTTTGAATTCTGTGTGAATTACCAATTTGCGACGTGGATTCCCGAAGAAGACTTCGTGACTCCTGATCGACGGAAAGCCGAAATATTACCCCGTGAGTACAGTTTTATTCCCCCCTCGAGTTTCGTACTCTCTTCGTCCAAGCCCAGAAGTTTTGAAATTAACTTTTGACCGAAGATTTAGGCCCAGTTTAGTGAGCCGAAGAACGAACTTTAACTTAACTCGCTTAAATAGTTTTGGACTTTAAAGTATTCGATAATTAACGTTAAAGAAATGAATATGTTATTCTAGTTGATTATCTGTTGGAATTCTCTGTGTGAGAATGTATTTAAGTTTTAAAAGAAGATTGTTTTATTAAATGTTTTTTGTTTGTTACACTTTCGCCTTAGTTTATTTTACCTCCTTTTTAAGCCTTGTAAAGTCGGAATTTTAATAACTTACCAGTTTACGATAAATCTCTGCTGAGGGAAATTAATTTGGATTATTTTCTCCTCGATAACTTATTGACCCAGTCAAAAAAAAAAAAAAACCCTACAGACTGTCAACACAGAGCTTATTCCAAAATCTTATCCTCTACTCCAGCCAAATATCCTTTGACAAAAGTTGAATGTAAAGTATTTTCCATCCCCAGAGGGAATTTCCAGGTGGAAAGATAGCATCATGGGGATGTAAACAAATTATAGAGGGCCATAATTACATAGTTCAGGACAAAGTTGGAAAATTAATCATTGAGGGAAATTTGAAAAATAATCTTTATGAAGTACAATGCAAGGTAATAAATGACATAAAGGATGATAAGTTTAAAACTTACAAGACAGAAGTCTAGAACTCGATGTATAAGTTATGGCATGACAGATTAGGCCATTTATCATATGATAAGTTACCAACTATTAAAAGTAAGAACTTAGTTTGAGGTTTAGAAAAACTCAAATTATCAAAGCGAACAGAACAAGACAGTTTCTGTGAAGCATGCAAGCTGGGAAAAATGTGCGATGTTCAACACAAGTGGATCAAGAAAATAAGATCTACAGAGATTCTTGAATATGTACACTCCGATGTATGCGGTCCGAAAAGAGTGAGCAATGATAGAAATGTAAAGTTCAAACTCACATTTACTGATGATTACTCAAGACGTTCATTTGTTTATCTCATCAGATCGGAAGATGATGTATCTGCGTGCATTAAAAACTTTGTCATATTTGTTGAAAACCAGAGCAATAAGAAGCTTAAGAACTTTTTAAGTGATCAAGGAAAAGAATTTAAAAATTCAATTGTGGAAAAATTCTTCCAGGAACTTGGAATCCTTCACAGGAATTCAAGTGTGTACAGTCCACAGATGAGCGGCATAGCTGAAAGGGTGAACCGAAAACTGCTTGAAGTGGAAAGAACTCTACTTCTAGAAGCTGAACTACCGTTAAAATATTGGCCATTTGCAATTGAAGCTGCAAATTACTTGTTGAACCGAATTCCTCATCTCACAGCAGACAATGAGATTCCGTTGAGAAGATGGTATCCTAAATGACTCAATCCTAGTGTGAAACACAAAGAAATTCGGGAGTTTAACATACATTAAAGTACCGAAGTTCAAGATAAGGAATAAGTTTGAACCAAGAGCCAAACAAGGTATTTTGTTGGGATATTCCACAAGGACAAGAGGATATAAGATTCTAAACATCGAAACGAATCGAATTGAGGAAACTCGAAACGTTTTCATGAATGAAAACATCAAAGGTAGTATATTACTCAAGTTAGCAAAGCCTAGGACTGAAGAATATAATCAGTCATTGAGACATGAGAAACTAAATGAAAATGTAGACTCATCATCAGAAAGTAATGACGACTATGAAGCAGAAGAAACCACAAAAAGTAAAAGTGAACCTCCATCGAAAATGGAAGAAGAATCAAAATTTGAAAGTGAAGATTCAGGGACAGAATACTCTGAAGATAGTATAACTGAAAGTGACAAAGAAGATGAGACTTATATGGAATTAAGAGGAAGAAAAATCTTGAGAAGTATCAAGTTTAGTAATCTTGACGAAGAAATCATTGAGCCAAGTACATCTGAGAAAGCCATAAATGGAAAACATTATAAAGAATGGAAGAAAGTCATTGAACTTGAGTTAGCCAACATAGAAAGTCATAAGGCGTGGAAAGCCGTGGAATTACCAGATTATGTACAACCGTTACCAACAAAGTGGATCTTTAAGGTGAAAAGGAAAACGGACGGATCCATTGATAAGTTTAAAGCTCGTTATGTCGTGAATGGATATTTACAGCGACGTGACAGATTATAGCGAAACTTATGCGCCTACCCCAGGCATAGATAGCATAAGATTATTGTTAGGAATTGCTACTGAAAAAGAGATGTATATACATCAGTGTGACGTGAATGCAGCATACCTGAATGGAGAGTTACACGGAGATATTTATCTACAAATACCTAAAGGTGTCAAGCAAGTAAAACCAAAATTTAATGGACTAAAGTTACAAAAGGCACTATACGGCTTAAAACAAGCTGAACGAGAGTGGTACAATACTCTCAGGAGTAAATTGGAAGAACATGGAATAACACCATTACTTAGCCTATGTGTAAGGTGTAAAGGCCCATTGCAAGGTGTAGTCGGATTACACTATGAGCATTTCAGAAAGCTAATAGGATTATTTTGGGAAAAGGAATAAAAATCTTGTTAAGGAATAAGCTTTATTAAAGGGATTAT
The DNA here is from genome assembly GCA_023159025.1 of Thereuonema tuberculata. Taxonomy (NCBI): domain Eukaryota; kingdom Metazoa; phylum Arthropoda; class Chilopoda; order Scutigeromorpha; family Scutigeridae; genus Thereuonema; species Thereuonema tuberculata. Next base: position 348,739,790 of record JAFIDM010009631.1, read on the forward strand.
TGTTTTGTAAGGCATTTTATAGCAATTTCTATTACTTTTACCAAGTTAATTTTTGTATTATCATGATTATAATTTTCATGATCATAACCAATGATTGTTTTGGTTTCTACTATTTTATTGTTTGTAATAAGTATTCAGTTATTAGCAGGCTTGTCATGATGTTTTCATGTACGTTATTTTTTTAAAACAATGTTTCTTTTCTAATTTGTGAAAAAAAAATAGTTATTCAATTTTATTTCAGTAATTGGAAAGAAAAAGCTCCAATAATTAAAACTACTTTGTTATTAAGTTCAATGAGTTATACTTTGTTTAAGTTCAATAAGATTATTTTTGTTACTTTTTCTTAATATCTCCAGTGGGAATGTTATTAAAACAAAAGAACTATTTTAATGCAACAAATTTATTTTGAAAGCTGTGGGACTAAAGAATCTCTAAAGAAATCTAAAGCTAAATTTATTTTTTGGTTTGTTAATTTTATTGCACTAGAAATTTCTAAGTAAAATTCGAATTCATAGTTAAATTTTGGTCTAGAAGGGATTGGAATGAATCAATTGATTATGTGCTAAAGTGGCTTGGAATCCAATTGGAATGAAAGGAAACTATTGGGTCGTTTCATAATTATTGGCCGATTCCGGCAAGAGTAACTTACATCGCCAGTTAAAAAGAACTCATTGTAATAGGAACTACCAAACGCCTCTGGAAAGTGAATGGGTTCCGTCCACATGTTAAAAAAAAATTTCAATCAGATCAAATCAGTTTCTAACGTCATGGAGCAACGCGAAGTGATTTTGGTGATTTTACAGGAATTCAAACTTGGACGTAATGTGTCCGGATGGTTGTCTAATTAACGCCCTCATTCATATAATTTCAAAAAGTTTGACATATTACAATCCATGTTTCTTTCAAAGTCCTTAATTATATAACGCCCTACTACTATATAACAGTGCTCCCAAACACATTCATTCAAATTTCTTTGGTCTCAAACGCCCTATATGCAAAGTAGCTGGTCTGCATCATCCTTCTCGGAGAGAAAATGCTTCCAAACTCCCTCATTCACATAATTTCAAGAAGTTTGATATATTATAACCCATGTTTCTTTCAAAGTCATTAAATATGCTAATTAACGCCTTCATTCACATAATTTCAAAAAGTTTGATATATTATAACCTATGTTTCTTTCAAAATCCTTAATTATGTAAAGCCCTCCTACTTTACAACAGTGCTCCCAAACACACTCATTCAAATTTCTTTGGCCCCAAACGCCCTATATGCAAATTATTGGTATGTATCACCCTAATTGGGGAGAAAAATGCTCCCAAACTTCCTCATTC
>JAFIDM010009631.1:348741130-348755192 GCA_023159025.1 Thereuonema tuberculata
TTTCAAAGTCCTTAATTATGTAAAGCCCTACTACTTTATAACAGTGCTCCCAAACACACTCATTCAAATTTCTTTGGCCCCAAACGCCCTATATGCAAATTAGGTATCACCCTAATTGGGGAGAAAAATGCTCCCAAACTCGCTCATTCATGTAATTTAAAGATGTTTGATATATGACAACCCATGTTTCTTTCAAAGTCCTTAACCCTTTACAGCCCAATGTCCAATATTTTGGACATTTTTTCAGTAACTACTGCACCTAGCGAAATGATTAAAGGATCAATGTCCACTATTTGTATCGGTGTTATGACCTCATGTACTGTAAGGTGTTGCATTCTTAGCGAGATTGTATGAGATCCCTTTAAACAATGGTGTCTCCCTACAAAATTTGAACCACATGAGTATCTTCTTTTTTGTAGTAAATTTGCAACCTTAGACAAAATTTAAAATATCAAATACATGTTATATATGATATAGAATATCCGAAGTTATAGTATAATGAAAAATTTTAGAACTTAAATGTATTTCACAGTTATATTACAGATCATTAGCGAAATGTCCAATAAATTGGACATTGGTCCATAACGGTATGGTTTGTTAAGAAAAAGTGATCTCTGTTTCAAATTATATTTGCTAAAATTATTGAATAATTTGTAGTTCGCATAACTTTTTAGGCAGCAGCATAGTAGGTCTAACACGGTGTGTAGGCCTAACCGGCTACAGTGCGTTTATAACCGGCTGGGTAGACCTGGGCGGTGGGATGACAGACGGGGATAACAAGTGTAGAGACATGACGTCTTCGTTCGGATGCCGTCGGCCTGGTGCGGGATACCATAGTGGTGCGGGCTTCCTCTTAACAAACAGAATTAGCAGAGTCTGTTCCACATTCAAGGCGATTTGATTGTGAAAATCACTAGCCAAGCAGAGACTCTGTTGTCCATGGATAGGGCTGTAAAGCTCAGGGTTACAAAAGAAACATGAAATTTATGTGTGTGAAGTACAAAGTTCATTTGTGTATTGGAACTAATACAAAAAATTGTTTTAGTGACTTTCATAAAAATACACGATTTCTTTACGTGAATGACCAATGTCCAATATATTGGACATTTCAATACATATACTCAAATTTCGTTTTTTTAGAAAAATTTTTTTTTTCATGTTTTTACACTAATTTTGTTCTGTGTATCAATTTTCATCACTAGATTTTTATTAGTTTTGCATAATTAACCCTTTAATGCCCACAGCCAATTAAAATCTTAATCACCTTATGTGAATTTCGATCTCAAACGCCCTACAACTCTATAACAGTGCTCATAAACACCAACATTCAAAATTCTTTAGTCCCAAATGCCCTAGTATGCAAATTTTGTAGTATATCGCCCTAAAAGTGGTGTTCTGAAGAGCCTTTTATGTAACTTTTGTTCTATATTACCCTACACGCTAATGATATGCAAATTTGTCTATATCGACTAAAAAGTTGTGGTTACAAAGCCCGTTATAACTATTTAGGCGACACTACTGGAAGAAGTCGATATCAGATATTTTGAATGTAAATTATTGGAATAAATAAAGAATGTTAATTTGGGAAAAATAAATTATTTCTTGGAAAATTTAATCAAATTACAAGAAGCAAAAGTACATTTTTCAAATATTTTTGCGTTCAACGATTTTTTTAACGATCCCGTACTAATTTCCTAATTTTGTTGATATTTTATTTTATTTTGGTCATACATATTAAGTAATGAATTACCAAACGTTTCAAAGTTCATTTAAATGTATTCTCTTGATTTCAGTGCACAAATAAACACAGCGATATATCATGCTTTCCTAATGATGTAAAAATGAAAGCCATAGTAACAGCTAGTGGCCATTGTATTACAATTGAAACCCGTAAGTCTTCATTTCGTTTTCTAATTTCTTAGTTGTCAAAAATACAATTTCAAACCACTGATTTTAAAGATTGCTACGTAACATAAAGTCCGTCTTTTCTTTGTTACAAAGATTATAAAGATAGTTTGGAAAAAAAAAATATTTGATATAAATCGGTTATTTATTGAAATTGGAAAAATTAGCTAGGTGCTATTTACAACAAATTACTCATGTATTAAAATATTTTAACTGCAGTTTAAAATTCATATGGCCAACCATATCCATATAAATTATTTATGAGATAGGCAATAAGGTAAACAGATTAAGAAATATAATAAATTCATTTTAAAACATTATAATTCTAATACATCACAAATTTCTGAAATTCAAAATTTTTCTTGAATTCTTACAAAAAGCGTGATATGTTGTCATTGAAGGAAAACAAATTATTAGCAAAGCATATATTAAAAAAGCTCAGAACAATGGAAACCATTGAAACAATAGAAACAATAGAATTATGTATTACAGTATAAGTTTATATTATATTTCAACCTAAATTGAATTTAGGTTATTTTTCGAACGAAAAAAGCTTTGATAGTTTCTTGCACTCCTATTTGTAAATAACTGGAATGGAGGTGTAACGACTAAAAGAACTTTTGGTTTTTAAAGGCAGTCAATGACATAGCCCATTTATAGAAGATGACAGTTAGATCGTTTTCATGAGTTTATTAAGACAACAGTAACTCACAAAACCTTCAAAAACTAATCTTCCTTTCAGAAATACAGCTGAAGATAACCAGTTTAAATCAGATTTCATAAAAGAAATAACTATTTTAATCTGAAGAAGGAAAGATTGAAGATTTCTTTAAGAGAAAGAAGAACTAGAAAGAAGATTATATTATCCTAAAGTGCACTTTTCTAAGTAGCGAATGGAAATAGCTATTCATAAAGGAAATAAGTTATAAGGGAAGTAGTTAATTAGATAAAAACCTGGATATATGGCTCCCAACGTTTCATTGACCTGGGACTGAGATGAGGTTGGATGGTCAACCCAATGCTCGCCCAACTTTATTCCGAAAAAGAAATTGGTACCCATTGAACAGAGGGAAGGAATTGAATGATGGAAAAGTCACCAACCTCCTCGATGAACTGGGCTCCTCAGCCCTTTATATTGTTGGTTAATGGGTCCACTAGCACATAAATAAGTCTCAGAATGATCGGGAGATTTTCGCTTTTTATATTTCATTACAATGTTTAACCTTTACAGTAATTGTATTTACATATTTTTAAATTAATATTGTTGAAGAATTTCCTGTTGTTACGACATTTTTTAAAATATTTAAATAATTCCATTTAAACATTATTATCTTTAAATAATAATTTTATTTCAAGATAAATAATATTTATTTATTAGCAATATTTTATTAACTGAAATCAGAAGTAACAAAAGTTTTTTGTTGTTAGAAAATTAATTATAAATTAAACTGACGAAAATATCTGATTTTCTTACCTACTGTTTTTTTAGCTGCAACGTTTTTTTCGTATGGGCCTATCACTCACATGGAATTTGCTTATAAACCAAAGGAGAAAACCTCCTTGATGGAAACAACATTAAGAGTAATAGAACATTATTTCCTTTAGTTTTTAAGTATTAAAATATTAGTTACTCTAAATTGAAGCCTTACTGTTATGCTCCTGATAGCCTATGATCAGAAATGATTTTCACGCTGAAGGTAATGTATTTCTATATTAAAGTATGTCTAGGCCCCATATTTATCCTAGAGAAAGACTTAAAATTTTTAAAAGCACCATAATAATTTTGACTAAAATTTATTATTCGATTTGCTTAATCATAATATTACTTTGTGTTAAATGAGGAAAAAAGATTAATTGCTGTTTAAAGGTATTCTTCCTATGTTATAGATTTCGACTTTTTTTTTTTTTCCAGATATATAAATATACCGCATAATTTGGGCTTACAATTTAGCAAAATAGAAAATACTCATTCTTTTATTTCCCTAAATTGTTTTACTTTTTGATTTAATTTTTTTTATATGATGGCATTTCTTATGAGGTTTGGAAACTAATGCTATAGAAAAAGATATATTATTTAAAATTAATCAATAATTAAGGTAACAATAATTATTGAAAGAAATGCTTCCTTTTTTTTTTAGTTTAGCTATTTTTTGAATCACAGTAAATGCTTTAATTCTTCAGATTAAAGTTCATAATATGAATCCATTTCTTTGGATATATTTTGGATATATATTTCTTTGGATATATTTTGGATATATATTTCTTTGGATATATATTTTTATATAAGAAAAAAATATTTCTTTTGAAGGATTTTCTGGCTTTAAAGAAAACTAACTTCATACGATTAGAGAATTACTTTCTATTGATCTGAATCAATTGTTCTTCAGTATTATAATTTTAATAATTATGACACTTTAATATTTTAGCTATTTCATCATCAGAAAGAAGAGAATCCTGCGTATTTTCAACTAAATACTGGCGTTTCAATTCCTGCTTACATGACAGTCTTTGCGACAGCAACACTGACAGTAGTAAGTTACTCAAAATATAGTTCTTACTGTGTCTAGTAAGCTTTTTAAATGGATAAATTTGAAATATTTGTTACAAAATTATAATTCTCTTGGGAATTCACGATTGTTTAGTTTAATTACAAACTAGTATCTTGACATCTTAGTAAAAGAAATGATCAATTCAAAATAAAGGCACTATGGATGTGGTTCATTTGTTTGGAGTTGTTTGGAATAAAACAAAAAGCAATTGATTCTGGCAAATATGCGTAATATCAATTGTAAAAGAAATTTTATCACAAAATAATAAAGATGTACTCATTTTGTTGTCATCAAATGCTTATTTTAATACGATAAAAATTTCGCCGAAAAATAAAAATAAAAACGTTTCAAACATTTAAACAATTTAAAAAAGAGTCATAATTAAATGTTCAATCAACTATTTGAACAGATCTTGTCATTTAATTTTTTCTTGGAGATACTGCGTTAATATCCTTTAATCTATTTTTTACCATGCATTCTTAACTGCTAAAAACATTTCTTCAAGTTCATTAAGCTTTCTTTTCTTTAGATCTACACGATTAAAATATTTGCTGCGGCGACTCCCGAATATCCTATACAGAATATCCTTCATCTATTTCATGAATCATTCCTCTGGTCATAAAAAATAAAGTTTTAAAAAGAGCATTAGTTAATAAATGGAAAAAAGCTAATAATCTAACTTATAACCTGTTGATAAAACAAATATTCTTAAATTTTAATATTCATAGATGATGATATCATTTTCCAATCTTCTTTGATGTTGTAGAAATTAATAATAGTCTTTTCTTGTACAAATGATTGAAGGAAATTACTTTCCCACTATCTGCCCGAATTTGAGGCAGATTTCATTACCTGCCTAAAGATTTAATTTATATATAAGTAAGATACAAAGAAACAGCGTTTTTATATAGTTTGACATTAATTTAGAAGTTTCCTCATTACGTTTTATTATTAGAATTATTATTACTACTGTTCCTAAGTCAATTCTATACTAAAAAGGAGTAAATTTAAAAATGTAATTTTTATAATTTATAGATGAACTACCTAAGCACACAAACGAATCCTTGTAAAAATATTGCCGATGTGGAAAGTTGCGTGGACGTATGTATTGAACGTAGGCTTACAGAATCATTACCGTGCAGGTAGGAATATCTAATAAACCTATTTTATAATAATAATAATAATAATAATAATAATACTAATAATAATAATAATAATAATAATAATACTAATAATAATAATGTAGATTTTCATTCAACGCTTACTGTGATATTTCTAGACACCAACAAAATTCACATCTATCATCTAATTTCTTATATTACTTAGCAATCTCTATCTTTCCGTTAAAATTTGAATTGACAATTCACTTTCAACATACTTGGGAATGCCAATTGCTGTCAAGAAATAACTTATCAATCTCTCTCAGCAGCAGCCATCCCAGTTACATTTCCGTCAAATAGGTATAAAGCTTGAGTGACTGTGGACTAAACTGATTTTATCCTGCCATTTTATAGAGAAGATATAAAAGCTGAATTGTATGTCAGGGTCTACAGTAATTTGGACAGCCATCATTATTGCAAAAAATATTTTTGTAGGTTAATTTAAGGAAAACTTTAAATTTACTTATTCAATTATTTTGAGATATCACAATACACAAATAGTGCACAAGTATTGCTTTGTTAGAATATATTATACAATCGATTACTATAACATTCATAAAATCGCCAAACTTTTTAAATCACATACTAATGATCTAAATGAGAGCCCATTTAATTTTTTCTGCAATTATTTCTGTAGCAGAACCTCAGAAAATAATAGTCGAAGTCCCCAAAGACTGACTAATATCATCAAAAAAAATCTAGAACATAGTAAAAAGTTGTGCTTAATTAGATCGTTTATTATTAAACTTTTTTTTTAACGTGCAGTTGAAATCACGATAAAATGGTCAACCGCAAAAGCACTATATACAATTAAAATTAAAATTTTTGAAAAGAAATCGCAATGTACGTTTCAAGAGAAGGTCATTAGAACTACTTTTCAATTAAGTTCTTTTTTTAGTATTAACTATGCTGTGTTTAGTATTAACAATGTAGAATTAAGGGAATATTCAAAAATGTCGGCATGTTTGCAAATAATCTCTATTCAGAGGAAATGGATTGATAGTAAATATTGTATTGAAATGATAGAGATCGTCGACATTTAAAAAATAAGTTTAATTTTTGAAGTGACTGGAAATCTCACTCATACAAATAGAAACAGCCTAAGAGTGTAGGATACAGCTTTGACAGTTTCAATGAAAATAGAGATACCAGTGATGATCAGTTAGAAGAGAACTGTATAGAGTTAAAGTCAAAAGACAAAAGTTTTGATAGAATTCAGTAAGTAAAAAGAAAGGGCATTTAGCAGAATAGAATTTTATAGAAGACACTTAACAAAATCAGTAGGGGAGACCGGGGCAGAGCGGTCCACTTTTTTTTGTGGAATTTTTTTCTTTTTTTTGTTAAGAGATTTTCCATTGCATTTATTTTTGTCAGAATCGGGAACTATTCATGAATATAAATACTTTATTTCATTTCATTATATTCATAAATAAAATTGGTATTAATTCGCAAAGCAAAAATGGTAGAGGGGTCCAATCTGCCCCGACCACGGGGCAGGCTGGACCACCCCATGGGTCACGTTGGTCCAGGTAAGAATAACAACATTTAAAGTAAGTTTTTTATTGAATATAAATAACGTGCCATTTAGGATATCATGGAATAAAGTTTAACTTAACATAGACTACCTATGTTAAGACTACATATATAACATATATAACATAGACTACATATTCAAGTGAAAATTTAAAATAATCATTATGCAATTGAAAGTCGTAAATGAATAACATCAAATAGGTTTACATTGAATTAATTAATCAGTTTCACTAGAGAAATCTTCTTTGCAGTTGAGGCATTCGTAAAATAAAACCCGAATATCATTGGCTACGCAGAAACTATGGGCCCATCTCTTGCACTGCGTACATTGAATCCACTCCTGCCATCGTTTGCTTTTTTTAAAGTTCTTCAAACAGGAGAGCCACACAGCATCTTCATCATCTTCATCATCACTAATCATCTGTAATTGTTTCCTCTTTATCCCTTTGCCTTTGCTTCTATTTGTTTTTTGTTTATGTTGCTTTTAGAGACTGTTGGCCGAGTCATGTTTTTCGTTGCTACTCTTTCTTTTCTTTCTTTAGATTTTCGTTGCTCTTCTAGCAGAGCTTTTTTTACTGGCGTATCCGTCAGTATTGCCGTTGACCTTTTTTTGTTCTCTATTAAGATTATTAAGATTATATTGTTATTTATGCCATTTTTTAATGCTTTATAATGTAACAAAGTGTGTATAGAATTTATATTTAATTTAGAGTTTTACTTACTGAAAAATGTGTTAGTTCACTTAGGGATGTAATTGTGTGTGTTTTAGAATACGCTCCCTCTCCTGAAATGTTTAGACTGATTGGGTGTACTTTTTGCCCGTGTGTTTCAGATTCATCAACTGATCTGATTTTTCCCGCCAGAGTGTACTTAACTTTTCTCCTTTTTATTCCCATGGGGAAACGAAACAGATAAAACCACGTGATCACTCAATCAGCGCACAACTGTTTTTTCGAAGGTTTTCTTTTTCTTTTGCACATATTGTTTTCTAAATAAGCTCAAACAATTAAGATAACATTTAACCATGAAATATCACAATAATAATATACAAGACTTTACCAAATACAAAAATTCAAATACATAATTACAACAATACAATTTTTAAAAATCAAAATATATTCCCTCAGAGACCAAGATTTTAATCGTGTCATGTTGCCAATTCCACAACGGGACAGTTTGCATAGTTTTTAATTAGAATTTAATAACAGTTAAATGTGTAAATTGACTATTTTCGAAGATTAAGATGCCTTCGCACGAAGTCTTCCCCTATTACGGTACTTGCTGAGAGGAATTACTAAAGGGGTAATATCCTTTAATAATATAGGCTACACACAATATATAATAGCCTACGTAAAAAAATATACAAAACAATGTAATATGTAATAATACAATATAATATAATAGGCCTAATAAATATATAATATAGAAAAAAATATAATGTATAGTGCCAAAATATTTTATTGTAAAAACAGCGGGGCAGAGTGGACCACTGGTCCAATGTGCCCCGTGTCGTTCGGTCCACTCTGCCCCATCGCCTTTTTGGAGTTTCCTTCAGTTGTAACTATCGACTACTTCAAGTATTCAATTCATACTACAGCTTAAAATGATCTTTAGATTACCGCCTTCAATATGAATATTACGGTTATGTTATTCAATGCATCGCTGAACGGCAATATTAAAGTAAAAACAACACTAAACATTTACATACCTAGACAAAAACAAAACAATCGATCACCTTACTGTCACCAATAAGCCGAATTCACTGACGCTTTTGTGGTAGCAGCGCCACAATAGCACCAACCTTCTTTCCGATTTTTGGCGCATTCTAGCGTCTACACGAATTACTAAAGTCAACGGTCCACTCTACCCCTAGGTCCACTTGGCCCCGGTCTCCCCTATATTGTTTACCTGTATATTTCAGTTGATTTTACTTTTCTGAATAAATGAATGCATTTTGTGTATTACCTGGATCCGATCAGGAAATCTGATTTCTTTAAGTAGATGCAGGATAAAAGAATTCTGAAAATCAAAACAGGATTCTTAACCCTTCTCGCCTGCAACAATTCTAAATGGAGTTTTGACGAGATACTCAAAATAAAATCCTGGTTAAGACTTTATTTTAAATTTCTAAAAATGTAAATACCGTATATGCTCCAATAAACGCCGAGTCTCTTATTGTGGCCGGTCTCTAATAAGCGCAGGGCTGCAGAAGGGACACGGCCAAATAATAGCCGGTCTCTAATAGTAGCCGGGTCTTTGATATTTGCCTACCGGTACTAGATTAAGCGTCCGTATCTTTATAGTCGTGCGTAATATCTTACGGTACATTGCCTTACAAAATGCCGCCGAAACGGTCATTTGGCATTGCCTTTAAGATTCGCGCGATGGAATATGCGAAAGAAACTTCCGGTGAGGTGGCCGCCCGTCATTGCGGATTCGGACGAGGAATAGCAGCGAAAGGTACAGAAAGACATTGCCATTTATCCTTTAACAGTCTTATGTAGCATGTGAAATTCAAATAAAGTAGGTGTTTGTAATATTAGCCGGTATTTATGTGTAAAAATATTGCGTTCTGAAGGTTTTGTTAATAATGGCCGGCCTCTAATAGCAGCCGGTCTTTATTAAGCGCCGGGAGCCGAGGCTAGTTTTGCAAATAAACGCCGGGGGCCTCTATTGGAGCATATACGGTAATTAAAAGGCTAAAATACAGAAGCATTAGTTTTAATATTGGAAGATAGCAAACCATAAAAACATTTTAAAATTTTGAATGATTAAAACATAAAACTCCCAACCAGGGGCGGTCTGGCCAGGTCGGTGGGTCGGCGATCGCCGACGGCCCCCAGCCCAGAGGGGCCCCCAATTGCGGTTTTTTTTTGGTTGTTGAGATAGGATTGCCCCCCCCTTTTTTTTTTTGGTTGTTAATATAGGATTGCCGTGCTGGCGTGGCCGAGAGATCTCGGCGGCGGTCTGCCGTTGCGGCCAGTGCGCCAGTACCTGGGTTCGAATCCCGGCAGTGGCTTGGCTGTTTCAATTTCCTTTCCTGTGTTGTTCGCCTCTTCTTCGCTTTCTCTTCGGTCTGACGTCATTCCTTAATGGCGTCATGGGGCAGGCAACAGGAAACCACCCCAGTATCTTTCCCCAGGCGTTTCTGGGACTTCCGTGCGAAGTCCATAGAATTGGACCTGTCTCCGGACAGAATACTATGGATGGATGGATGGATATAGGATTGCCCTGTTTTTTTCTATTTTTTTGGTTGTCAAGTAAGTCAAGGGCCCCGCAAAATTCATCTTAGGGCCCCGCACCCTCCTAGCGTCGTCTCTGCCTCCTCCCAGGTAAATCAGGTACTGGTTACTTTCGCCAGAGAAATGGTAAAGCCTTAAAGGGCCCCAAATTCGTTTCCAGCCGAGGGCCCCAATTATGCCAGACCGCCCCTGATCCCAACGTATGTTCGAGTGTTATCAAGTGCAGCAAACTTCTCTTTACGAATTGGTCATCGAATTGGTCATATGGAGTCCAATAATAAAAAAGCCCACAAACTGGTCAAAAAATTACAAATGATTATGATTTCCGAAAGAGTACATGAAGCCCACAACAAAAATGTCATCGTGATTCAATTTTTAACGTGTGTTAAAAAGTTTGTCAATTAAAAAATACAATAAAAAACACACAAACAATTACTCAAACATAATTACGTGGAGTCTTTCGAACCCCATGGGATTCATCTTGGGCACAATAATTCACTTGAAGGTTCCACTTAAATACAAAACTTAAAAAGTAATAACCAATAAAAATGATTATTCAAATAAACATATTAGAAGTCAATTGGTAGTATTTCAACCAATCCTGTCAAAATCAAGCTCTCTAGCAATCAATAAAGAAACTAAAATAAAATAATAAAAAAAAATTAATTTAAGAAAATAATATTGAAAATCCATAATCATGCAATCGTTAATTTTCTTTTCTTATCAATTTCATTTTTGATTCTTTTTTTATGTATGGAAGAAAATTTATCAAAATTACCATTATTTAAATAATATTGGATATTGCTATTTGGAATAAAAGAATTATATGAGCCTAACATTTTAATGAATAATGATTCTATTGTTTCTCTACCTATTTTGTTCTTATATACATCAATAACAATGTATTCTTCAAAGCCACCAATATGCCCTTTCTTATATGCGTGTCTGGCTATAAATGAATTATCAATATTACCCGTATTGACACAACTACGGTTCTGTCCAAATCTTTTCTTTAAAGGTTGACCACTATTTCCTAAATAGAAGCAATCTTCATTGATACAAGGTACTAAATAAATGCAGCCCTTTTCATCTAACATATCTTTTTTTATTTCTTTTATGCTCGGTAGGATAAGTTAATTTGTTATCCAAACAGTAACCCAGATTGATGTCCGATCCTGAGAAAATCTTCTGTAACTGTTTATGCAATAATGGATGGAAAGGAAAAGTGGCCCAGACCATAGCATTCCTATCTTTTTTTGGCAATGGATTGTAAATATAATGGACAGTTTTCGAAATGGTAAAATTCACTAATTTATCGGGATAGCCGCAACCAAGAAAATCTTTTTTAATTTTATCAATGTGTTTACTAAACAAGATTTCCGAAGAACAAAGGGAAAAGGCCTTTCTTACTTTCATACTTTTTAGATTTGATTTTGCAGAAGGTGGAATGACTGAAGAATACAGAGTAAAATTAATACCTGATGTTGGCTTTGCATATGGTTCAGTAATGATACAATTGTTGTTATCTATCTTAACCAATACATCGAGGAAAGGTATACAACCTTCTTTGTGCTTTTCAAGTATAAATTTAAAATCATTATCAATGGAATTAAATTGATTCAAGATAGTTTCTTCTACACCTTTTTTGGCAATTATAAAGATATCGTCAACATATCTTTGGTAGAAATATGCTGAGTTATCAGAAAGAGTGAAATATAAATATTCTAAATATTGCATAGAAACTTCAGCCAATATCACAGATGAAGTAAGATCCATGAACAATCCACAATGTTGTAAAACAAAAATGCACAATCAATCAAAAAATAAAAACGATAAAGGAGACTTTACACTGCTTAACTTTGGAAGCAGCACTAAAACCTGAGGAATACATATGCGTTACAGAAACGGTCGCCAAAAAAGCCCAACACACTTTGAGAGAAAACGAATAATAAAAGCACTTTAAAATTTAAAATGATTAAAACATGTAAAACTCACAACGTTTCAGATCTCCGTATGTTTGAGTCCATTACCAACACACTTTGAAAGCTATCTCCTACGGACATTACAAGAATGATAAGTTACAATCAATAAAAAACTCATCTTAAATCCTTCTTCCACTTACAAAACATCTTTAATCCTCTATATTTCGATTCCTTTAGCAGAAATCTTCTTCTGGAAAACTACAGAAAATGTAGAGAAAAACCTAACATTTTCTCTAACATTTAAAAACAGAATTCTAAGCTTAAACAATCATGTAGTCATATATGGTACAAACTTTCTTGAATAACAAAATAAATTCATACAACATATAACAATCACAAACTTTCTTTCCTGAATAAAAAAAAAATTATACAACAATCACAAATTCTTAAACAAATAACATTCACTAATTCTTATAGAAACAATTTATGTCAATTTCCATTTTTGTTTCAAAATTTTATTATTTTTTATAATTTTTTCAAAAAACCTGAATGAAATAGGATTCATTTTACGTGCTTTAATTTTGTTAAAACAATTTGTCAGATTAATAAAGCCTGATTCCAACATGAATCTTTCTGATTCATCTTGGGATACGTATATAATGTCAATAATTGAATCCGGATTATGTGCCAAATTTATTGTATGATATGCCCAATCTGACAGTTCTGGTTTATTGTCTCTACAAGCATTAGTATGTTCCGTTAACCGTTCTTTAAATGACCTTCCGGAACTTCCAATATATAATCCCCCACAGTCCCTACATTCTAATGTATAAATTACTCCCATTTTGTACAATTTGTTGATTTTTTCTTGCCTTCTTTTTTTGAATAACACGTTTCCCTTATAAAATATTATTTTCATTTTGTTTTCTTCCAAAATGTTTTTTACATAACTATCTATTATAAAACCAATAGGAAACCGAATTAATTTGTAATTTGTGACTTTATTACTGTTTATTTCCTCTACTTTCTTTATTTTCCTTTTGCGAAAAAATTTATCAATACTTGATTTAACAAATTCTCTTGGATAGCCATTCATTTCCGATTTTTTCCTTTAAATTATTAATTTTCCCTTTCCATAAGCTTTTGTCCTCAGTGTAAGCAGTTATTTTTTTTAAATTATTGAAAATTATCTCTTTCTTTGTGGATACTTTGTGATTTGACTCAAAATTTAACATATGATTACTTTGGTAAGGCTTTTGATAATATTCATAACTGGTTGTATTATTACTGTTTATTAATAACGTGTCTAAGAAAGGTAACCTCCCATTAGTTTCTTCCTGATAAGTGAATTTTAAATTAGGTTCTATCGAATTTACAAAATTGAAAAAATACTTAAATTGCCGATCAGTACCCTCCTACAGAATTAAAATGTAATCTACGTATCTAAAATATCGAAACTTAGCCTTTGTCCATTTTAAAATTGAATTGTTTTCAATCCTATTTAAGTAATTATTGCAAATTACTCCTGAAATTAGGCACCCCATCGGGAAACCTTTCTTTTGTGTGTATAACTTACCTCTAAATTTAAAATACTTATTTTCACATATTAACTCCAACATGTTCATAAAAGCTTCCTTATCTAAATTGTAATTGTTTAACACTTCTTTGTGTTTATCACATTTCATTCTTATAACCTTCAATGCCTCCGTTACTGGAACGTTAGTGTACATTGCTGTTACATCCATTGAAAA
>JAFIDM010009631.1:348760192-348773231 GCA_023159025.1 Thereuonema tuberculata
TTTTTTTTTTTTCATTTTTTTTTGTTTTTGTTATATTTCATTTTTGTTTATTTTATGTCTCTTAATCGAGTTCCCTTAATCTTTATTTCATCTTTTGATTACATCATATTTCTTAAGAGTGTATTTGCAGATTCAGTTCTTCAACACATAATTTATATTTGTTATTGAGCCACCAGCATGAATTTGTTTACTACTGGCAGTACCAGCTTGTTCCTGTAGATGGTGCCCCTGAAGCCACGTCACCAGCCAGATTGTTGGATTTCGGGAAATTCCGTTGCATTGTGGGGTTTAGATTTGTCTTTTTAACTGCAACACTCCGTATATTTTGTACTTGATAATAGGCGCACAGCTGTGCCAGAAACTATAGTCGTATTTAACTAATTTTTGTATTAAAGGAACTTTTTTTTTAATATTAAACAGGTGCATCGGCTATCATTTGTGAGTAAAATAAGAAAAACAAACAAACCAAAAAAAAAAGGAGAAATGCGGATTCGAACTGATAGTATACGAGTCGGAGATCTCAAACATCAAACTTGTAACTGACAACTGAAATGAGATGGTTGCATTTCTAACATTAAAGTAATACAGGAAATTCAATGAAAACAATACCAAATATCTCGAACATGGGGGGGGGGGGGGGGCGGCGTCGGCCCCTTAAAATACCCTATTCCTACGTCGTTTGAGCCTCTGAACACGATGATGAAATCCGTTTATTGATCCGAACTTCCGTTCGGGAGTTATTAGGGGTGGATGAACGGACAGGCAACAGCTCCCAAATGGGGTCGCTAAAAAGGAAGTGGACGCTCTTGAGGAAAGGGAAGACGGTGGGAGGAGGATTCTTCTGATGGAGACAGTCGTAGTCTTCTCAGCTTTGATCTTGATATTGAGGTTGAGGAAGTCACTGAGAAAGTCACAAACTTTAACGTTGGACTGAATGATTTTGTGGTTGTTCGGATAGGCACCAAAAAAAAAGATCTAGTAGTAAAACTTCGAACGCCTCTACATCTGCAAGTCTAAACGAATTTCTTACTTTCCCTGATAGTTATCAATACAAGAAATACTTAATGTTGTGTGTCTGTAGTCTGGTAATAAACCATCGAGCTCGAGGGGACGGATTTGCGTTATTTATTTCGCTTTCAAAAGCAACCAAGAACACATATATTGTCAGCCTTGCCACGGGATCATGTCTCCTTCTCAGGGGGATCAACTCTCCTAACTAGTCGTCGATAAGTTACATCAGGTCTATCTTTTGATACTAATATGACATGGTTAGCACTGGCCGTTTGGAATGTGAAACACAAAGTGGGGATCAAGTGTCACCACTCTCTCCTATATGCAATGTCGAGTTCTTAAGTTAAGCCTACAAAAGCTCTTTATGACTTCACGTAAAAAGATAGTTTTTTATATTAATTAATAAAATTCCTGGAAACATCGCACAACCTCAACTTCAAGACCTGCCTGCTGCCTGAAGCAGACAAAAAAAAACACTAGGAAAAACCCTTCGCACCCTCCCAAAAGCTCTTTGCAAAAATAAAAACCAAAACTAAATCATCCCCAGCTCTTCAACAAAAAACAAAAAATAAAAAAAAAACCCAACTCATTCCATACAAGTTTATACACTAACTTCTATCCAATAATATACGAAAATAACCTCCAGGCATAATCAACAAAAACACCTACCAAAAATGATACATTCCATTATTAAAGACTTATCCTTTCCACTAACAATAAACCGAAACTAAAACTAATAAAAATAATAGCGATATACATATATAAATGTATATATTTCAATGACGCTGAACTAACCATAAAATATTGAAATCGAAATATAAATTTGATTGTAAGCGATATTTACAATTTCCCCGAAAAGAAACATGAAGATTCAATCGAAGAGTTTCATTACTTCTCCCTACCGGCATCGTTTAATACAAACAACTTATACATCTATTTAGAAAAGGAAAAATCAAATGAAATATACAAGTAAATAATACAGATTTTGTTGAACATTTTGTCCTTATTTTTTTCAATGTGTTGTCTCTTTTATGTTCTTATTTCAAATTCCAAAAATCGCTAGTCTGCATAAATCAGATCTGATCCTCTACATTTAGATACTAAATTCTGGTTATGAAAATGATTTTAGTCGCTTATTTTTGTTTTTAATTCTTCTTTAGATTGAAATTTGTTTGTTGTTTGATCTAGGAATTTTAATAATATAGATTTTTTTTCAATTGATACGATTTTGAATCAATTTAATCGATTCTTCAAACTTACTGTCTCTTGAAAACTGAAAAAGTATTTTAATGCTTCTCAAAATAATCAATACAAGCTACAGTCCTTTGAAAATTAACGATTGGGATCTATCTAATTCAAACTACCGCTGCTGAATTATATAGACTTGCTTGTTTTTTTTTTGTTTTTTTTTGGGGGGTAGCTGCATTACAAAAGTAAAGGAAGCTCTTAAAGAATTCTGAAGCATTGGAAAGCCATGCCTTACATTAATAGGTTAAGAAATATAAATATTGATTTTAACAATTTCTATGATTTTTTACATTGCTGTAAAATAAAAAATGATTGAAATCCTTACCATTTTGCTTGAAAATTTTGCTGAAATTAATAATGCTTGAATTATTGATAGAAGGTGACACAATACCAAGTTTTCTTGATAATTACTTTTAACAAAATCTACTGATCTATTCTAGAAAAATAAATTTGTTTGGTGTTTAATAAAAGTTACGCATAAATAAGTTACACGCATTTCTGATTTCTTTCTTAGGCTGCCGTTTATGAAAACGAAAATATTGCAGGTCTGCGATACACCGAAATCCTTCAATGAAAGTATTAGAAACATGCTTAAAATTTTAGATGAGCGTCCAGATTGCTACAAAGAATGTCCTAAACGTTGTTCACGATTGGTTTATTCTATTTCCTTCGACGGGGTCACGTTAACAAAGACGAATCAATTATCTGTTACTATTTCTTACTCTACTTTTCTTGTGACAAAAATTCAAGAATACCATTGGTATACTTTTAGCTTTCTTTTATCCAACATTGGAGGTAGTACATGCTTTTTCCTAAACTTTGGTTTTTTGACTGTATTTGAAATAATTGAAGCAATTATATATTTTCTCAATAAAAAGGTGAGTTCTTTGTATGATCTTTTAATATATTACAGTTAGTTGATAAGCTCAATAAGACTTCAACTTAATTTTAGAAGAAAATTTTAGAAAACTTAATTTTATTAATTTTCTTGCAAATTTATTGTTATCTTTAATACTAGAAAAATAACAACGTCATATCTTTAGAATTTGATATTTTTCACTTTTTTATTCTTCAAAATCATTTTCTGTGCTTTCTCTAAAATTTCTGAAATTTTATTTTTAGTTTCAAGCTAATTAAATCTTTTAATTGAAAGATGAAATGATGAAATATTTTTTAAATTATTTTGAAAATTCGCAAAGGTGTATATTATACAGTATATATTTAAGTAGTATATAATTAAGTAGCATAGAAGGCTATGATAAACAATTCTTTAGAGGATATTCAATTACCTCAAAACCACTCCGTAGTTCATTTCATTAGGTAGAATAAGTACTTAGAAATTGAATAAATAAGTAATGTTAAAAAGAGTTTAAGAAATGTCTTACAAAATTACTTTAAAAGAAAAAATATTGAGGAAAGCTTATTTGAAGTAAATATTAACTGAGGAATTGTATTGAGTGAATTCTTAAGTGTATTCTTCAATGAGGAATTGTATTGAATGTTCAAAACTTTATAATACTGTTTTTGTTAATTTTTAAAATAGATCTTTTAAATTTAAAGATAGACAACAGAATATAAAAACATTCGTTCAACTCTTTATATTTCTGATTTTGTTAATATAACGATTCTGGAAATGATGATTTGAGTGAAGAAATTATTCTACACAAACTCCAACTTCAAATACAATAGTTATGTAATGAAAGAATAACGTCAGTAGAGCAACTATATAAATAATTCGTTAGGCTGTTTTTGACTATACTGGAAATCCAAGCCAGACCTGGATTCATTTAATATCCCCAATTCACTGAAGTCGAAAAAATATTAAACAAAAGATAATAGTAGAGGTAAAGGTGGTAATATGGGCACTGTATATAATATGAGCCCCCTACGTATCATTTAAAGCAGCGGTTCCCAACCTTTTTCAGCTGGCGACCCACCTTTCCTTATCGGAATACCTCCACAAATATAGGAATAGAAGAACGTAGAATAAAATCATATTTGTATCGTATCCCTTCCTTTTATACGTATAATCGATTTTCGATTTTTCTGATCTTTTCTGATGGTTTATTCGATGGTTTCTGATAGTTTTAGGATCAAGTTGTGACCCACCTGTAACCCTTCCGCGACCCACCGGTTGGGAAACGCTGATTTAAAGTATGGCACATAGACAAGCGGCAGCAGCCGAAACCTATAGTAATAGTTCGTGGATTCGCCGCTAGGTTGGTCTGACTCAGTTCCAATGTGACTGTCGGGTGTAACAGGTTAGTTTCGTTTTTCGTAGTGAAGAAAAGTTTGTAAGGTATATCTGGGGGCACGGCAGTGCCCCCGCCAAGTGTTTCGTCGTATTTTCGAACCCTCATAGCTTCGGTCTGGATAATACTAGAGAGCTCAAATTTTCAGGATAAGATGCAGTTGGCAGACTAATGAAATACGCTAAGTTTCATTTATTTAGCTTTTATACTTTGGATTTTATTAATACCTAAAATACGTCGATTCCGTCACTGACTGACTGACTGACTGACTGACTCATGATCATCAAAACCTCTAAGGTACTTCCTGAAGTCCTAGGAAGCTTAAATTTGGTATGCAGGCTAGGATTAGCACACAAACAACAACAAAATTAAGAAATCCGTAACTTTCACCCTCCAACCCCTTATAAAGATAATAACCATGTATTATCGAATCCTCATAGCTTCGGCCTGGATAATAGTAGAGAGCTCAAATTTTCAGGATAAGATGCAGTTACAATACTAAAGAAATACGGTAAGTTTCATTTATCTAGCTTTTATACTTTGGATTTTATTAAGATCTGAAATACGTCGTACCCTCAATGCTTCGACCTAAATACTAGAGCGCTCAAATTTTCAGAATAAGATGCAGTTAGCAGACAAATGAAATACGCTACGTTTCATTTATCTAGCTTTTGTACTTTGGATTTTATTAATATCTAAAATACGTCGATTTTGTCAATAATTCACTGACTGACTGACTGACCATCAAAACCTCTAGGGTACTTCCTGAAGTCCTAGAAAGCTGATTAAATTATCAATTTTGTTCTTGATTTCCTCGCAGGTTTTATCTATCTTGTACGATTCTTTAATTCTACCTTCATTTTTTCATAAATTTCGCTTCATTCTACTGAGATCATCAATATTTTCTCGCCACATTTTCAGTAAAATTACAGTTTCACCTTCACTCCATTCTGTATGTTGTTTTCGTTGAGGCGTGGTGGGAACGATGGCTGCCATGTTGGAAACGACTGTAATCGGTATACCTACTTGTCACAACTAGGACAGCGCTACCGACTTCCGCCCTGATTGGTCACGTGATGCTCAAAAACGAGAAAATGCGAAAAATCCAATTTTTAGTAGTTCCGTGAAACCATGGTGTTATTATAGGAAGGAAGTAGGGCACTACGTTTCTCGAAGCATTTCGTCGTAAGGAATTTTCCGTAATTGTTTAGGATTTAAACTTAATTATTGCGAAGTTAAATCTTAACGACGTAGTTCTATAATAGTATTGCTAAGTAAATATCTAAATCCCACCCAAAACATTTCATGTAAAATAAGTTGCCAAGACTCACATGCTCATAACGCTTTCACTGTTAAAAAGTTATGAGATATAATGTAGAGCCAAGCCCCGAACTCTACAAGGCCTAACTCTACAAGCCCTAACTCTAAAAACCCTGCTATCTTGTGCAAAAAGTAAGACTTGGCATACTCCATATCCTTTACAAAACTCATGGGATTGTCTGTGCGACAGCCACGAAACGGCCAAGCCATACTTTTTGACCAAGATATAGGGTTTTTAGAGTTAGGGCTGGTAGAGTAAGGCCTTGTAGAGTTCGGGGCTTGGCTCTACATTATATCTCATAACTTTTTAACAGTGAAAGAGTTATGAGCATGTGAGTCTTGGCAACTTATTTTTCATGAAATGTTTTGGGTGAGGTATTTCCTTTCATATTTAACTGATTTCTCATTCACAGAGTTGTTTTAAAATTAGCGGGTGTCTATATACAAGGATAAGGATTACAAAACCGTAATTTTAGTTTTATTTTATTTTAAGGTAAGTATGATTTGAGGTTATGTTTCCAAATATGGCGAGGGTTGTAATATGAGCCCCCTTGTGTGCTCATAAGATGAACAAAAACGAAAAGAAATGAAAAAGAAAGAAAAGGAAGACTTAAAGAAGCAGGAAGATGATCAAAAGAAGCAGAAAAGGGATAAAAAAACAATCGAATAGTCCTACAAAACGATCATGCAAAAGGAAACTTAAACTAGATGACTTGGAACTGACTCAGACCCAGACGATATTAAGTCTATTGATTCAGAGGAATCAGTAATGGAAATGGAAATTGGCGTGGAAAACCCTGGAGAAGATGACGTTGTATGCCTGTTCTATGAAACGCTGTTTTCTTAAGACAAACGAGGCGAGCTTTGGATGCAATGCCTTGTCTGCGAAATGTGGGCCCATAATGAGTGCGCAGGATGTGAAAAAGACCAGTATGCCTGTGACTTTTGTAAATAGCTGCAATTCAAATTAACTACGCAATTTTTTGTATTCAAATAAAACTTATTTTGTCATTTGCAATACAATTTGTAATTATTTACAAATATTTTTGAATATTATTGCTATGGGGGCTCATATTACCAACACACATCAAATTTTATAAAAAAGTGTATTGCCCTACAATTTTATTTTTAAATGAACAACACCTAATATAACTGAAAAAAATACAATTATAACAAGTAAGTAACTTATTAGACTACATTTGTAGAAAAAGAATGGGTAAATGTATAATTATTATAGACTTATTATACAAAAACAAAATGGGGGCTCATAATATTACCTTTACCTCTAATAGTAATGACTTAAACAGAGGATTACTAATCGCTGCCACACGAATGTCAAGCATATTTGAGATTTAGTTTTATAAAAACATATTCGTAATGGAAAGATTACAGAATGTACAACTATAATATACAAAAAAGAAAAGCAAAGAGCGAAGATATTTGGAACAACTTTATATTTTACTTTATATAACTACCATCACTAATATAAATGACGTTGATACTATTTCCTGAATAAAAAATGCTCATTAATACTTTTTTTGTCTTAGAATACTTAATGTTAGTGTATTTTTTTGTGTCGCTGTACAGTGAAATTTGTAACGAGAAAATAGCTTATTTAAGAATGAAAAATAATGATTCTTTAACTGTTTTTTCTTCTTTTTAAGTAAATATTTCAAAGCGAATTTAATTAGTAATTGTCATATTTAAATCATTGAATGTTACAGAATAGACAGAAGAGGAAGTTGAAATCAATATATTTTCGAAAAAGTATTGGAATTAAGAAACAGCAGATAACAAAGCCATTGAAAACTTACAAGCCATTAATAAGCATTACAGGAATAGATCAAATTATGAATTCCCACCATCACAATATTGTTAAATTTATGTGGGTTAGTGTGATATTTTTCGCTTCAAGCATTTGCTTCTATCAGATCGCTTCAACTATTCGAAATTATTTTTATGGTTCTCCTGCAGTTCATGTTACATACGAAGAATATGAATTTCTGCAATTGCCTACGATTACCCTCTGTCCTTATGAACCATTCGATTACTATGAGTCAATTTCTATAATGAAATCAGAATACGAAGATCAGTTCAACGTTACAGAAGATTTGGTTTCAGTGGAAATGCTGCTTGATTTACCCAATGTAACTGTAGAAACACTTTGGGAAAAAGCCACCATCAATGTTGTCATCGATAACTTGGATCCTAACGTAAGTACATAATTAAAGAAAAAAAGTTAAACAATGATTATTAATGTGTATGTTAATAATAATTGATTCAATTTAAGTACAGCATAAAAATATATAGAAAGTGTTTCTGGTTTGTTTTTTTTTGCTACTTTTAATGAAATTACGAGGATATAAAAAAACATACGAATAAATAATACAAGCCTAGTGATACAGTGATAACTTATTCTAACAAAATTCACGATACCTTCAACTTCTACACGAATTAATGTTTTCTGTTTTCTGTTGTATTTTAAATTCTTTGCAGTAAATTTATTTATGATCCCATTTGACAGACCACGTGGTCTTTATTCGGATGTTAAACATCGTTAACATCGATATGAAGTTGGGGTAGAGTTGTTAGTCCAATGACCTCCTACCTGTAATCTCGCGGAAAAAAAAACAACCCGATCCCCATCTTGCTGAAGCTGGCTGAGCCCTCGGACCCGGATGGGTTCGATAAATGAATGTAAAAATATGATAAATACTAAAAGAAAAATCCACTACCCGGCTCCTCGAACCATCAGTCCTTTAACTGTACTATCGAAACATTTATTTAATAGTTAGAAATGGAGCACTACTGCCTAACTTCCAATCTGGATTTATACTTTCATTGGAATATTTGTATCTATAAACCTACTGTTTTTAAATAACTTGAAAGACGAATCACTTTGTGCCAATCCGTTTTAATTAAGTCAACTGTTAAGTCAACAAATAATCAAACAGACAAGTAAGTATATGAATGAATGAATGAATGGTATTTAATCGTGTCATCTTTTAGTTACAGCAGAATTCTGTAAAAATAAACAGAGACGAAACCACAACCATTACATGAAAGGAAAGCCTTATATAATATAACGATCATCTTACAGAGCCAAATTGATCATAACAATGATAGTAAACATACTATAGTCCAACAGACGGATCTTGACGATCTCGTATTTTCGTGATTTCACGTAATTTGCGCGAGAATAGCCTCTATCCATGTCTTCTCACAAAATGGCGAGAAAGAAGGCTTATCGACTCCGGGAAAGAAGCGACCACGAGCAAGCCCCGTTACTGATGTAGACGATTTTGACCGATGCCTTATTCGCCGCCGCATCCATCGTCTCTACGCTGAAGGTAAAATTCCAATTTTAACATTTTTTCTCTAGCATTTTCCTAGTGACAGACATTCAAAATACTAAATTCCTTGAGACCTGCTGAAGAGGCTAATGGCCAGATCTCGTGTTTTCCGTGATTCTCACGCAAACAAGATCGTCAGCATCCATCTGTTAGACTGTTCATTTATCTAAAGGTAACGTTAGTATGGTATGGAACTCCATTACATAATAAGTAATAAATAAGTCAAACGTATTTAAGTAAAAAAAAGTTCTTTTTTTTAATACTATTTTTTTAGTACTAAAAAAATTAAACTTAAATAAGGATTACTATATGTACATTTAGCAAAAACAAAACAAAAAAACAATGTCAATAGGTCAAAAAATTAGAAGCACTGTCAGTTCGTCTGTTAGATGTAGGGTAGTCAAAACTCTGAAGAAAATGCTACGCCAAGATTATTTGTATATAATTTTAAAATAGGAATGTTTTTATAAATCATCATTTAATTTAAGATTTCTTTATTTATTATCATTCTTTCTATATTGAAAGCGCAATTATCTAATTACAGTATTAAAATTTTAATCATAATTGTAAAAGAATTGGTCTTAAAGTCTTTCGTATCTATGGACATTACTTAGTATTAATCAAACTTAATAAAATTTCTATATTTATTTCTATAGCTTTAAACTTTTTTTGAAACAAAATTAATTTTTTTGGCTTATCGAAAAATTAAAAAAATAATTTTTTGAATTTATTTAAAACTTTTTCTAGTGTAAGAATATAATGAGCCACATGTCTACTGAATCATTTAATGAAACTGAAGTTAATTATGTCAAGACATATTTTGGAACCTGCATATCTCTAACTGCTGGTAAAGAAAAGCATTTATCCTTTTGATTCTCATTAGCAAAATTATTTGGCTTAAGTTAAAGTTTAACTTAGAAAGCATAAAACATGTATTTTCTTTCTTTTAACGAAGAATTATAAATTATATTTCTTTAAATTTAATTAGATAAACTTCGATTTAAAGGAATCCCAACAGGATTATGTACCTGGATGACACCAGGGACTGATATGAAAGATTCTCCTGTTTCTTTCATGGTAAGTTATAACAAAATTACCAAAATTTAAGCCAAAATTTAAGTTTATCAGTTTTCGATATAACAATAAGTTATAAATTTGCGGGTCTATCAATAGTCATGTGACTTTAACAACGTAGCCGTCTGATAGATTGCAAATTGCGCAGGGTCGCTTCGATTTTAATTTACTAAAAACTGTGAATTGATTTGTTCTTTATTAATATCTATTTTTTTTCAAAAAATTTTCTATTAAAAATTAATGATCAATTTTTATATGTTCTACTTGTTCACAACTGTGCATCTTCGATCAAATCATGTTGTAACAATTAAATATATAATATAATTTTTAAGTGATGTACCTCATATTTGGATTACAGCATCAGACCAAAGAAGCTATCTTAGATCAAAAAATCTAATGGCTCTCCGAATAATAGTGATGCCTAAACGAAATTATGCGACGTATTTATTAACTTCATATTTATTAATTTCTGAAGTTTTCTTTATCAGTTTTGTCTTTTAAAGGAAAATTATACATTTCGAAAGATTACAACCGATCATTTTTAACTCAATGAAGTTACTTTCCTTCATCTAACAAGGAGAGGTCATACCCTGTATCTTGTAAAATCAATGTTTCATCTTGTGGGATGAAAGTATACATGGAGTACTTCATAAATATATATAGGTTTTGGGTCCAACCCTCAAGCGTTTTGAGGTATTTGAGATTGTTTTCATCGATTTTTGATTATTAGTGTATTATCTTCCAGCTGTTCAACTCCAACAAGTAATGCTGTAGTGCGATGCGTAAGTTCTCCTTCTGGCAATCTTAAGATCCGAGATTCGATTTAGTGAGGGAGAAAATTATATCTCTCTTTTGTTTTTTCTTTCTGTTTCTTTTCTTTTTTTTTTCTTCTTTCTGTAAGATAATGTAGGTTTGGATCCTTCAATCTCAGGATCCGAGACTCGTTCTGATGATGGGAAACCTCTTTTATTTTCTTTTTTTTTTGTCTATCTATTTTCTGTAAGATAATATGGGTTTGGTTTGGTTCTTTTTTTCTCTCAGTTATGGTATAAACATTAGACAGAAAAAGAATATACGATTAGAAAAAAAAAAATCTTTTTAAAGTTTTGGGAAGAAGATGGTGAATGTCTTTTCCCTTTTTATGTTATGATGAAGAAAGCTGCTGTGATAAAGAAAGAAAGCCGCTACGATTAAGAAAGTCTTGATAAAGAAAGCCGCTGAGGCTTTTGAAATATTGCAATTATTTGGAGAGTTTATGTTTGGAGAATTTATGTTGAAGATTAGTAATGTTCTTTTTAATTTTTTTTATTAAAAAGTACTTTAATTTATTAAAAATAAAATAAGACATATACTATATAATTATGCAGCTTATGTATGTATGTATGTATGTAGTGGAGGTGGGTGGCAGAAGCCAAGCACTGCGACCAGAGGTCTATTGTACTATCCCACGGAAATATGGACAGATGGAGAGAAAGACTGAGAAAGTATGGTGGGAGAAGTGCAGGGGAAACGGGAGAACCCCGAGAAAACCTGCCCAGCGCGGATCGTCCACCATCACGAAACCCACATGAGAACCGAACTCGGGACTATTATGCAGCTTAACTAAACTTTTCTTCAATCTTTTTTTTTTCTATACTAAAACGCTTTCTCTTGATATTTTGAATTTGTAATTTGGGGGGGGGGGGGGGTTAACTTCACAGTCATGTAATAATGCTGTTTTCCTGTCATTCATCAACTCTTTTATATAACTGTAACTATGCTAATTATTCAACTATTGAACTTTACAATAAAAACCCTTAATCTTGAATTTGTTAATTAACTATTACGTCAAAAGCACGTATATAAAAAATTAATTTTTCTAAATTTTTCTAAAATAATTTCATTTAAAAAAATTAAAACAGGTATTACCATAAACAATTAGCAGAATAAAAACCTCAATTGGTGGAATCTACAAATTTAGTCATTAAAAGAAAAGAAAAGACAATTTCTTTTCTTATTAAAGATTGCCTACCTTATATAAGCACGATCTAGGTGTGAATTAGAAACAAATCAAAACACAACGTTTCTGACCCTCTAAGGTCCATTTTCAAGTGTGAAAAATAAAAAACTAAAGTAAACTTTGTCCAGTACTGGAGTCGTTACATTTTAAAAAAGGCATTCGAAGATACAAACGGAAGCGGAAGTAATACCCCTAGTGACTAAAATAGAAACTACACAACAAAAGCGGTTGTTTTGCGTGGTTTTTTATTTTAAGTATTTTTTTTTGTATAATTAATTTTTTATTTTTATTTTTTTTTTTTTTTTTATTTTTTTCTAAATTTAAAATTACAGTCCTGCTAGGTTTTCAAAATGAAATCCTGTGATGCAGGTGCTGAAAGTATAAATAATTTATATTTGTAATTTAAAAAGTATTAATCATATAAAATCATATAAAAATTATATAATTACGCAATTATACGAATTATACTTAAATTAGATTCAATTATATAATTATATAAAAATCAATATATCACAGAAATATAAAAAGAAAATCAAATATAAAAAGAAAATTATTATAAATATCATTCATTACAATCAAATTTAAGGTTCCCAAATTATTTTTTACTTATTATTCTAATTACAATTTCTTTCTTTCAATGTTTATACTGTACAACATTACTGTATAACATAATGCTTATACTGTATAACATTAAAAATTTCTAAATCTAATTGTGAAAATAAAACTTTAAAAAATAATCTCTCATGCCAAAATTATTCAACTAAAAAATATATAAACAAAAT
>JAFIDM010009631.1:348778231-348827431 GCA_023159025.1 Thereuonema tuberculata
ACAGCGCTGTCCTCGATTTCCAGCACAAATATCAAAAATAGCTCAGTGAATTTGTGTTTTGTTTTGTTTAGTTATGTGCGTTCTTTGGTTTATTTTACTGTAAAAATGTACTAACGCACGTTAATTTCCTTGTCTAAAAAAAAAAAAAAAAAAAAAATTCAAACCTCGGATCTCCAGATTCCTGGCAGAATGCTCACACACCGGACCACAGCAACGCTTCCTGAAGCAGAATAACAGAGTTAATAAACTAGTACTAAAAAATTGATGAAAACAATCTCAAATATCTCGAAAACGCTTGAGGATTTAGTCCCACAACCCATGTATATTTTTGAAGTACTCCATGTGTACTTTCATCCTACGAAATGACATTGATTTTGGTGAGATATAGGGTACGACCTGTCCTTGTAAGTGCTTTTTATGTCTTCACTTTAAAAGGACAGCAATTCCGTAGCTATAAACCCTGATAGTTTTCAAATATCTTATAAGTGAATCGAATAATTTCCCTTATTTTAATTGGTTTAGTTAAATTAAAGTAAACTTACTTGAAATATTCCTTACTTTAATTGCTAAGGCTTTACTTATGAAAAACGTATTAAATCCTCCGACGGAAGTTTAATTTTCAAAAGGAATCTTCATACAGCACGGAGTACGCAGTAATTTATGTCAACTAACTAACACTGTTTGGATCCGTGGAAACTTGAGCCTTATTATTATCTCGATTATAGACCCAAGAAAATAAACCAAAACAAAATAAAAGTAGAGTAGAATGAATAGATACCAAAGTAAATAAACAAAAACAAACAAAAATACCGACCATTCAGACTTCTTGAAGAAAGGGATTAAGCCCCAAAATTCAAGGATTTTATTTTTTCAGCCTACTTACAGACAGAAAGTTATTAGTGCGTTTGAAAGTTTTTTAATGCTTTTTGTGCTCTTATTCAAGATACAAACTTCAGAAGTTTATGATAATAAGTGAGTTTTTGAGTATTGTACGATATTGAATTCAAACATCCTACTAAACCTCATTGTACCACTCTGAAAACTCCCAAACGAAAGGTCGGATCGACAAAGGGACTTCACCATCGTGTTCAGAGGCCCAAACGTGTTCAGAGGCGAATATCTTTCATGCATAAATAAAGTTTATACTGAAATGCAGTAATTGTATGCAGCAAAATTTATCAGAGAGGTTTCAAACCCTCGATTATTTCGGATTTTCCACAGCTGTTGGAGGAAACGCATTGAATTATGGGATTGCTGCAATCGTGGCCGACTTCATTTGCGAGTTGGATGGTGTTCTAGCCTGACAAAATCGGACCAACTCGGACTTGGCCAACTAAGTTGGTGCAAAAACGGATGGTGTTCACGTAGCTTAAGCTCTCCGACTCATATACTGAAGGTTATCTGAATATCTGCTTTTTTTTTGAGGAGGGGAGGTTCTCTTCATATTTTTTTTCTCAATGTCCGTGTTTTTTTTTTCTTATTTTCTAACTTTTTTTTATTGTTTTTGCTAAATTTTTTAAAAAAAAATTCTGTTAATGTACTTCTTTTTATTATTATTATTATTTTTAAATTTTTTATTTATTATGGGTAGCTCTTAAATTTATGCTTCAGCACAAAATTACATTCACTTGTTTTAATAGAAAACAAATAACGGTTATTAAAATTCATCCGTAGTTTATATTTTTTCTAAACTCTAATTGAAAATTGTCCCTTCTCATTCATGAAATATAAATATACTTTATATTAATCATGAAAGGGCGATTCATGAATAATTTTAGACGAGTTCAGAAACAGAGATTCAAAGAATTGTTAGAGTAGTTTATGAATCGAATATTTAGTACAACCTTTAATAGCGGAATGTAAAGATAGCCGAATGTAATTTAAGACAGCGTGATAAAGACAAGCCAAAGACATGTACTACTACGAATACTATACACTTGTGATCTCGCCCAGTCAGTTTCCATGTTATTGGTACTTTAAAGAACTTCTAGTCGGGAATATGATTCGAGGACTAGAAAACACTTATGAGTACAGCTCTGGAGTATTTCTTGAATCATGGGATTCAACCATGAAAGATTGTTTTAAATTTGTGAAACATTGAATAAATATTTAAATGAGAAAAAATGAACTTTACAAATTACAGGGTTGTTAAAAATTTGAGTATTTCTTTTTGAGGGACAGTGGAGCAAGTTTTAAGGCTCGTCTTGAAGGGAAATTTCAACATCAGGTATTTCAAAAGATGTGCTCGCTAAAAAAGTAAAATATTGGCAAAAATATTTCACTAAATGACGCCAAGGCAACACAAATTGCTTTAACAGCAATACAATTGTGAAGTATGTCCTCCATTGTAGTCAACAACATTTTCCATTTCGAATAACAGCATTTTCTATACGAGAGGTCTTCAATAAGTTCGTGCAAAATAATCGAAAGAATATATTTACTCAAAAAAATTTATTCACAGCCATCGACATCTATACATCGTTGCATCCGTTTGAACCAACTACAGAAGTATCCAGCCCAGTCCGCAGCTGACAGTGAGGACCTATTTCATGTAGGTATGTCTCCATGTATGTTGGTCACTTTCGAAACGTCGTCTCCGTAACTTTGACTTCACCTTTGGGAAGAGAAAGAAGTCCCGAGGGGCTAAATCGGGAGAATAGGGCGGGTGCCCCAGTTTCTTGAGTTTGTTTTCCGTCAAAAACAGCTTGGGTAACCTCGGAGTGTGTGCAGGACAATTGTCATGATGCAGTAGCAGGCCTCTGCATCCGGTCCTCGGACGAACCTGGGCGATGGTTTCCAGCATACGCGGTTGGCAAACATTCGTGTACCACTTTGCCGTGACAGATTTCTGTGTTTCCAGTGGTACTGTGCACACGTGACCGCTTCTACGCATGAACGTTGCAACCATCATTTTTTTCATACTTCGTTCGGTCTTGAACTTCATTGGCGGAGGTGCCTCTTTTTGCTGCCCTGCGGACGACTGTTGTTTCGTGAATGAGTCGTAGTGATAGATCCAAGTCTCATTAGCTGTTAGTATCACACTCACCGCATTCGAAGCACCATTGCTGAACTCCGCAACATTTTCCGTGTCCACTCCACACAAGCGGATCTCTGTTCAGCAGTCAATTGATGGGATACCCAACGACTGGATACGCGGCTGAATCCCAAATGCTGATAGAGAATAGCCGAAATACTTCCCGATGAAATGTTCAACACATGGCACAACTGTGCAATGCTGACTTGGGGGTTTGACGCAACAGCTTTCTGCACTGCGATGATCGATTCGGGTGTTACAGCACTGATAGGGCGACCTTCTCTAGGTACATCTTTAAAGGTTTGCACTCCGCAACGGAAATGCCCATACCACTTATAAATTGTATGAATGGAAGGTGCATCCCCAAACACATGCTCCAAAGATGAGCGACATTCGACAACTGAAGTCCCTTTTTGAAGCCTTAGAAAATCATAGCACGAAAGGCTTCCTGAGACATCTCCTGAGACTCTGGAGGCACACCTAAAAGAAATAGGTGAGGTGACGCTGCGGACTGGGCTGGGTGCTTCTGTAGTTGGTTCAAACGAATGCAAAGATGTATAGATGTCGATGGGTATTATCTCGAAAAGCTGTGAATAAAATTTTTTGAGTAAATGTATTCTTTCTATTATTTTGCATGAACTTATTGAAGATCCCTCGTAGATGAACGTAACATGTCAATTGGAATAGCAGCACTAAAGGTAAAATGCTGTCCTTCAGATCTGACAAAGTTTGACATCCTTTCCGATACTCGTGGTTCTTCAAAAAAAAGCCACAACCAGAAGAAACATTGGGTTAGGTCCGGTGATCGGGTAGCCAAGATGTCTGGAAACAACCGCTGAAGACCCGTTGGGTCTGTAAAGTGCTGCCTTAGCAATCCAGATGTGGAGTGGTGCATTATCTGTTGGGGCCCTCATTTTTGTTGCACCGGTATTGAGAAATTTCAATACAGCGCTGCCCAGTGACGGAACAGAATTGAGACTCAATAGGTTTTGCTTTTTCAAAAAAAAATATACGCCTCATGATGTAAGTGGCCGTAAATCATACAATGATTTTAGATAATGCAAGGGAACTCTCTGAATAACTGGCTTTTTTTGTGACCCAAATACAATAGTTGTACTTATTCACTTGTCCATTTAAGTAGAAGTAGGCCTCTAAGGATGTTCCGAGGCCAATTGATATTCACTGTAGTTCGCTCCAGGAATTGAATTGTGAATTTTACACGAAGGTCTAATTACCATGCTCTAGCTACTGACCAAGTGAATATTGTAAGGATAGTATGAACACTGTAAGGATAGTACCGCAATATCTGAAGCATCACTGATGTTACATTGGAATACGGCATGTTCACTTCACGAGCATCAGCTAACACAACAGCTATCATTTGCTACCTTATGGAGGACTTGATAAATCTACGATAGCCGTAGTCTCATCTTCAACACAAGAAGAGTTCGCTCTACTTCGTTGAATACCAAATTGTTCTATTCGCTTAAATTTCGCAATCATTTTGGTCAACACCTTACAAACTTCTGACGCCGGAAATCTTGACAGCAGTACTATTGCTGTTCTGACAGTAGACTTACAGCTTCACTAACAACACCTTTTCCTGCATTATTGGTATTGCATTTTGAAAAGATTGGTGTTTTCTTATACAGCTGAAAAGAAAATATTTTGCAAATAACATAAGTTATTGTTATCCAGTGACGAGTTTTGCAACTATATTTTTCAATAAATCGTTAGAGCATGTTTTGAGGTATCTGATGCCCAAATTTCTTTTCATTATGACCCTTAAAATTCGCTCCAGAGCCTTCTCAATAGAGATACTTTAATTTTAACAAACTGAATTTCACATTATACTTTGTTTAAAGTTTTTCAGAATAAAAAATGTTATTTTAACTCAGATATGTACCTTATTTATTGGACGACCTCCTTTATATATTATACTTTTGCATTAATCATCATTAACAAGTATTTCTTTCTAGCTTCTCGTTCATAATAAGGATGACGATCCACGAACTGTCGATGTAAATTCAATTATTTATTTTATTGATCAAGTTCTCACTGTCGTTTCAGTCGATTTCAGAAAGGTTTGTATTATAAATTGAAATTAATCTTGTATTAATATATAAACCTTTTCATTTTTACTTGCGCTAAATAAATTTCTAAAGTACTAAAATATATATTAGTTTTCATATAAGATTAATTTGAATTTGTTTTCCACTTAAGAATAATAGTTTAGAATATTTAGAATATTTATAATTATCTAATTTTGATATTTCGAAATCTGTTATTAAAACAAAAATTGTGTTCCACTGTGTTGTATGAAATTAATATTTTTAAATGCGAGTAATTCTTGGTATTTGTTTGTTGAACCTGATGCGGTTTTTTTTTTCCATTTTCATTTCTGCATTCACATTTCTCTAGTTCTTTGAAGGCAGAGGATTAGAATTACATTTTGTAAATACTTCTTTATCCTTAATTATTAACTTTTTCCATGGAGCCTGTTGTCTTTTCCTTTTAACATCTATGTTCATGGCCAATCTATATTTAGGTAAACTTGACTGAGAATCCTTAGACAGCATTTTTTCCTAAAAACTCGGCAAAAGAACGAAACTAATAGCCAGCCAATCCTCAAGACTTTATACAATAAAATAAAGTAAGGGATCAAAATTTCTCAGCCTTAAACTCAGGAAAAAAATTCCGTGACCCATGTTACAGAGAGATGGGGAGCTCAAGGAGCTGTCTGGAGGGGAAACATGAGAAAAGTTCTCGATCTCCATCACGAATCTCTTCCAGCCCGCAGTGTAGCAACTTTGCCACTACCGGGTTCATCATATAATGTACATACAGGGCGATTCGCGAAGATATGCAGAAACTTCGGAGCTCATTCTACATGTAAAAGTAAAGAAAAAAATATATATACACATAGGTCCGGAAATGCTTCGGTATCGAGTTACGGCTAGCAAAAGATTTCGTCCATAATGCAGTACAACAATACGCACATGGACTACACCTCAGTTGTTAGCTCTCACAATAAATCAAAACAATGCTATTCACATTATTGTTGAACAGCTGTTATTGTGTTGCCAACTTTTTTGTAAATTCCACGTGGGGTAAGCTTCAAACCACTGAGAGATACAGTTCTGCGACATGTTTCATTCGATTTTTCAGGTCAGCAACCATAAGAAACCACTGATTTTGCCCCTTAATTTACCTTCCCAGACTTCCAGCAAATCTTCATTTCACCCAGGATACTACATTATTTCGCTAGCCGTAACTCGATACCGAAGCATTTCCGGACCTATATTTATATAACTTTTTTTCTTTACTTTTACATGCAGAATGAGCTCCCGAAGTTTCTGTATATCTTCGTGAATCACCCTATATATATAATTATATATATTAATTGTTGAAAAATGAAAATCAAAATACAGTTATTCCTATTAGGAAAGATAATTATAAATCATTGGGAAAAACGTTAACGGAAGAGCTCTTTACATTAAACAAATTCAGACTTATACTTTAATACTTTCTCCATTTGATAGTAATCGGGAAGTACAATAATCATGCAAGTGAAATCCAAATTTAAAATATTCTGTATATTATACCTAATCATTTTAGTTTTTAAAAATTTATGTATAAAATAGGACAGTAATCATTTTAAATATCCATTGTCCTTATTTTAGAACACATTCAGGTTCTTGTGCTCTCTATAGCTGTTTTGTTGGGTGACATCTGTCTGTCTATCTATCTATATGTGTGTGAGGATAACTGTTTCTGAGAATCTTTGAGTGTTATCCAAAAATAACCGATCTTCATCAAACTTCATATTAAAGAGTTCACTGTTATTATTTAGATCTGATTAGATTTTGGAATATAACAGCCCAATTTAACCACCACTTTATAACCAGAAATAACCAATAGAAAAATGCGCTTATTCATAAAAATACAATGCCCTTTAGCAAAGAACAATACACTGATACTGTTGCAAAATCAAATTTACTGAAGGCACTGTTATTTTAACAAGCAAATTTATTCAATTGTTCTGGTTATTAGTTATTCCCTGAATGACAGCAGGGCTAAGAATTGACCTGTTAATAGCAGCTCAATCGGAAAAAGCTACACAATTTTTAAGAATGTTCTGGAACTTCCCCAAACAGAAAGAAACGACAAAAAAAAAATAATACTAAAGGAAGGCGAACAATCTATCCTCTATACTCCCAGGCAAATATTAAAATAACATGAAATGTACAAATTTAACAAACCTCTTTTGTGACAATACATCAAATTTCGTATTTAAAAGTTTAACTTTACTGCCTGGATTTTGGTTATAGCTTACACATATATTTTACGTTCCATTTTCATTAAGGTTCCAAAAATAAGATCTTTTTTATTGTAAGTAATTATCCTGTGATGTAAATTTACTTTTGATTGGAAATTAATTTTTTTAGAATACGGGAATGGATGATTTGGTTTAAGGCTTATTTAAAAATACTGTAAAGAATTCTCCCAAATCTTTCTGACTGATTTTTTTTTCTGAAGCTATTTACAATCCCTTATAAAAAAGAAATCTTAAAAACTTCAGGTTGATTATCCAGAATTTGTAAAAATTATGACAAAATATTTGTAATTTGAAGAAATAATCAAGAAATATTTTCTTAAGTTATGAAACAAACTCATAACTTTGATTGATAGTAGAATTGGCATTATTTCTGTTTCAAAAATAAAATAAAATACGTAAAATTAAAGATTGGATAATAACTAATTTTATTATTCGTTTCCCAGGAAAAATATCTTTCTCGAATTAATAATCCTTGTAAAGATGGAAAGACTGTCGCAGATTGTAAAGCTAAATGGTTGGATGATACTTTTACTCAAATAGCACCTTGCAGGTAAAATGGAGTGA
Organism: Thereuonema tuberculata; assembly: GCA_023159025.1. NCBI lineage: Eukaryota > Metazoa > Arthropoda > Chilopoda > Scutigeromorpha > Scutigeridae > Thereuonema > Thereuonema tuberculata. The sequence goes on from JAFIDM010009631.1 coordinate 348,786,169, forward strand.
AAAATATATTCAGGCTATTTTATTAACACTACTTTTTATTTTTATCTTATTTTTAAATTTTTCAATCTATATTTGGGAGCATAGTATAACTTACTATTACTTTCTTGAATGAATAAAAAATTCTTAATTCTATATAATAGCCAATTCATTTAAAATAGCTAAATTACTTCCAACAAGTGGTTCTGGAAAAAAAATCCGAGCAATTCAGAAAACATTGGAAAGAAATTTTACATTATAAGTTTTGTGGAAGTAAAGGTCAGGGACATAACATACAACTAAAGATGTGATGAATGGCAGAGACAGACAATTAAGATTTCTCAGATGATTGAAGAAAAGAAGAATGTTATTTACTATATTTATTAATTGTGAGCTAAGGCAACTGGAGAATTATAGACGAGAGAATATTTATAGAAAACACTATTTTATATTAAAATATCTTGAGGGAGGAGGGGATGAGTAAGCTTAAGGCGTTAGAGTTGCTAGGAGAACCTAATGCATTACTCATTCCCTCCTTCCTCCTCCCCCAAGAAAGTACCAACTTCTGAATGCAGGTCGGCTTTCCATTTCCCTCCCAATTATAGCCCGAAGTTTAACTTAAACCCCTAAATCTTCTCACCCAACGAAGTAAAAACAATATCTACCTACAATTTCTATTGGCCTCATTGTATGCCTACCAAAGGAACTCTTAATAAACTGAATAAAATTCATAATGGAGAAATCAAATAAATCGTTGATACTTATCTTCCATCTTCTATCCAAATGAATCTTAAAGGTATAAATTCAAAATTCAAATTAATTTCTATCAAACAACAAATACTTCAAAGTGAACAAAGACTCCAAAACATAACTTCATTAATATTTCGTTTCTTTAATCAAGAATCTTTGTGAAGGTGTGCATAAAATAGAAAGAACATAAACCATTGAAGTAGCAATTTACGTGTACTGCATATTACTGAACACATTAATGGAGCTATACACCTGCATAAATGAAAAAACTTTATACACACAAAGATAAAATACACGACCGTTTCGCCGTCGAGAGACAGCCTTTTCAAGTGAAGATAATATGAACAAAAGCCAATTTACACATATTAAACGAAAATTTCAGCAGTGGTTTGCGCATGTCTTCCGACAAAACGTCATCAGAATCTGCTCGGCATGGCTGATCGGTAGAAGTGAAGTAACTGCGTCGTCCAGCAAAAGACTATCAGCATCACGATGATAGGTACATCTCATTGGCCGATCAGGAACTAAAAATATAAACTGATACAAAGCAAAATAAAAACGATGTGTTGACAATGATATAAAACATGAGGAGAATTTTTTTTTCTTTATCTCCTATCCCTCTCTAACTTCGTACATTAGTGATTGGTGAAAGAACCACAGAAATATTTTGATTAAAGGTTAAAAAGATAAAAACAAAACAAAAGGTATACAGAGGTCAAGATAACCTTTGATAGCGGAATGGACAATGTCCTACATCGAGGATAGCGCTTTGTCTTTGTTAGAAATTGGCCAAGTACGGTTACTATTGTTTGTCAGATATGTGGATGATCTTTTATGTTATTCAGATGCGAGTATCATTGATGGTATCAAGGACATATTTAACCAGATTTCCGAAGACGTTAAATTGGAAAGACCAAAAGGGTTATTACCAACCGGGTCGCTGAACACCGGAGGGCCTACGAGACTGGAAATGACGATTATCTTACATACATGCATGCAAGTGATCTCTCTCACGGTACTGACTTTTCGAATGTACGCATTTTGGCTACGTCAAGAGTGGACTTCGTTAGAAAATGCATGGAGACATACTTCTTCTTACATCTCCTGCAGCATATAATGTGTCATTATCAGTGCCAACGATGTCTGAGTATGGATTGCTTAAAAATAAAAAAGAGAAAAGAAGCAAGAAGTTAGCTAGCAGACGATTGTAACCAGTTCAGCAATAATTCCCCTCAACGTTTTTAATTTTCAATTTTTAATTTTATTTTTAATTTTATTTTAATCTTATATTAGCCAATTTTTAATTATTTTTAGTTCTTTTATTTCATTTTAGTTAGAGTTATTCATCATCATGTTTTTATTTCTAATCTTAAAAAAAAGCTATTTTCAAAGTTTTTTATCTTAATTTTCATTTCATTTTTGATAGCTTTCCTTTTTATTTAAGATTTTTTTTCTTTTATTTTATTATTTTCTTTTGTTTCGTTTTTATCTTTTTAACCTTTAATCAAAATATTTCTGTGGTTCTTTTACCAATCACTAAAGTACGATGTTAGAGAGGGATAGGAGATAAAGAAAAAAAAATTCTCCTTATGTTTTATATCATTGTTAACACATCGTTTTTATTTTGCTTTGTATCAGTTTATTTTTTAGTTCCTGATCGGCCAATGAGATGTACCTATCATCGTGATGTTGATAGTCTTTTGCTGGACGACGCAGTTACTTCACTTCTACCGATCAGCCATGCCGAGCAGATTCTGATGACGTTTTGCCGGAAGACATGCGCAAACCACTGCTGAAATTTTCGTTTAATATGTATAAATTGGCTTCTGTTCATGTTATCTTCACTTGAAAAGGCTGTCTCTCGACGGCGAAACGATCGTGTATTTTATCTTTGTGTGTATAAAGTTTTTTTCATTTATCAGGTGTACAGCTCCATTAATGTGTTCAGAAGATAAACCATCTTTCTCTTTCTCTTTCTAAAATAAACAAACAATCTAAACGTGAAGAAAAAATATCAAACAATAAAAAAAAAATTATTGTTTGATATTTATTCTGCATGTTTATATTTTTTATGACTACTTTGGTAGACATACTTCCATATGTTTTAGAAATCACAGGAAATGTGATAAAACTAGCTGTTTGGGAGGCTCATGAAGAGTTTCTGATGAAAAGTAAAAGACTTATTCCCAAGTCCGATTAAAAATGTGAGATGTCGCTTGTTGATTGAGAACTTTAAGGCTAATAAAATCATCTCAGATTGGTGTCTGCTTAATAATAAATTGGTTTTTTATAGACGACATATTGAATTCTTGTAAGACAAAGAGATGTTCTTCAACAAGAGATTAAAAGTCTCCCTTCCTAACAAGTACTGGGAGGTCATTGAAAGGGTTGAAGAACATTCAAGAGCATACAGAAGAAATAAGAAAAGAATTTCTGACTGGACTGATCACTGTCTTAATTTGTACCACAACCCGGATCCTCTGATAAATACATTATATGAATCTAATGATGAAACCGAAGGATTACTCTTAAAATCATGCTTCATCAATTGGAGTAAATGCATAAATAAAGAAAGATCTTTGAAAGTAAATGAAATTTCTTTGGGAATGTTTAAAAAATTTATAGAAAATAATAGCAAACTAAAATAGAAATTAAACTTTGTGTAGGTTTTTTTCGTTTTTAAGGTTTTTTTTGCTTGAATTGTGTTATGTTTCAGTTTTGTTTAAGTTTGTTTTAAGTTTTTTTTTGTTTCAATTGTGTTTTTAGATTATTTACATTGTTGGTTGGTTTCAGATTGCTATCTTTTCACGTTTAGAGCCTGTATGTTTATTTTATTGTTTGATGTTTATTCTTCACGTTTAGATTGTTTGTTTATTTGAGAAAGACAAAGATGGTTTATGTTCTTTCTATTTTATGAACACCTTGACAAAGATTCTTGATTAAAGAAACGAAATATTGGTGAAGTTATGTTTTGGAGTCTTTGTTCACATTGAAGAATTTGATGTTTGATGGAAATTAGTGTGAATTTTGAATTTGTTGAAGGATACTTGTAAAGGGTTTCGGTTGCAAACTACGAATATAACATTCATTTGTATTGATCACGTGATTTTTTACCAACTGGGAAAGGTTTGAAGTGATAGGGGTGTGGAGAAGGACAAAAAGGGGTGGGAAGTCATATATTCTCCGACTTTTATATTAATTTCACATCTAGGAATATCTAACTACAAAATACGAATATAACATTAGTGATTTTTTTTTATCAACTGGGAAAGTTTCAAAATGATTTCGCAAGATGAAATAGTTCGCCGCCTCTACAGCCCAAGCTACAAGTCGGACAGATATGATTGATACCTTATTGAAATTCTTGTAAGTTGTAGAGTAGGAAAAAAAAAGTTACCAATCTATTGTAACTTTCTGTCTCTCAGGAAGTGGCGACAAAATAAAACATGAACGGGATCTCTATGGTTTCCTGAACAATTTGAAACTAGTTATTTCCTTGTATCTTGTAACATTAATTATTTTCTGCACCAACAAAGAAGTTTAACGAACTTTGATGTATAGAAACAATCTCATTTTAATATTTTATTGTGTCACTTGCTCAAGTAAAACATTAATCGGCAACTTCTATTTGGCAACTTCGTATTCGGCAACTTAATATTCAGCAACTCGGTATTCGGCAACTTGCCATTCGGTAACCATCTGCAAGAAGTTAATGTTGAATTTCTTGAGGCGTTCCATTGCTTCACGATTTTTTGCCACTCTTCCAAATAGACTAATTTCTCCTCCTCTCCGGAAATCTTCGGAAATATGTAGCGTTACCCCCGCAGCATCCTTATCTAAAGCTGTCCATTGCTCAATTATGAATTGACATAACGCAATAATCCTGCTGCAGCCGTTAGAGTCCAGGTTGTGCAGGTTAATTTCTGTGTTATTGAAGAAACACTCTGCCCTCTCAACACTTTATTGGAGATTGGAAGCGCGCTCTTAGACTTCCCATTAGTGTCTCTTATGACGATTCTTCTGTCAACAACTAATGGCACTTATGGCAGCCTTAGATCTTAATTTCTTTTCCTTAATCTTTTTAATATTGTCGTCAGATATGGTCGCCTTCCAAGGAGATTTTTGCTGAAATAAATAATAAAAAAAAACATGCGAAGAAGCTGATGATGAAATCGCACTCAGCGAGTCGAAACTGTCCTGTCTACATTAAGTATACAGTCAAATCTCGTTACTATGCCACCTGTCGGGACCGAGCAAAAGTGGCATAGTAGCGAGAGTGGCATAGTAGCGAGGGTCTGTAAAAACAGCTTTATTTTCTCAAGTTACTTATCAGTCAGTCCAAAGCTCTCAAAAATCGTCGGCTGGCGCATCTTCTTTTGGCGGATCACGTGCATCTCGTTGTCTAGCCGATCGACAGTTACATCGTCATCTTCGCTTTCTACCGGCTCCTCACTGCGTAGCATCTCCTCCGCCAGTCACGAGGCGCTCGTCGGCTTCGAGTAAGTCAGACAGCTCGATCTCCCCGTTCTCGTGCATCTTTTCCTCGGCAGGCAGAGCTTTCCAGATCTCTAGCAGCTCCGCATCCTGTGCCTCACTTTAGATCTCCTCTTCGATGAACTGTAGTTCGTCGCTTCGCCTTTGGGACGTGAGTGTGATAATCGAGCATTGAGCAGAAATACAGACTTTTCACGACTCGTGTCTTTTAACAGTCACATAATAGTGGCATAGTAGCGAGAGTAGGGGGTGGCATAGTAAATTTATTTTGTATTGAATTTTGTCGGGACCGAGCAAAAGTGGTATAATAGCGAGAGTGGCATAGTAGCGAGGTGGCATAGTAACGAGATTTGACTGTATGTGTTTTTTGACCTTTAATCAAGAAATTTTCAACCTAATTTCTTGTTTTTTTTTTAAATTTGGACTACCTTTTTTCTTAATATGTTATTTGATGATAAAGAACTTTTTAATATTTGCATTGCAAGATTCTAAACTGCTATTCAAACCTACGATTAAAGCTTCAAAATAATAAATTATTTACTATCAGCAGCATCTTAACATAAAATCGTTTAACATTGTTTATGTCAGGGTTCTCAATTCTAAAGTATGTTGCACTAAACTGATTTCGAATGATTTTACTATATTCTTTTTCTCGTAATATTTTAGATTCGACAGATAAGATAACAGACGAATATATTTGCATTCTAATCTTTTTCTAGTAATAGTACAATTGTTAGGCTACGTAATTTTGTTTACTATGCAGATTAATATTTTTGCTTACTGTTACAATTTTCTTTGTTCTACGCTGACAACAAATCTATTTGAAGTACAAAATTAAACACTAAATCTTATTTAAAAGAAAATACATCATTAATCAATTTTTGTTTTTTAATTGACAGGCTTCCATTTATGAAAAACTACATTATGAGACAGTGCGAAACAGTTAAAGAGTTTAATGAATCAATGACATTAGTAAAGGATTTCTACAAGAACCTCAACTGGGATGACTGTCCGTGTGTGCGTAAATGTGAAGAAATCAAATATGTAGCTTTGCTTGATAGCTTTAATACTGGAACTATAAAATATCTCAAACTTCCATTCGTGGTTATTGTGTATTACTTTAAAACTAATCTGTTCATGTCTATCGTTGAATATGAGCAATTAGATATTAATGGTCTGTTTGCGACTGTTTGTGGAAGTTTGGGTCTTTTTATTGATTTTTGCATATTAACTGCATTTGAAATTTTCGAGTTTTTATTAATCAAAATCTTCGGATTATTTCATAAGTATTTCTAGATTTCTTTTTAAAACATCTCTCATTTTCTGAATGAATAGATGTTCTCATGATTCTTTGTAGTAATGCTTATAAATCGTCTTTCCATGATACCACATTAAACAGGTCCAAGTAAAATAGAAAAAGAACTTCGACGCAATAAAATAAAATTCTAATTTTTTTTTGGTTTTTACTTAAGTTAGAATAATTCATATTAAAAAGCTGGCCAAAAAGTGGTAAGCCATTCCCCAAATTTCGTTAGAAATCCTTTCGGTACAGAAATTTAGAAGCCCCGTGAGCACTGCTTTAAAGCATTGCAGTGCACTGTTCTCTATATTGGAAGCGTAAGGATCTTCAAACAACCAATCTTTGTATTCCTTTCTTTTATTTTGATCTCATGCGAATTTACTTCGCAGTCTTGTATTATAAGCTGTGACATCTAATGGATTATGAATAAGTTGGCATCATAAATAGGTGCAGGAGTTTTTAATATCACAATGAGATACAAAATAACCTTTTATGTCGAAAGAAATTTTCGTTGTTTGATATTACAAATAATATCATTAAAAATTCTTGCCTTTTAACAGACTAAGAACATGATTTTTATCTTCTTTCATAATGAACACAAGAATTCTTAAGTAGCAATGACTATTATCTGGCTAATTTTTAAATGTTCTTTTCTAAGAATAAAGTGAAAAAAAGAGTCTGAAAAATATTTCCAATTCATTCAACTTAAGACGCTTGGACTTTACTCTGTAAAGTTGCTAAATCAATAATAAAAAAAAAAATATTAAATGATCTGCTGTTGCTGCTGTGACAGCAGCTCATGATGAACAACTTTTGAAACTGCACAGACGCTGAACGAAAATCACTTTTAAGATTATAGCTGACGCTTTCTCTTTTTCCAAAAAGATTTGGGGTTGTTTTAATATGTTTGTATTAATCCCATTTTTCCTGCCAGCTGTCGTTCAAAATACGAATCAATTTTGCAAGATTGGGAAGGAACACACATCGTCAATATGTTTAATTGGTTTTTCTCTAATAATTGACATGGTACCTTTGATCGAAGAGGCTAAACTCTCTCTTCTTGACAATTCTTCATGGCATTGACAATCTATCGGCATGGTTCGTATCTTCTAAAAGGATATCTTATCAATATTTCTTTTACATACGTCATTTATGTTAACATGGAATCTTTACCAAATGAAAAGAGGTCACATGATTAGATACTGTCCCAATGAATCTCTCACCACCTAGTAAAGCGTCTGCAATCTACTGTATGCTTAGGAAGCCTACAATACAGTTTTCTTGCCTTGTAACGTTTTCACATACCCGGTTTTTATAAAATATAATGCTTAAGAGATGAATCATATTCACTTAATGTCATGAGATGGGTGCTCTTAAAACTGTAGATTTTCAACGTTTTAGAATAACTAATCCACATATAGCACCTTTATTATATTCATTATATGTATTAAATATTATCACATATATTATCTTTATTATGTTCATCAAAATTTCATATTGTAAATGTAATGTCAAATAATTAAAAAATTAAATATTGTTAATGCTTCTTCTTGTTTTTGTCATTCAATGTGTAATCGTTTCTACACCAAACCAAAAAAAATTAAGAAAAATAAAGACAATTTTCTATTAAAACACTCTTACCTTATTAGTTTTAATAACAGTAATTGAATTTAAATTGAATATCACTAGAAAATCTTAGCATTTTTCTTAAATCCTTAGTCCTACAGTTTACCACTATAATTTTATACGAATTTTATCTCTAATTTTTTAACATTTTTTGTCATTATCTACAGTTTTTAAAAAAAATATTTAATATTATTTGCCTCTTTAATTTTCATAGATACATTTTCTTTCAGCATGTAAGATGATATTCGACAGTAAAATCGCGATTCATACATAAGCCAAATATACATAGTTCAATTGTTAAAAAACCCGAATTTAAAGCATTTTTATTCCCAAACTATTGTTTGTTTGTTTTTTGATATGTTAAACCTTTATTTTTGAGGAGTTACATCTAAAAATAAAATTTAAATGAAATAAAAACAACAGCAAATATCTTATGTAGAATTATGCAGAATCCTCTCATGCAATTATCCTTTAATGTACAGTCATTATCTACAAATTTTTCAAGTTTGAATTGACTGTCCTCCCCCTCCCTTTCTGTAGTATTTCAAATTTTAAGCGATGAATTTAAGTATTATTTAGGATAAGATCAACAACGTATTTCTAAAAAAATCCTGGTTTTTTTTCAAATTTTTAATAAAATCTAAAGGAACAAGAGTTGGCACCATCAAAGAAAGAAATGTTACAAAATGTAATCAATCACAACTAATGAACTAATCTTTTCTTGAAATATAATGATGTTTGTTATGATTAAAATTACTTAGATGGTAATATAATGATTAATGTAGTATCAAAGAATGTTTTGTGTCATGGATTATTAGATGTACGAAAGATATTGATAGAATTTAAGAATATTTTAACTATTGAAACTTTTGAAAGGCTGCTTTATAATGGAATCTATGATAACAAAATTTAAGAACTGGGACTGATTTATTTGGGAATTCTTTATGTTTTCCTCAGATAGTGAATTGTATTGAAGTGAATACAAATAACTCTAGTATGACATTTCTAAATTAAATGAAAACATTGCAGTCTTCCAAATGGAAAAAAAAATCTCGCATTTTAGTGACTGAATATCAGTCAGCCACGGAATTGCTTTCTTTTTTTAAATATTTCACAGGACTTGCCCACAAATTTGTTTGAAATGAAAAAAAAAAACAATATCTGCAACTTGGTCCAATGATTTCTCTTCATTTCTGAAGAATTAAGAGTAAAATTGTAATCAATTTTTAAATAGTTTTAGCAGAGTTATATTCACAGCAGTTACTAGTCAGATCTCAAATTCAAAAGTTAGTTCTTATTTACACACACTGCATTTGCATCTAAGATATATCCATCTTGTTCACTGGGAATCAGCACTACATTACAACAACGGTCTTGCACGTTTCCAACGTAACGTTACAATAATTAACTTGTTGTCTTTCTTGTTCATCAAACATGTGTCATTTGCATATTACAATATCTCCAATATCTTTAACTACAATCCCCCCCCCACACACACACACAAATGCCACTGGGGAAAGAAAAATAACTAATAACACTAAACACTTATATTCCTTCATCTCAGACGACACTTAGTTCAAAATTAGTTAACTTTTGATATTAAGTATTCAATCATAGACCCAAATCCCTATTATTGTGAAACCTTATATAAATCGTAGCACTTTTCATTTAAAATTCCCTAATTTGTAGCACTCTTTATATCGCAAACTATTCACTCAAATTACATAATATTTTGTGAATAATTTTTCTTTTGGACTCAACCACTTTATTTTATTCCGAGTTTCTCGAAACATCTGTTATGCTTCATTGAATTCAACACTTTAGTGAAAATGCCCGCTGTGTTATTTTCACTCGGGATATATCTTAATGTGATTTCTTTTTGGCTCACATAGTCTTTCACTATATGGTATTTTAAGTCTATGTGATGACTTTTAGTTTGATTGAATTCGTCTTCAATCAACTTTATGGTGGCTTGATGGTCACAGTACAGAACTGTAGGTGACTTCGGTTCATCACATATTTCCAGTTCAAAGTTCTTTAAACTTACGATTTTTGTAGCACACTCACATTGCAATTAGTTTGCTCTCTTGTGTCGAATGAGCAATTAAACTCTGTTTATGAGTTTTCCAGGTCACAGGTGAATTTTCTATGTAAATCACGTAACCCGATGTGGAATGTCCTTTTGCTCGATCTGCAAAACTTGCATCGCTATAAGCTCTTATTTTGTCATCTTCATTTGAGAAATTCAACACTTTGGACGCTGTTACTTTCAAGTATCGTAAGATGCGCTTTGCTTCACCCATATCACTTGAATTGGGAAATTACATTTCCCCGCGCACCAGTTTACGAGTATGCAAAGTCCGGTCTCGTAAAATTGCTGATATAATATAAATTTCCACGAGACTTCTGTACCTTAGGTGTTCGTCTTTATTTAAAGGCTGAATTTCTTCATTTGTTTTACATTTTTCCCTTCAGGATACAATGAAGCCTGCATGGCTTAACTGTTTTCCATTCCATATTTTACTAACAAATCATTGATGATATGTTCCTGTGATATTATCATAGTTCCTTCGTTTTTCTGATGTTTTATCTCCATCCCTAGGAATTCATGTATTCCTCCTTGATCTTTAATTGAGAACATCTGATTAAGAATCTGTTTAATCTCTCGAATATGACTAGTCTTTCTTCCAAGAATAATCATGTCGTCTACATAAATGATCAAGTAATTTTTAGCTCCGATCTTTGAATATTTGAAAACATATGGGTCACTCTTCATGGCTTTAAATCCTTTATCCATTAGTCTTGTTCTCATGGTTTCAAACCAATGTCTGCCAGCTTGTTTCAAATCATATAATGAAAGTAATTGCTTCAGTCCATTACAGTTCTTGCTTTTGATTTTTACGCCCCTTGGTATCTCCAGATATATGTAGTTATCCACGTCACCGTTGAGATAAGCGCTCCGTACATCGCATTGATGAATCTGGTACATTCGTTTTAAGGACAAGGCTAACATTAATCTTATCATATCTGCACTCGGCGTTGGTGCATATGTTTTCTCGTAATTCATACCCTGCTTCTGTATATATCCATTCACTACCAAACGGACTTTGAACTTATCGATTGTGCCGTCACACTTCTTCTAGCATTTAAAAATAGTCCAACGAATAGAGGGGAGTTTACCTTACAAAAGGTCCGGTAGTTCTAATTTTTTGATATGTTGTCTAGGATGGTTAGTAAGTGTTTAAAATGCACAATTCCCCCCCCCCTCCGCGCCCGCCGCCATATTAAAAAAACTGAAAAAAATAAGCACTTTCTTTAAATTTTCGCTTATATCTTCTTTTTTGGTGCATTTTAGCTACACAAGAGTTCTACTCAATGTTGAAGAGAATACAATTTCCTACAATTTAGGTTTTAAATTTTGTTTCTAGGACTGATAGTTACGGAGATATACGATTTTTGAAAAAAATAAAAAAAAACGCACTTCCCGGAAATTTGTCAAACTTCTAACTTGACGACGCTGTAATTCAGTTATGGCCTATTCTAGGGAAACAAGTATCAGAATAAAATTTATAGGGAATTTAATTACCACAAAAAGCATGTATATTTTTTTTAACCAACCCTACACTACGGAGTGTGGGGTAAAAAAAAATCAAGAATAACGGAATATTGCGTTTCTTGCTATTGTGGCAATAGCCACATTGTATCTAAATCGCGCAACATGTCTAGCAGTGTGTACTAGGCATTATGCCTAGTACACACTGCTAGATATGTTGCGCGATTTTGGTCTAGAGACGTGTCTCAGGTTGTCTCAGGTTGTCTCAGGTTAGACAAATTCCCGCCTCGGGCCCGTTGCGAGACCAAAAATCGCATGTCTAAAGTCTCCCGACCGAAATGGGAGACAGCATGCAACGTGAGACATTTTGCGCAACATTTTGACAGTGTGGACGTCACTTGGTGTCTAGAGGGGAGACACGTCCCAGTCTGTTTTAAAAGAATTTTTAAAATATTTACGTGAAATTCAATTTTTTTAAATTAGAACTTGATATTTCATTACTATTTGTTTTCTTTTTTAAAAATACATTTTTAAACTCTTTGAAGATGATATTTACATCATAAATTTTTAGTAATTTTTCTATTTCAATATTTTTCAAATTTTTTTGTTTATGATTTATTTGTTTATTTAGAAAGTTCCATATATTAGTATTTATTTTTGGGTCATTTTCACTTGTAATTAGCACTAAGCAGGAACTCATTCCACACAAAACAATGTCCTCCATGGTGGACTGCGAAGATGAGACTGAGAAATTCACATTGTAGTGTGGACGCTAGACGAGACAAAGAACGGTGTCTCTAGACGGTCTATAGACAAATCGCGCAACATGTCTAGCAGTGTGTACTTAGCTTAAAAAAAATCACTAATTACTTTCCAGTTTTGGCTTGAATTTGGAGTGTATACCAACCCCACTTGAGTTTCTTACATATTACAGCGCAATCCTCATGAAGCAGGTACTTGAATACATACTGGTGAGAGGGGATGTTCAATTTCAAATAACCCACCAACACAGCAGATACATTTTTGAAAGATGCATTTATTTAAACAACGTAAGAACAAAAGGCTGTAATAATCATACAAAAATCGATATTAATTGAGCTAAAAACTGAAAAGAAAACAAATATACATGCGTTTCGCTCGTTTCGTAGAGGGTGAGTTAATGAAGTCGGCGTCATAATTTTCGTCAAATAGCGAAGTTACTAGATCGGCGTCGTCTTCGTCGTCGACGAGGACCTCATTCCTGTTGTCACATTCTCGGCCAGCACACAATTTGCAAAGATCGGAACAATTGAAATCCGCCTTTCTACAGCCACACGCTCCCATACAGCCAGTTGTACATCTGCTTGAGATGGTCTTAAGCAGGTTTGGAGGAGCAGCGTCTCTACTCATCCTGATGGGCTCCAATCCTCGAGCATTTCTACACCAGCCCCTCTCGATCGGATCTTTGACAATCCCCATCCACTCCATGACCTGGTGGTATGTTCTCAGGAAGTGGAAATGTGCTGCGTCAGTGGCTGGAGATAGTTTAGCCAGATTGAATTTGGTGGTGCTGGTCTTGAATTTGCTGTTGCGAAGGGAGCTCAACAACTTTTCAGTATTGCCACCGTACCAAGCTATTGCTTGGTATCAGCAGCAGGGATACCAAGATTTTCTCCCCTGCTGCTCAAATTTCTTGGGGAGTAGCAGCAGGGTCCCCGAACCTCTCCGCCTGCTCCAGCAATGATGGGTCTTTCCTAAAAAGTTGGCAGAATTTATTCTTTCCAAACCCAAAAATTTTGAAGTGGTGTCGCAGCCCGATATTGCGTTCAGGAGCAACATCCAGCCTTTAGAGTTGTACTTGTAGGAGGAGGCGTCTGGCTGTTTCCCTCTCGCTGGTTTTTTGAGGTAGACATTGTTGACAGGTGTTGTGCCAGTCAGCAGGACGAGTAGGTCAATGGCTTCCCCGACAATGACGACGGCGTCGTACATGGGGAGAAGCATTTAGCTGTGGCAACTATCAACCTGTCAGCATCTTCGGAAGCTTGGTCTGTGGCGATGTTTGACGCTAAAATTTCAGTGGAGAGCAGCTTCACGAATCGGTTCTTGTTCCCCTTATTGGGGGAACCTTCATTGTTCCTGAGGTGTGGTGTTGACAGTTGTTTTGTCAAACACCGCGTCTGTTGATGAGTTTGCCTTGTACCTTCTTGCTCGTTCAGCAGTCTTGGGCCCTTGCTGAGAAGGATCGGTAGTGTAGCCATCAAAAATCATCTTCACATCGGTGCCGTAGTGACGCTGAACGCACTTGACGTAATCCTGGCAAATCCCTCGAAAGGTCGAGCTTCTGTTCCAAATAACCTTGTGGAGAAGGTACCCACTATCAATAACGACAATGGAACGTTGAAGGAGTTGGAAGTCTTGTGGAGAAAGCTGCGTATAATGACGATGACACCATAGTTTCTATGTAGTGGGTGTTTCAGTTACCCCATCGTTTCACTTACTACACCTCCCTTTACATGCGTTTTGTTAGTAATTAAATTCCCTACAAATTTTATTCTGATACTTGTTTCCCTAGATTAGGCCATAACTGAATTGCAGCGTCCTAAAGTTAGAAGTTTGACAAATTTCCGGAAAGTGCGTTTTTTTTTATTTTTTCAAAAAGCATATATCTCCGTAACTATCAGTCCTAGAAACAAAATTTAAAACCTAAATTGTAGGAAATTGTATTCTTTACAACATTGAGTAGATCTCTTGTGTAGCTAAAATGCACCAAGAAAGAAGATATAAGCAAAAATCTAAAGAAAGTGCCTTTTTTTCGGTTTTTTTTAAAATGGCGGCGAGCGCGGAGGGGGGGGGGATTGTGCATTTTGCATTTTAAACACTTACCAACCATCCTAGACAACATATCAAAAATACAAGAAGTTCTTGCCGGAAGGCAGGTCAGGGAACTTTTCTATTTTTTATCTTGATTAATTTTTGGTTAGGATTTCTTCGGTGGGAGGTCCCATTCTCGGGTGCGAGAAGCGGGATACTAACACCTTGCGCACTTTCTGAGTTGTCATCAGGGGAGTTTGGCTGGCTGAGGAGTCCTAATGAGCACGAAACGGTCCGTCCCAGTCTCTTCCCGATGACAACTCAAGGTGCGAATCCTAACGTTAGCTAAGTGCCGTGGATTGATGCCTAAATTTAACATATCAAAAAATTAGAACTACCGGACCTTTTGTAAGGTAACCCCCCTTTTTTGGTCTCTATTTTCTGGACTATTAGAGGTGTTGTATAATCTGGAATTTCAGTTTATTCCCAAGAGTGATGGTGTTTTAAGCTCTGTAGTTCGGATTGAATCGCTCCTTTCCAATTCTTGCTTTCTGCACAGGTTAGTGCTTCTTCATAATCTTTCGGTTCTACAAAATTCACATGTCTATGTACCTTTACACACTGTGTTCGATCAATTTTTCTGCTTCTGAGTTGCATGCATTGTTTGTTGATCACAGGTTCTTCTATATCGCTTTCTTAACTACTTTCTTCATTTTCAGTGGAACCATTATTTCTTGAGCTAGTCGCTCTAGTATCAACTTCTTGAACTTTACTTTTATCAACAGAAATTTCATCACTTTCACTTGAATCGACATCACGGCTTCCCCTTCTTGTGGGTAGAGTGTGTTCGTTTCTTTCTGTTTCTTCTTCTTCTTCGGATGAAGAGCTCTCCTGAGTCTTTCTTATTGCATCAAAGCATAGTCTTTTCTTCAATTCTTCAGAATCACTTTTCTGTTTACTTATTAATTCGCTTCCTCTTCGATTCTCGTTTATGTACATGTTTCTTGTTTCTTCTACCTTGTTGGTATCAATATTCAACATCTTGTAACCTCTGGTAGTGTTGAATAACCCAGAAAAATACCCTTAGTTGCTCTAGATTCAAATTTGTTCTTAATCGTATTTTTCAGTCTGTTCAGGTAGCTTAAACTTCCGAATGTCTTCATGTGACGTACATTTGGTGCTTCTCCGTTTTCCTATCGGAGTTGCATTCATCAATTTTAATGTGTTGTTCGAGTAAGTACATAATTCGAGCACTCCACTGCATATATCCGGAATTTTGGAGGGAGTTCAGCTTGTTTTAGCAATGTTCTAGCCATATCCAATATCTTCCGGTTAAATCTCTCCGCAATTCCATTTTGTTGTGGAGAGCAGGTAGAAGTCGTTGTATGAACGACACCTTTATCTTTTAGGAAACTGTGTAATTCCTTATTCTCGTACTCCCTTCCTTGGTCTGTTAGAAGGTTCAATACCTTGGCATTGGTTTGCCGTTCTATGTACAGGATAAACTGTTTTATCAATGCTGAAACTTGATCTTTACTCTTAATTAAATATATAAAGCTTCTCCTAATAAAATCATCTATAATACTAAGGATGTATTTCACCTGATAGTCATTTTCAATATTGATAGGACCACGTAAGTCTGAATGTATAAACTCCAAAATTCCTTTGGCTCTGATATCTTTTAGTCTTCGATGTTGTACATTTGTCATTTTCCCAGTCTGGTAACACAAAAACTATCAGATTCGTCTCTTGGAATTTTAACTTGCTCGATACCTCGTAGCAGTCCTTGGTCCACTATGACTTTCATTTTAAAATTCGAAATATGTCCTAGTCTAGAATATCAAAGTTTGAATGTTTTACTTCATTGAAATAGGACTTCGCTTATAATGTAAATGGTTTACACATTACTTCAAAAAGATTGTCTTTCTCTCATCCTAAGATTCTTTTTTTATTATCCTTAACTACGTAATTTTTCCCTTTTATACATTGGAAAAAATCCAAAGATTTGTCCGGCGGAGATGAGATTAACATTCATGAATTTGGAACAAAACGTGTCCTTGTCAACATAATCTTTTGAGTTCTGCCTCCGGGTAACATGACTTCTATGCTAACTGAGCCTTCACCTGTAGCTTCAAAAGGTTGTATGGAAGCTCCGTATATTTTTTTGGGAATTTCAAAGTTTTATAACTCACGAACCAATCTCTGTTATTGCAAATGTGATGTGTCGACGCACTGTCCATATTTCACGGATTGTAGTTCTGCTCACATTTATTTGACGCCATAACCTTATTGTTCATTGCTACCATTCCTGAGAACGTTTCTTTCTTTTTCTTTGTATTATCTTTCTTAGGTGATGATCTCCTGGATTTATTTTTGTAGCAATGCTTGGCTAAATGTCCCGTTCTACCGCAACTAAAACATTTGCGAGATTCAGTTTTATTAACAGTTATTTCCATTTTATTGCAAATTTTTAATTCCCCTTCATTATTGGAATCTTTTCCCCACTTGCGCCTGTACTCTTGTACAATTCTTCCAATCACATATTCTGAATTAAATTCAGGTTTGTCTTGTATCTGAAGTATGTTCTGTGCACATGAGTCATATGCACTCACCAACCCTGAAAGAATTAGCCAGCATAATTCTTTATTATCAAAAGATCCTCCCAATTCTTCAAGTTTGTTTAATATAACTTTCAGGTTTAAAAACTTTTCCGGTAAATCATCTTCGGCATTATGTTTACTTTCCACATTGGAAGTTTATCTTATATCAGCAATTTTACGAGACCGGACTTTGCATACTCGTAAACTGGTGCGCGGGGAAATGTAATTTCCCAATTCAAGTGATATGGGTGAAGCAAAGCGCATCTTACGATATTTGAAAGTAACAGCGTATAAAGTGTTGAATTTCTCAAATGAAGATGACAAAATAAGAGCTTACAGCGATGCAAATTTTGCAGATTGAGCAAAAGGACATTCCACACCGGGTTACGTGATTTACATAGAAAATTCACCTGTGACCTGGAAAACTCATAAACAGAGTTTAATTGCTCATTCGACACAAGAGAGCGAACTAATTGCAACATGTGAGTGTGCTACAAAAATCGTAAGTTTAAAGAACTTTGAACTGGAAATATGTGATGAACCGAAGTCACCTACAGTTCTGTATTGTGACAACCAAGCCACCATAAAGTTGATTGAAGACGAATTCAATCAAACTAAAAGTCATCACATAGACTTAAAATACCATATAGTGAAAGACTATGTGAGCCAAAAAGAAATCACATTAAGATATATCCCGAGTGAAAATAACACAGCGGGCATTTTCACTAAAGTGTTGAATTCAATGAAGCATAACAGATGTTTCGAGAAACTCGGAATAAAATAAAGTGATTGAGTCCAAAAGAAAAATTATTCACAAAATATTATGTAATTTGAGTGAATAGTTTGCGATATAAAGAGTGCTACAAATTAGGGAATTCTAAATGAAAAGTGCTACGATTTATATAAGTGTTTCACAATAGTAGTGATTTGTGTCTATGATTGAATACTTAATATCAAAAGTTAACAAATTTTGAACTAAGTGTCGTCTGAGATAAAGGAATATAAGTGTTTAGTGTTATTAGTTATTTTTCATTCCCCAGTGCCATTTGAGGGGGAGGGGGATTGTAGTCAAAGATATTGAAGATATTGTAATATGCAAATGCCACATGTTTGATGAACAAGAAACACAACAATCGGGGCACGCGACGCAGGATTACGAGTTAATTGTTGTCAAGTAAAGTTAGAAACGTGCAACACCATTGATGTGTTATAGTGCTGAAAGATTCCCAGTGAAAAAGATGGATATATTTCAGATGCAAATGCCTTGAGCATAAATAAGAACTAACTTTTGAATTGAGATTTGTATTCTCAACGTTTCACGCTGTATTGGCGCTTATTGGCTGAGAGTAATCACAAGTTAACAGCCAGGTCTCAGTAAGGAGGTCCTAACATTTAAATTACTAAATTGTATTGAATTCATAATAATTTATTGTTTTTAGTTTTAATTTTTGGAGGTGCCCGTTCTTCTTCACCTGGAAATATTATAGTAACTGAAAAACTTAAAGCAAATTTCGAGATTATAGAAGCTTAAAAATTTGTCAAGCTTGTTCTTTACAAACAGATATGATATACAGTAAAATGATAAGTATCTAGTTTTATCAAAGCCTATAGCCTACGTGAGCGATTGCTATTCAAGATTTCTCTACAATACAATATCTTAACACTATTTCCTACAAGCAATTTTGCAGATATTAGTTAGATAATTAGAAAGTAAATCAATGATAAAGTCGAAGAAAGGAAATAATAAGTAAACTATAAATCCAAATTTTAGATCCTTAACAAACTAACAAACTTCTTAATTTTTTTTGTTAAAAAAAGTATAAGTAAATAATTTCAGAATTCAGATATCATTTTATTTATAATTTTCCTAATTAATTAACTCGCCTAACTATCTCCGACTAATGTATGATTAAAATATACTTGTATGAACATTTATAACTTCGATAAATTAAAATTTAAGCTCATTTAATTTAGTAATAATTTTATATTTTTTATAAATATAAATCTATTATTTATCACTGGGGAACAGTGATTTGGGTGCCTTACAATTTTGACATATTTTTGGATATATTTGGGTCACTGATTCCAAAAATGCTTTCAGTTTTGCTCTATCAGCTCTAGTTTTTGAGATAGAGCTTATTCACATTATACCAATCTAACCATACTGGTCCGCGTATACAACTATATCACTCCCTTACAATTAAATACAAAAGACATGTGGATGGATCATGCACTTTATTTTCATGAAGCAACTGTATCTATCTAACCACCATTATTTATTTATACATTGGTCGCATTAGGTTCATTAATTTTCTTCCATCAGGTCGCTCAATCCTCGTTTCTGTGATTTCCTCCGATGCAATGATCTTGAACATTCTAGCGGGATGCTCCAACAGTAGTCCGCCATCATACGTATATCCCATCATTGCTAACAGACATTATTTCTCTGCCAGTCTGGAAGTTAACAATTCAGACGACTTCTTTGGAAGACTTAGATCTCTTATGAGGTCGTTCAATTCCGCTTGATTAAAACCGGATGCAACTGATGAAGGTCCTGCGAAATCACTGTCATTTTGCTCAGCATAGCTTTCAGCTGATTCATCCTCTTCTTCTGATGACTTGGAAGACTGATAAATATTGGAACAGGTATCTCCTCTGAATGTGGAACGCCCGGGGAGTCTTGCAGAGCGTAGATCAAGATATACCAATATACACCTATTCCGGTTATTGGTATTGATGCCTTTACATTAACTGAACAAAAGTAACAGTCATCACTGTGGTTTATTTGTTCTCGCCATATCATTGGTTCCCAAATTTCAAGCATTTCCGTTTCCCATTTGTCCACTGTCACAGATGCTCTGTGCACGCATTGTTACATACAATGTCGGTGCCCAAGCCTTATCTTGGTCTCCAGGTTTTACTTTGAAATAGGCCAAATAAGCTCTTTTTACAAAGTCAGTTGTGGGTTTTCTTTGCTGAATGAATGTGTAGGCCCCACAGATGAAACAAAACACATCAGGATTATTCACACATTTTCTTCATGATGAAGTCATGTCAGTGGCTATAAAAAGGATAAATAAATGTCAGAACAGTTAAAGTACACATGCAAATAACAACATGAATAGAGTTTGGATAAAACAAATTAGTATTATGCAAACAATCGATTTACAAATGGTGGTGTAAAAACAAAGGAGTCGTAAGAGCAATGTATAATGATATCATCAATATCTCATAAACTAGAGCTGCTAAAACGAAATGGATGGCATTTTCGGAATCAGCAGCGCCTAAATACCCAGAATCAGGTGAAAAATTCCAGGCACCACGAAAAAAATTTTTTTTTGTTCCCCAGTGTTATTGATTAATTATTATTGATAGTAATTCATTAATTATTACTATTGCTAATTCTGTAAATTCTTACTAGATCTAAATAAGATAAATTAAAATGTAAGCATTACATACTTAATATTCTAGTAATTTTTCAATCCACAATAATTTTAATATCATTCATCCCATCTTCCTTCTTAGTTTACATAAATTTGAAAGCATTCTTCTTTTTATGAATGAAAACTCTTTACTAAAAATTAAAAAATCGCTTTATGCAGGTTACGAATATTTATTTGTTGTAATTTCTGTTTCTCACTGCTTGGGTAGCTTTGGCTGAAGAGAGCCCAATAGGTTCGAAAAGGCCGTCCCAGGGTCTTACCAATATTCTAAAGGCTTACCCCCCTTTTTTTTTCGTGATTATAAATTGAGGCTTTTCTTTTACCTTTTTCTAAAGAGTTGTCCATTTTTTCTTTTTTGTATTTATTATTTTCTTTGTGCTCAAATACCTTGTGAGATAGAAATTCGTTTTTGAAATCCACATTTTTTTTTTTTATTATTTTCTTGTCTTTAGTTTTAAGGAATCACTTTGTCTATCGCTAATAAATTATTTGTTCAAACATGTAAAGTTAAAAAAAAAAAATGTTTGTAAATTAAATAATTTTAAAATGTTTTCGAAGTAAAACGAAAATTACCGTTCTAGTCTATCTAATAATTTTTCGAATTGGCATTTTTAATTTTTAGACAGTTGTCGATATAAAATTTCATTTTAATGTGTTCTATAAACTACTGCAAAATCGGGCTTATCTTGCAGCTTTAAAACAATTTAATTTTTACAAGTTTTTAGACATTTTTATAATAAAAATAATGTTATTATTATAAAATCCCATTTGGATGTCTTTCAACTTTTGGATGTCTTCCATGAAATTAATTATTCAAATTCATGTCTTCAACATGTGGGAGGTTTTGACTTTGTCCACAACATTGATTATATTTAACAAGTTAAATTTACAAAACTTCTTTAATTTCACATCTTTCAAAATATACACCTACGCAATATTTCAGAAAGACTAGTCGGCCTTTCCTTTCTCAAGCGTTTCACAAACCAACTAAAAATAACAATCAAGAAAATAAAAACGTGCTCCGTGCCTCGTACCACACTCAATGCAAGAAGCATTATTAGAAAAACAAAAAACAAATGTTCCAAAAATAAATTGAAGAAAATTGTCCAAACTGAAGTAAACAAATATAATTAAATCTTTGAAGAAATTTTTATGATTTTTGGGATTATAATTAAAAAGTCACCCGCAAACTGTCTATCGAAGATCTAAGTTAAAGAAAATACTGAATGTCAAGTTAATCATTCTAAAATGTTTTCGAAGCAAATCAAAAATTACCATTCTAGTCAATCTAATAGTTTTTCCGGAATTGGTATTTTTAATTTTCAGGCAGTTGTTGATGTACATTTTCATTTTAATATGTGTGTGACTTTTTAATTATAATTCAAAAAAAATATTGATTGACAAGTCGAAACCGCCCACATATTGAAGAGATGAATTTGAATAATTAATTTCATGCAAGACATCGAAACGTTACTTTATTATTATAAAAATATATGAAAACTTAGTGAAAATTAAATTGTGGCAAGCTGCAAGATAAGCCGGAAGTTTACAATCATGACAATAAGCCCCTATGGACCCTACCTCCTCGCAGTCGGGGCGGTAACTACCCTAGCATTAGGGTAGGCAAGAGGATCCTATGAGTGAGATCTAGCAGTAGTGTTGAATATGCTGCTATGACAATATCATCGAGGTTCATGAAAAACCAATTACGACATTGCAGTTACCGTTTAGACCCTTGAGTGACGCCCCTATCACCCCTCTCTCCGGTCTCATCTATGAAAACATCGACTACGTCATCACAGTTTAAGTTTAGACAGTAGGGCAGTACCACCATCACACCACACCCCAATCTCAGAGAGGACAGCCCAATTACATCATCGAAGATCAACTTTAGATCATCAGCGGCGCCACTATCGCCAAACGGTTTTCCAAATATTCGAAATAAATCGTCACGATTGACTATTTCTCAAAAATCCGTATATCCACACTAGTTGTAATCAAAAGTCATTTTATGCAGGCTGATGAATAGCCCAGTGTAGGGCTTGAAAAACCGGTTCCCGTAATGTTATGTATTTAAAATTTCTTCAATACATTTGTTCAAACCAATATATGTTTTTTCTTGAATTTCATTTCAACATATTATTATTATTGACACACGTAAAATATCTATCACATGTGATTATATTTGAATTCCTTTAATTTAAGAATTAATATTTATTTTTATAATCTTTATCTTATAAAACAACTTAAAATATTATTTTATACATTGAGTTGTCCAAAAAGTTCGTACGGTTTTTAAAGACACATATTTCATTTTCACCAATAATTTTATGAACAACAACTTTAACGGATTGTTCTACTACCTTCTGCCATCTTTCAGGCAACTTTATAATTCCATCTTCCCGAAACGTTTTGTCTTTTTGAGCAAAAAAAAATGTTCCAACTGTCTATAGAGTCTTCCAGAGAAGTGAAGTTTTTCCATTAAGAGAATTTTATAAAGACCGAAATGAATGGGAATCCGAAGGTGCAATCTCTGGTGCATACGGTGGATGAATCAGAACTTCCCAGCCAAGCTGTAACAGTTTTTGCTATCATCATACAAATATGCGGGCTTGCGGGCTTATTTTCCTCCTCAATATTAAATTGGCGAAACAAAATTCACCAATTTTGATCAGTTTTTGTTTTAAATGCACACTGATCTGACAGCTGTCACAATGCAATCTAAGAAAATGGTGTCGAATGACGTTAAAAACACCGAAGCGCTACTGGAGCCAACTGAACGAACTTTTTGACCAACCCTCTATGTAAATGAACGACTGAAAATTGTTGTAGAGAATTGTAATTTTTAAAGTTACTGTTTCAACATTTCTTTCCGCAGATTCTTTTCCTCAACGCGGATGTTGATTCCCGGACCGTTAATTTGATGAACCCTTCAACATGCTTTCATTAGATTTCAGAAAGGTTTGTAGAGTATTAAATTTATTACAATTGAAAAAAACGTATGGTACATTTAAGTCACAAAAAGAATATCTTACTATCCTCATACTCAAAAGTTAAGCAAGAAATGCAAGCCTGTACATATCTATTCAGGTGACTGAAACAGAAGTTTTATATTATACTATTGGATGAGTGCAAAAGTTCTACCCATTTTTATTACCCATAAAGAAGAGCATATAAACGCAAAATGAACATTACCTATCATTGTGCATAATCCCCATTGCTATCTAGGACCTCTTGCCATCTTTCTGCTAGGAGATGAATCCCACGGCGTTAAAATTCCGGCGGTTTCGAGTCAAAAAAGTCTTGGATGGCAGTTTTCATAGCATCAAGATCATCAAAGATTTTCTGACTGAAGGAATTGTTCAATGCACGAAATAGGTGATAGTCAATTGGTGCCAAGTCAGGATAATAGGTAGGGTGGGGTAAAACCTCCCAACCAAAGCCCCGTCATGAAGGATAACACCGCGACGATTGATGAGACCTGGCCACTTTGCTACCAAATTTGAATGCAGCTTGTCTAACTAGACAGCAGAAGGCAGCACTGATGGTTTGGTTGAGTGGCAGGATCTCACAGTGAATTATTCCCTGCACATCCCACCACACACTCACTAACACCTTCTTGGGATGAAGTTCAGCTTTCGAAGTCGATGCAGGCGGATCAGAAGGGTGACACACAGTCCTACGACGCTTTATGTTACGGTACATAACCCACTTCTCATCTCCTGTCACAATTCGTGTCAAGAATGGGTCATTTTTGTACCTGGAAAGCAAGGAAACACAGGTGGCGATTCGGTCATCCCGTTGCTTAGCTGTCAGGTTATGTGGAACCCAACGATCCAACTTTCTCGTAAAACCCAACTTAACCAGCCGTCTCTCGACCCTTGTCCGGTGTACGTTGAAGGTCTCCGCTAATTCTTGCACGGATGGGTTCGGGCTGTTCCTTCTGGCTTGGTCAATATCGTCCTCTCCAACGTGTGATGGCCGTCCACTCCTAGCCTGATATGGGCAGCTTCTGTCTCCTTCCCTAAATTTACGAAACCATCGACGACATGTGCTTTCGTCTATTGCATCCTCCCCATAAACTTGACAAACATTGCGACATGCTGCGGCTGCCGTACTCTTTTTATCGAACTCGTATAACAAACAATGTCCTATATGCTCCTTCTCGTGTTCCATGTTCACCTTCTGATATTTTTTTTGAGATGATTAACTTCGTGAGACACGATATGTGAGGCATCCATACGTTTGATTGGCAGACGATTAGCGTCATTACAATGTCATGTGTGAGGGCAATTGCATTGCAAATTTTTATATCCAAAAACGGTAAGAACTTTTGCACACACCCAATAAAACTGATGAGGATGTCAAATCTGTTAAGGGATATTTGCATAAAACAATCCTTAACTCAATTCTCTTCAGTATGAAAGTTAGCGTATTTCTATAAAAATGATTAGAACACACTGTCTTAGTGAACAAATGAGATGTAAAGCAAAAGGACGACTGGAGATTGGACAAAGTCACTGAATGGTACCGAAATGGTGAAGTGCGAATATTCGGTAGTTATCCGCGTGAGGAATGGGGGTCTTATATAAATAGACATTCAGGTCTTACGAGATATGATCCTGGAAATCAGAGTCACATCAACGAAGAAAGATCTTTATCTGCTTCTAACTATAAGACGTCTCAGAACATATACAGCTCCATAGTTGGCTGGAAACCTTTCTACTTGCACAGGACGGATAATCTCTTTTATCCAGACACTATTAACAAGGTCATCGTATTGCAAGGAGACCAACATAAAATTTAATGCATTTCTATTATATTGGTGTCAAGTCTGCTGCACCAATTTGGAATCAAGCTGCACTGCACTGGAATCAAGCTGGAATCAAACTGAACTGGGCAATGTTCTTTTCATTAATGAGCCTCTATTAGGACTCATTAGTGATTACCTCCCAGCATTGATATACAAAGGATCTGGAACTCGTTATCATCCTAAGAGCATCTCGGAAATAGACAAAAAAATGGTGTGATGATGTGTTCTGGGTATAACGATCAATTGTCATGCTGGATTCACTTATTTAATTTAATAATAGCTGTTAAGTGTTATGATGTGTCCTCGACACTCCTATTTGCGTTGGCTCGTGATTCCTTATTGATGAAAGGTAATGCCAGTCCCCACAGAATTCATTTGGTTGACCAGTTAACAATCATTCAATCATTCATTCACGTCGTGACGTGCGATGAAAAGTGGATCTTAAACAACCAACGACATTCAGTGTGGAGGTTGCATCGAAATGAGGCTCCAAAACACTTCCCTTAGCAAAAGCTGCACCAAAACAAAGTCATGGTGACTCTTAGGTGATCTGTAGCCGTAGAAGTTCAGCTTTTTCACCTATCCAAATTGCTCCAAATGGCTTTGTGGGAGGATTGTATATGAATATAATTGTCATTGAGGTTCCACACAATAAATTTTCTAAACGGCATTTTAATTTATTTACTTGCCTGTACTGGTTTAGCAGAGCATATTAAGTCTTTAAGAGTAAGGAGAAAATAAAAGCAAAACTGATTTAAACTTAACTTGTTTTATAATCATTAAATATTTACAAGATGTGAAACAGTTGTTTCAAATAGTCTATGAATCACTGAAAGTTCACTGAAAGTTCTTTACTTTAAAGTTTAAAGTTCCTTTGAATCTTTCTTAACATCAACTGTTCAATTAACAACGTTGATAAATGGCTATTTTCAACTAGTGTGATAATTACTGAAGTTTATCTTAATGTATAAACTCATTAACACGTAGAACTTTCTTATGTCTCATATGTCTTTTAACTTGTATGAGATGGCTATAAACAATGTTCACGGTATGTGCTATAATATTACTTAATTATATGAATGTTTAAGTAAACTTGATTTCTCCAATCCTTTCTTGACTAAACATTCTAGTATTATAATCTTTACCAAAACACTCTAAACAGTTTATAATCATAACTTTCTTTGACCTCGTTGAAATAATCTTTAAAATAAACCTCTTGCTATAAACACAAATGTTCCTGTATAAATACTTAAATCCTTTCAACTTTACAGTTCTTTAACTTTAGTTGATTCAGTCCAACATTTGTAATAAGTCGATTTCCCTTGACTTTAATAAATCCTAGCATTAATGGTTTTGCTTGAAATAAATAACTTTACTATTTCTTTAATCAACGAACAAATGTTTATGTGTTGGTAATGTTTAATCTTTAATGTTCATTAGTATATGTTCTGCTTTGTCCTAAACTCCATTTTCTTGTGTTCGAAATTCTAACGTTGGCTCCATTTCCAAATTCTCGATGGATGAAGTAAAATAGAAAATCTACTTACAAAAGTTCAGCAACCATCCATCAAATTTTCCGTCAATCCCTGTCAAACGTGGAAGATAATACCTTAGCATAATTCCACTTTGGGTCTGCCAGTCTCATTTGCGAGATTCATCTTTGGGCCTAACCGTTTATTAAGAATTAATTTAACTTTATCATTAATCCTTACTTATTTAATTCTCAAGGCCGTCCGCCTTTTACTGAACACAAAATGAGTTTAAAATCAAAACTAATTTATAGCACAATCGGAAGGAACTCATCCGATTCCCATTTTCAAAACCTTAGCATCCTTGCTATTCCGGTTTTCATCGTAACGCCATTTTACGATCCTCTAGGATTCACCATTAACAATTGAACGTTCGCGTTCATGCTGTGTTCAACACATCCATTGTTCTCACGTGCTTACACACAACAAAAGAACATACTCTTAACTTTCGGTTTTAATGAAAATAAAAAATATAAATATTTCAAAGCCTTGATGTTAGTTTTAATTTAATTTTATCAGGGATTAAAAATTGAATTTCTCACAGGCTTGACACGATGGAATGATTAACGTTGTGTTCCGCAGCAATCTCTGTATAGTTTTCAGCTGATCATCTTCGATTCTGGCCTTCAATTCATCGCCATCAATGGCAGAAGGACGTCCCCAACCTTTCTTATCTTCAAGGCTAAATTCACCTCGACATTAATGGACAAGATGTATTACACAACTAATGTGTAAATACAGAGGAAAAAAAAAACTTGCATAATTTTTGCAACAACTAATATTATCGTTTAAATATATATGCCAATTGTGCTATTATTGATTTATATTGCAAGACATTGTCAATAGAATTCTCTCTTCTGTCAATCATTTTTGCACTTTGTTTTCACAAACGTATGAAAAAATAAATTTTGTTAACAGCACAAATAGAAGCCGGTACACCTGATGACAAATTCAAACATTAATTTAATCATACTTAATTTTACAACTATAGTTTCAATTGCAATGAGTAATCATTTTCAAGCAATGCGTTACAAGTGAGTGCGGTATATTATATAGGGGTTTCCTTGCGGAGACCCCGTGGAAATATTTAAATGAGGTGACGTCCGGAGCCACACGCCATCATCGGATCCATCAGGAAACAGAGTTGAAAACCAATGCACGTGGGGTGTTCGTTGGTTGCAGTGATCAGAGTCCAGTCCAAGTGTAAACAAAGATGTGGAAATCCCTTTATTCAACATAAATAGGTAACTGTGGAGAAACTAATATATAACAATAAGTAATCAAGTAAATTTAGAGCACTTTAACTTAATTTATCCAACTTAAATAAATTAGAATCATTTAAAATACAAGAAAGACATGTTGAGAAAAAAAATTTCAGGTCATTAAAGAAAAAAAAATTATTTTATTTGTTTTAAATGATTCTAATTTATTTAAGTTGTATAAATTAAGTTCTCTAACTTTACTTGATCACTTATTGTTATATATTAGTTTCTCCACAGATTTCTATTTATGTTGAATCAAGGGATTTCCACATCCTTGTTGACACTTGGACTAGACTCTGATCACTGCAACCAACCAATACCCCACGTGCATTGTTTTACAACGATGTTTCCTGATGGATCCGATGATGGCGTTGTGGTTCCAGACGTTACTTCATTTAAATATTTCTACAGGGTCTCCGCAAGGAAACCCTATATAATACATCGCAGTCACTTGTAACGCATGCTTGAAAATGATTACTCATTGTAATTGAAACTATAGTTGTAAAATTAATGTAATGTGGATTAAATTAATGTTTGAAATTATCTTCAGGTGTACCGGCTTCTATTTGTGCTTGTTAACCAACAGCAGTACACGTAAAAGACCGATTATTATTCTATAAATTTTATTGATATTCATTAGAGAATTTTTTTCGGTGATAGAGATTTGTTGCTTAAGTTTATATTGGTGTATTGTACTTCATAATATGGATTTTTTTAATCAACTTACCAGGAAATTTCTGTTTCACACAAGTATGCTTTACCCAAAGACAAAATTTAATTTCTCCACACATTTCATCAAGATAGTCATATTTCTTCTTTTCTTGTTATCCATTAATCCATGCATTCAGGTTTAGGTTGGCCTCCAACCTTTTCCCCTGTGCCTAGTTATATACCAGACTAGTTTCACATCTTTTATTCCCATGATATGACCTCAATGTTTAATAATTAAAAATGATACCAACTCAAAATGATAGAAGTTTGGAAATCAATGCTTTATTTAAGAATAACAACAAATCGGCCGTAATTTTCCATGATTTAATTCATTAGTTTACATTTTATTCAAAACATTTTATTCAAAGGTAATATTCGTCATGCATGTCATTGGGAAGTCAGCTTTACTTTAAATTGAATTGAATGGTTATTATTAACTTAGATAAAAAGCGTGTAAACAAAAAAAATCAATGCAGCAATTATTCATAAGTATTTCTCTAAACGTTTTGATAAATCGCAAAGCAGAAAACTAACTATCCCGTGAATGGGATAATTTTTCTAATAATACGGGAGTAAATGGCAGCCAGACAGGACGCTGAAACCCACGCGAATGTATAGTCAATCGAATCAACTCCTGAAAATATCTGCTTAGATATCTGCTTCTTGAAGTTATGTTTGTAAAAAATATAAATGAATTCGGTGGAAAATTCATTGAATGACCCCTGACTTTGTATTTGTGCCATCCTACTTATAAAAAAAAATAATAATTGTGCATACTTCATTTGTGATTTAATTTTAAGAAAGTTAATCTTAGTGCAGCTTTTAACATATTTAATTCGCTTTCATTAGTAATTTCTTGTGTTCTTTAGTTAAAATTACTTCATACATTATATTGAAATTCCTTTACAACCTATTTGAATATATATAAATCGTATAGCAAACAAGTAAAGAATTGTGTTTTGATGATGGAGTCCATGGAGTACAATGCTTTCCCAGGAAGTATTCAAAGTTCTTTGAGAACTTTAGATATATCTTATTGTCAGGCGATCCGCCAGGGTCTGTGAATTAGGTATAGGCGATCTATGGCTATCCACACGCGTAGGGAATTTTTGTGAGTTTTGGCCTTAAAGAACAGTTCACATGTGACAGTTACTTAAGCAAGGGAGGTGATAGGTGGGGGTGGGGATTTTTCAGATGTAGGTCACAAATTCCTATCCTTCAGCGCAGCTTAACGAACAGATTCTCAACTACTATCAGATCTTTTAACCATCAATTGACAGGATTTTATTTCGAACTTGCCTAGACTAATTTTCGAACATGAAATGATAAGTAAATGTTGTTTCTGACAAATTGACTTTATAGTGACTTCTATATTTAGAAATTTATATCTGGACCTCAGAGCCAAAGGATATTAAGTCCTCCTTTAGTCAAAAGTGAGGTTTTGACGTCTTTCGATATATTTTTTATACATCTTTCCCATATTGCTTAGTATTAAGTCCTAGGTATGCCCGTTTTTGAAATATTCATCTAAAACACGCATTAAGTCCAATAACCAATAGAGCCATTTGGTATTAAAAGGCTATAATATTTTTTGGTTCTACAACAGTAGATTCATTTCAACATAGTAAGTCCAAATAATTAGGTTAGAATAAGGATTTAATACAATCTCCTATTTGACATTTCATCGCTTTAGTATTAGGTCATACTTGTCTTGTGGAAGTTGTGTTTAATTTGTTGCTGATAATTTACGTAATGTTTCGTATTATAAATACAAGTTTCTATGTTTTAACAGTATAATGTCGTCTAGAACAAATAAAATAATGGAGATGGTGCGATTGAATGCAGAGGAAATGAAGAATACTCTGACAATTGATAACTTAACCTCAAATTTCTCAGAAGCGGGTGGTATAGTTTGTATTTTATTATTGTAAATACAGGAACTTTGTGTTAAAATTAAAAAATGAGAACCATTAAGAGTTTTGTTATTTTTCACTTACCGGTATGTTATTTAGGGTGTTTCTGAAATATCTTTCTTTGCAAAAATAAAATTTTACGGAATACGACAGTTGGTAATTACAAAGAATTTATATATTTGGTTTCATTTAGGCATATCCCCAATACATTATGAAGTAATAAACAATGATGTTCAACCTGTGGATGTAGAAACTAACGAAGTTAATTTGACAACATCGAACAATACAGTTTGTAAGTTCATTTTCAAATTTAAAAGAATGATATTTTTTTAGATTTTTTGGATATCCAATTAAAACGAAATTATTCTTTCTCGACTTATCGATATTTTTGGTTAAAATATTTTTATCTTCGATTTTCAGGCGATGTATTGCAAGATACCATTCATGATTTTGACATCATCATGGAACTACAAGCAACTGATTACGTAGAAAGTATAGATCAAGAAGGTGTCCAAATTCTTGCAACAGGATCAAATGAAAGTGTAGTTCCTTTCAATTGTGTTTCTGAAGAAATTTTGATTAGATCCGAATGTGTTGAAAATGATGATGAAAACGACCCTGATTATATCAGGTCCGAAAGGGAAGAATGCAGCAAAGAAGAGACAGAAAAGGAGGAAACTAATGTTTTAACCGGAAAAGGAAAAAAAAGACAAAGAAAACCAGAGACTTGAAAAAAAAATGTACGGATCCAAGAAAGAGCTGCTGGTGAGGAATACATTTCAGCTACAAGTACAGTTATCAAAAAGAGGGAAATTAAACCCCTATGCAACGGGTGTCGTCTAAAATTTACTCAAAATGTATCAGAAAATGATCGACAAATGATTTATTCCCAATTTTGGACCAGTGAGGTAAAAATTGATCAGAAGAGACAGTTTGTTAGTAGCTGCATCCAGGAACTTCCAGTAGAGAGTATACGAATTAGAACACGAAAACGCGCTGGTACACGACAGACATCACTCAAATATTCTTATACTGTGAATGGTAGAAAAATTGATGTTTGTAAAACTTTTTTTCTAAATACATTGAGTATATCGCAAACGTTTATACGATTTGCTTTGGCAAAAAGACAACCTAGCGGAATGACAACTTCTGACCAAAGGGGAAAACATGAACCAAGCAACAAAATTTGCCAAGAAACTAGAAATCGCATCAAAGACCACATCAATAAATTTCCATGGATTGAGTCGCACTATTCTCGAAATAAGTCGACAAGAAAATATTTGGTAGTTTTCTAAACATTTCGCAAACGTACCGACTTTTTTATGAAGAAAATATGTCGAGCAACCAAGAAAACATTCCCAAAGAATGGATATATAGAGAAATTTTTAACACAGAGTTCAATTTGTCATTCAAAGAACCTGGAAACGACACCTCCGATACCTGTGATGAATTTATCATTAAACTTAAAGATGAAAAGGAACGAACAGAAATACAGAAATGTTATGATGCATATCTTCTCGATGCAGAGAATCGATACAAACTTAAAAGGGAAGATAAAGACAATTGTGATGTTCACAATACTTAAGTTTTAATAGTAGATTTACAGAAATGCTTACCTACCCCCTCTTCTTAAAAATGCACAGAGTTTTTATTCATTGAAACTCTAGACATTTAATTACACTGGACGGCAAAAAATTTTTTTTTTTTCAATCGCTGACACCATTCCTGTTGATTCTTATGTAAAATGACCTCCATGAATCCGTTTTTCCCCATCATTCCGTTTTCGGGCGACGCCCCCCCCCCACCCTATTTTTATCACTTTTCGATAATTTGGAGGGATTAAAAGGATTATTTAAGCCTTTACATGTCTTCTGAGGGGCTAGAGAGGTGGAAAGTTCTAAAACATAACATTTGTAGCAATGAAGTAGATTGGAGGGGGGGGGGGGTTGCCCCCTTAAATTGTAAATAAGTCATTAAAAATGATCGATTCTTCCTGTTTTTTTCGCCAATTTTTTACTTATTATCTACATACTTCAGCTTCCAGCCCCTCTCATCCTCCCCCAAATAATAAAAATATATATTAACAATATATAGCAACAATAAAAAAAATTTCTAGCAACAATATATATAGCAACAATAATAAAAATATATTGCAACAATATATAGCAATAAGTAAATAAATAAATAAAAGAACTTTTTGGGTAACAACAAAAGTGATGATTACGTCGCTCATGTCGAGGAATTGCTGTCAGCGTTCAAGGAGTGTAACATGTCTCTCAAAGTGCATTTCCTTCACTCACACCTGGACTTCTTCCCTGAAAATTTAGAAGCAGTTTCGGATGAACACGGGGAACAGTTCCATCAAGGCATCAATAAGTTCGAAAGGAGATTTTCAGGGAAGTGGAATGCGAGCATGTTGGCAGAGTACTGCTGGTTTTTGGTACGAGAAAAATCTATCTCAGGGTACAAAAGGAAAGCAAGCACCAAATGAAGATACTTATCTTATTTATTTATTATTCTTTACATTTGTTACTTTACTTTTTACATTTATTATTTTACATTTAATATTTTACTTTTTATTTCTGCGCGTGAGGTATTGAGACCACGAGCGTGCTACAGTGACTCTTCCAAACTATTGCTATATATTTTTATTATTGTTGCTATATATTGTTGCTAGAAATTTTTATTATTGTTGCTATATATTGTTGCTAGAAATTTTTATTATTGTTGCTATATATTGTTGCTAGAAATTATCAAAAAGGGATAGAAATAGGGGGGGGGCGTCCCCCGAAAACGGTGGGTGATGGGGGAAAATGGAGGTTATATTCGGATTCAGGAGATCATTTTACATAAGAATCAACAGGAATGGTGTCAGCAACAATTTTCATGCCGTCCAGTGTTATTCGATTTATGATGCGGTCACAAAAAGTGCATCTTGTTACATTTGGGATGAGACTATATTTGGTCGTGGAGGAAACGAAATGGTATCATGTCTTATGAAATACGTTTTAAGCCTAGGGAGTGAGATAAAAAAAAATTATCATTTGGAGTGACAATTTGGAGTTATCTTTCAATGTTTTCAAAGAAGCCATCACTACAACTAATTGAACATAAATTTCTTGTGAGAGGACACACTCACATGGAGGTTGAAAGCATTCATGCCCGAATTAAGAGACAAATAAAAAATACACCTCAATTTTCAATTGTAACTTCGTAGGATTGGCAACAGCTGATAAGACTTTGTGGCCCTAAATTCTGTGTTGATGGAATGGATATACCAGATTTCAGAAATTTCAATCTTTTACACAATATATCTATATTATGAACTATTATAGGTATTATTCATTTGATAATTGTAAACACAGTTACAAGAAATTCGAATTGCAATTGTTCATTCTGAGAAAAATGACATTTTCTGCTTCTTTCCAAAACTTGGAAAGTTATTAACATTATGACTTTATATTTGTCTTTAAAATAAGGAATTTCAAGTCTATATGCAAATTCTTGAACGATTGAGATTATTAATTTTTGTGATTTTGTGTTCTTTATTAGACCAAAAAATATATAAAAGAAACATGATGTGAAATTGACACATTCTTCATTTAACATCTTGAAATAACTAATCCAGCTCTATTTCCAAATCTTCACATTTTTCTTCATCAATCGACACCATCATGAAGAAGATTTGTATAAAAATCATGATAGATGGGTGGTATATGTTTCAGTACTTTCATCAAGTCATTGTATTTAGTTTTCTTTATCTTTCTCTGTTCACTGTACTTCTGCTGTAACTTAAACAATGAAACATGTGATCTTTTACCCCTTTTCCTAAAATTAATTGTTTGATGCACATCAAGGTCAGAATAACATAAACCAAATTTAACAATCTCAGGATTATCATGATCCACAATAATGGATGTAACCTTACGTAAATGCAAAGAAGCACCAACATCTTTTTTTCTAATTACAAAGTTTGAAGTAATACTATTCTGTATATCAACAAAGTCCTCCTTGTTCATTTTATTAATAGTGAAAGGTTTCACTATTGAGATTGCTGCTGCAATAACATCACACCATTGGTCAGGCTATACACACACTGCATCTTCCTTTTCTTCTTAATAACTGAAGTCTCTATCTGAAGCCATGTATGAGTGTCCTGGTATGAAAAATCTGTGTGGTATAGAGTCAAAAACGTTCATTTTCACCAAGTAAATCCAAAGAGCAACAATATGAAAATATTGTTTTGTCCAGCGGAAGAGTCAGTCCATATGATGAGTTTATTAGCATTGAACTTTGATTCACCTGAGGCAAAACTTTTAAAAAACAAGAACCGATATCATCACAGCCAAATGAAGCTATATTTTCAGACCATACATTCATTACTGTACTATCATCATTTAGCACGTGTATACCAAAATTTTACGTCCATAGCTGACGCAAATAAAACACTGTTTCCGTCGAATGTGAGGTGTGGGAAGAGCTTGTTGAAGATCAGCAGTTAGAAGTAGAACCCCAGTACTTTCACTTTTACACAACTGAATATCTTGGTTCATTAATGGTTCGACGTAATATGTTCAGGAATGCCTTCTGACACAGTGGCTTTGCTTCATTCTTCACCATGATATGATATTTGTAGGTAAACTTGCGCCTGCTTTCGTCTCTGCGAAGTCTATCCTTTTTATATGCCTTTCGAGGTTCACTTTCCTGCATTAAACTAAACAAATAGGCATTCTGCTTATTATAATCACCAAGCCCATAAAATTCTAAAAACAATGTGTCCTTCACATCGTGAGACAAACGTGGAAACACGCAAGTTGAATCAGGAAAGTTACAGCATTTATCTAATTGTTCACGTTTTTTATCTGGAACCACTATGGAATTTTTTGTTACATACGATTTACAACTATTTCTGCACAACTTTCTTTTGTTTATCACCTAGTCAGTTGCCTTTCTCACTCATTTCTTTCCTTTTATCGGCCATTCAGGAATCACATCTGCAGACGCCGCCATGTTGACTATAACGCCATGAACTTGTAGCTGACTAAATAAAGCACTCCGGTTGGGATATGTTCTCTCTGAGAATGAGTTCGTTTTCACTGCGGACAAATTTTAAAGGCGGCAAATGAGGGCTTTGGCATATCTCAATTCGTTTGATATTTTGTCACATGAAAGGTAGATGGCATGAGTGTACAGGCATGCTTCTATCTCAATATTCGTGGTTGGTTGGGATATGCCGTTATTATTCTGAGCGCCTCAATTTATTGCTCAATCTTTCTTCATATGCAATTGACACATATTTATCATTATTTTTTATCCTTATTGTTATTATTAAATACCTTAGCATTCATAAATCTCTCTGTCTTCAAAACCTTGGTCACAAAGTGATTAACAAATTGAACAGGATAATCATTATTAACAAAGATGTTTCTAACACAATTTAATTCCTGGTATAATAGATATCTATTACTACAAATCTTTAGAGCGCTTTTCATCGCTAATTTTAAAGAATTGATTTTATATGTCATAGGACTGGCCGCTAAATAATTAATAGAAGTATTAGCATTAGTTTGCTTTCTAATTACTGTAGTTTCAAATTTATTATCTTCTCTAATAACTAAGACATCAAGGAATGGTAACCTGTAGTTATCTTCTATTTCCATGGTGAACTATATGTCTTTGTTAACCTTGTTAAACAAATTTAGAATCTCTTTTGCTTTACTTTTATTAATGATTAAAAACGTATCATCTATATAACGGCACATCATTATAACATTTGATTCCATCACTTTAGATTTCCATTTCCAAGTAATTCATAACAATTTCCGCGATAATTGCCGATGATGGAAGGCCCATGAAGATACCCTTAGATTGTCTATAAACCATATCATCAAAAATAAACCACTGTAATTGTAAACCATATCATCAAAAGACACCATATAAGATTCTTTGTTATGAATGATTTTATGGAGCCTATCTAAAAATTTGGAATTATTATTAACACAATATTGAGATTTATAATTAAGTTTCTTTAGGTCCCGAACCAGTATTTTAGAAATTTCAATTATAGCTGTATTTAAGCAGGCTACAATTGGTCTAATCTTATACAAATTGTCTTCTTTATTTTTGTGTATTTTGGGCAAGCCTCGGAACTTGGGAAGTTTCTTGCAACTGGTAACTTTATTCATTTCATCTTTATCAATGAATCCGTCTTTTGACAACTTACGGATGACTTTGTTCATCCAGAATATCGTTAATTTTCATTATTCTTACTATGGATTAAACCTTCCGTGTTATCTAAAAATTTGATGCATATATTATGATAAATACTAGAGTTCTTGGCGATCGTTGCACCTCCTTCATCAGCATTAACAAACATGATATTATGGTTCTTACTTCTTAGTAAGGTTATTAAGTTCCTTTAGGGCTATTTCTTCTCTGGTATTTAATGCTGATGTTGTTAGTTTCTTTTCTTTGAATTTGTATAATTTAATTCCCACTTTCTTTCTTACGACCTTTTTAATGTTACTATCCGCTATATGTCTGACTTATAATTCTCTTCATGTAGCTGTATGGTAAATGTTCAATTTTTCTTTTCTTACATTGAACTTATAACCTTTTTGGAGTAGCAGTAATTGATCTGTTCACCACGGAAACAGAAGATAACTACAGGTTACCATTCT
The DNA here is from genome assembly GCA_023159025.1 of Thereuonema tuberculata. NCBI lineage: Eukaryota > Metazoa > Arthropoda > Chilopoda > Scutigeromorpha > Scutigeridae > Thereuonema > Thereuonema tuberculata. The sequence continues at coordinate 348,823,609 of JAFIDM010009631.1, forward strand.
AACACACCGGAAATTAGGTGAAATCGCATGAAAGATTATAATGTTTTAATAAATAGGAATCATATTTACTTTAAGAACTGTTTCTCATGTAGTGTTTCTGATTAAAGAACTATTCCTGATAAAAGAATGACAAAAAAGAACTGTTCCTGATATAGTGTTAGTTATTAAGAATTAATCGAAGTGATAAAACGATTAATGCAGCATTTATGATAGCTTAATCAAGAACTTTAACGGTCTTCCAGTGATTCCAGAAAGATAGTCAGTTAAGTTGACTTGATGTAAAGAGTTGTTGATTTTCAATGACAATCATAATTTTTTTAAAGAAATGAAAAGTTTAGCGTGTCGATATTATCACTAAAAATGGCTACTATCTCGACACTTATTTACATTAAAAATTAAAACGTGAATTAAATCTTTCCTTAATTTGTCATGACGCACGTTTCTGAACCTCTCCGGAACGGTTTCTTTATCAAATGTGTTAAGAAAATTAAAAAATGTTAAAAAAATATATTTAACGAAACCCCCCTACTTTGTAGGCTGAGTATTTATGTTTCTCTCTCTATTATTATTCTCCACTATTTCCAACAACTCTGCTTTTATAACTGACTTTGGAAAGTAAATTTCTGGTAATAGGGATTTCTCCATTAACCAATTTGCAATTTCTGAATTTTTGGTCTTTAACGTTGGTAATTTTCCTATATGAGCAGTGTGATAAGGTGCGTTGTCCATCACAATAATGCTGTTTTCTTCAATATTGGGAAGCAGCTTTTCAGTAATCAATTTTTTCGAAATTATTAGCATCAATTTCACTATGATAATCCCTCTGTCTTCTTCAAATACGAGTTTTTCTCCGGGAAATCCGTTCTCCCCTTCTGCATGAACAATAATAAGCCATCCTCCTTTCCTATTTGGATTTTTCAGCCCTGCATATAAACTTTTCGGAATGGCATCTCGAGCGCTGAGGACTGTTTCGTCTCTCCATATTTTAGATGTTGTATGGTCGAAATTAACCTATGCTTCATCTAAATAAATGATATTTCCTCCAGATTCCTTGTACTTTTTACTTTTTGTATTTTGCGACGATAACGGTATCGTCAAGCAATAAGATCATCTTGTTCTCGGAAAGAAAGTCGTATCTGAATCCAAGATCTCCCCTATTCGTTGCAATGTTGTTCTGGGGATTTCTGGCAACTCTAGGAAATTTTATTCACAGTCGGAACTTCAATTTGGAAGAAAAATGAATGTGCAATCCGTTCTTTACTGGAGATGTGAATTCTCTCCTTCTCTTTGAACTCCGACTTCGCTGAATACACGGTTCTCTTTCTTCTTCCTTTCGAATTCTACGTAGCTCTTCTTACCTTTTCCTCTCTTCTTCTTTTTGGATTTTACACCGCTCTTCGTGCCTTCTTTCTTCTTCTTCTTCTTATTGAATTCTACGCAGTTCTTCGTGCTTTCTCTCTTCTTCTTGAATTCTACGCAGTTCTTCGTGCTTTCTCTCTTCTTCTTGAACTCTACGTAGTTCTTCTAGCCTTTTCCTCTCTTCTTCTTCTTCTTCAATTCTACGTAATTCTTGCATTCTCCTTTCTTCTTTTTGGATTCTACACAGCTCTTCGTACCTTTTTTTTTCTTCTTCTTCTTCTCGAATTCTCTCCATTTCCAAGCAAATCTTTGCTTCCCTCTCTGGACAGAAGGCGATCATATGTTCCGGTTCACCGCAAAAGTAACACTTCCAGTTCTTTCTAGAATTCCGCTTTTGCGGTAAATCCTCTTTAGGGATGGCGGCCATAGCACGATATTTTTCCGTCTGAGTTTATGTTCAGGCGTACATCCACTTCGTCTGTCTTCTGATTCCGAGCTAACGGACGCTCTAGTGAGCAACCAGACTCAACTCACTTTTTATGGCTTCTATATGTTGGCTCCAGGTAGCCAACTGGTTCTCAAAACGGAACCAATCATGCCATGCTTTGGCACCGTCCCCTAAACAAGCATTAAGAAATGCTATTGCTTTTCTTTGTGTCCAGTTATAAAGTTCTTTCACCGAATTTTTATCAATTAGGAATTGAAAGAGGTTTTCTCCATTTTGTCTACTGTATCTTACGCTTGGCACGAACGGGTATAACTGTTCACCTGGTTGGACCGGAAACTCCATTATAACTAACTTTCTCTGAATGACTCTCAATTCTCTGTTTAACTCGTTAAATTGTCGCATCCCCATTCGTGTGCCAAAAATGCTACCGAACTTTTGTGTTGGTTCAGTGGCGGAGGGATACAGAATGCGACAGGAGCAGGTAATTAAAACCACAGAGACTTTTATTTACTAAGGTAAAATTCGAAATGCACAATACTCAATTAATGGATGATTACTACGACTTAATGCTAACTTCCTCATGGCAGTCTGAGGGCAAGCGGTATGTCTCGGGAACTTCACGGCAATAGGAGCGTCTACCACGGCTTGTGTCCAACCTCTCCATAGCCTTCTAGGTTTGCTCGGTCTTCTCAGAATTTTTCGGCAATAAGGATAACTTCTCCGGCTAAGGATCGTCTTCTCCCTAGCCTTCTAGGTTTGGTCAGTCTTCTCAGAATTCTTCGGCAATAAGGATAACTTCTCCGGCTAAGGATCGTCTTCTCCGTAGCCTTCTAGGTTTGTTCGGTCTTCTCAGAATTCTTTGGCAGCAAGGATAACTTCTCCGGCTAAGGATCGTCTTTCCGTAGCCTTCTAGGTTTGCTCGGTCTTCTCTGTATTCTTTGGCAATAAGCTCTCTTCTTTATCTCCTGGACTGGAGATCTCTGCGTGGCTATCAGCTACAAACGAACTCGACCACTCTTTCTCTCCAAGTGGAAAACTCTCTTCCTCTCTGGGCTGCTGCCCAATAACACGATCCGCTACTCTCTTCTCCAGGCGGAGAACCTCTCGTGGCTGATCGCCACAACCCAACTGACTTTGCAGCCTCTGCGCTCCATTATAAGCTCGATTTCAGCCTACCTTTCACACTGAACGAGTCGACTATCGAGAGGGAGACTGGTTCGGACTGAACTACTCGTCACATAGGTGGAATAGAGTAAGTCGAATCCACATTTTAGGGGGGTGGACAATTCCACTGGTAACAATATAACACGGTCACTTACCCCTTTCATTACAAATAACCCTACGATCACCTAACCTCATTTCTGTAAATTATGCAAATTTTGATTAAAAGACTTCTTCAATTCTTGGTCACATTTTACACCCTTAGTTCACCTGACCTTATGCAAATCAGATATGCAAATTGTGGTTCATATCACCCTATATGCTACTGATATGCAAATTTTGGTCTATATCGCCCGTATAGATGGCAATAAGGCCCGGATTAATACTATTAAATATTTTATAAAATTGTTTAATGAAGGTCTTAGAAAGTTGGTTGGCACATGAATTTCTTAATATAATTCATACTTTCCATTCTATTGTTTTAAAGCTCTTAACAATTTTGCTACAATAATTTTTCAATCCCCAAGTTTCAATAGCTTTTATTTATTGAACAAAGATTCACGTAAGCTTAGATTTATTTCCTAAAGATGATTACTTTGCTTTGCCAAAAACGGAAATATAGTTGCATATTCTTTTATAGATAGTTATACAGGGTGTTTCAAAAATACACGGCATAATTTCAGGTATGTATTTCCCACACGTAGACAATCAAAATAGTTCATTACAACATATGTCCGGAAATGCTTCATTTCCGAGTTATGGCCTTCACAACATTGAAAATCACCGGAACGTTTTTCGTTCCGCCGGACGTTGCCATTACAGAAGATGTTCAAAATGACCACCTCCTGCTTGAAT
>JAFIDM010009631.1:348827831-348842777 GCA_023159025.1 Thereuonema tuberculata
ATTCAAGCAGGAGGTGGTCATTTTGAACATCTTCTGTAATGGCAACGACCGGCGGAACGAAAAACGTTCCGGTGATTTTCAATGTTGTGAAGGCCATAACTCGGAAATGAAGCATTTCCGGACATATGTTGTAATGAACTATTTTGATTGTCTACATGTGGGAAATACATACCTGAAATTATGCCGTGTATTTTTGAAACACCCTGTATATAAAATCGCAAGAAAAAGAGAATTTGAAAGGTTTTTTTAAAATTTAGGATATACTTGTAGGATATATTAAATAATTAAATGTAGATGTTTTAATTGCTGATTTGTTTTTGATAATATTTAGAATAACTTCATTTTCCTTTGAATGTATTAAATATTTAATGAAATGATCACGGTTTTATGTTTAGATATTTCCATACTTAGTAAATCAAGTGTTGAATTATCTTGAGAAGGATTTATCTGCGATTTCTTTATTTTTTGCGATTAAAAGAAATTTAGTAGCTTACTGAATATTTATTTTCGCATGAGATAATTATGTATTCGAAAATATTAACAACAACATCACTATTTTATATATAAATTACTCATGGAAAATCAAAAAATTACTTTTAGTCCATGCAATTATTAAAATACAATATACAAACAAACTATACTTCTTCCTTAAATCTTCTCTATATATATTATTAAACATCATCCACCAGAAAATAAATTATTAAACATCATCCACCAGAAAATAAATGTCATAATCTACATTTATTAACTGAAAAAACGAATTTTCAAGGAGATAAAATTTACCGTCTCCCCTTCTTCAAGCCTTTTTACATTATAACAATAAATGAACGAGATTCTTTTACTACAATGACTTTAAAATATTGATATTAACAATTAAAAAACGTTAATACAAAAATAATAAAAGATTATACTCTACAATATAATAATCACATATTATTAATAATCACAAATTTAACACTTTAATTTTTCAATTATTACCTTTTTGTTAGATGTTACAAATTTTTTGTTAATCATTTCTCTAGCCAATTTTACCAAATTTTCACTAACTTTCATTCCATCACATCTATTGAGATTTTTTTTCTTTTGAATTTCTGATACATAGGCTTTCTATTGTTCTTCTAATTTTTGTATTTGTTTCATTATATAAAATGTTTACTTCACAATTGATACAATGTTGCTTGTCTTTACAGTGTCCAGCAATTTCTGATTCTTTTACTAATTTTTGTCTAATATAATATTCGTGTTCCCCCATGCGTTCTTGAACTGTTCTTTTCGTCTCCCCAAGATAGAACGAATCGCAGTTCAGGCAATCTAATTTATAAACAACCCCCATTTCAAACTTCTTGTCATTGCTATTTATCTTTTTACACAAAATATTTTTTAATTTATTTCTATATTCAAAATTAAGTTTACTCCATATCTTTTACCAATTTCTTTTAATTTCCAGCTGTTCTTATGCAGATAGGGAATGAAAAATCTATTTTCATTATGTTTATCCAATTCTTTTATCTTAAATTTATTATAATTTCTTATTGAACTATCTATGAATCTGTCAGTATAACCATTCTTTTTTAATTTTGATTTCATATCACTTACTCCTATATTAAAATCTTCTTCATTACTGGTATTATTATCAATTCTAATTAAATAATTCTCAATTATATTCCTTTTTATTTTCATATTGTGTCCAGAATCAAATTTTAAAATATGGTCACTTTTATAATCTTTAATGTAATGTTTCATTGTTATTTTGTTATCCTTTTTTATTAGTTTCAGATCAAGAAAATTTAATGTTTTTTCAGTTAATAAATGTAGATTATGACATTTATTTTCTGGTGGATGATGTTTAATAATTTATTTTCTGGTGGATAATGTTTAATATTAAAATACAAATTAGATCGCCGACATTGATTTATGCAGTAAAGACTTTAGAGTAAAATTAAAATCTAACCAATGGCTACATTTTGAAACACTTTCAAAATAATTAATTGTCTATAAAGATGAAAGAATTTTGAATAATTATACGAAAGATTAAAACAAAAAACCAAATCAATTTAACGAAATCATTGTTTAATTAAAAGCTTATCAAAGATGAAGTTTTCTCTTTGCTTTATCTGGAAAAGAAATGATATTAAAAGAAAGACAAACAACCAAACCAAATTTAGCAGATTTAAACTCAGATTCAAGTTTAACTGTAATAGCTTTACCCCTTTCCAAATTTTGGGACACCTATATGTCAGTTAGAAAAACAGTTAGACAAATTCTATTCCGTTATTTTTCAATAAGTTCTTCAATATGACCTAAATCAATGGGCTAAGCTAAATGAAAATAATTTTGTTTGGGATGGAATGAACAATAGAAATAAAAAAGTGAAGAAATGTTGCAAGAAATATAGTTTGAATATAATTTGGATAAGAAGAGCGATTGCTAATTACATCTGCCGGAAAACTGTTTAAGGATAGACTGATCAATAGGCTTTCACAAAATATATAATTGTGCTAAATTATAATATGTGTTATTTTAATTTTATTTTTTATTGCTATTTTGTTATTACTTAATAAATTTAAGGGTTACTTTTCATTACTATTTTTCCTTTTCTTTTTATTGTAATGATAATGATGTTTACTTTCTTCATTGTTATACTTCTATTCTATTTCCTCAGTTTTACTTCTGAATCGTAGATCATACCAATTCAAATAATAAAAATAGAAATCCTAAAAAGACAGCTTTTCAATCTAAAATATACTTTCGTCATATATACACATTTTATTTGTAAAAAATGCAACAAAATGAAGGAATCATCAGAATTAAATGAAATTTGCAGCAAATGTCAATTATAGGATGTTATGCAAAATAGTAAAGTTTCAGAGCCACCGCGCAAGCATGGCGTGCGCAGCGACCTCTGAACTGATGCTGAAAGCATATAAAAAGAGGGCTGTAGCGAAACATTTACAATAGTTAATGATTATTTGTTAGTGGCGAACGTTTAGTGAGACCCAAGTATGCCTCCACGACGGAAGAAGGAGAAATTCCAACAACTTACGAAGTTTGAACGGGGGAGGGTTATCGGCCTTCGAGAAGGAGGATTTTTCCTATCGCGCAATAGCAGCTCGTGTGCAGCGGAACACGATGCACAGTGATGCGAGTTTGGAAGCAGTGGACCGACGAGCACCGAGCAACTCGAAAAACTGGCAGTGGACGACGGAAGGTGACATCAGCGCGCGACGATCGACACCTGTTCCGCATGGCGCTGAATGACATACAGCTTCCTCCAGGCAGTTAGCAGGACGTTGGTCTACTTCTACAGGTGTACTAATGTCGGCTTCGTCAATTCGTCGACGTTTGCTAAACCGTGGACTGCGTGCAAGGGTGCCTTTATACAGGATCCCCCTCACGGCAAACCATCGACAGCTGCGTCTGCAATGGGCTCATGAGCACAGAGCCTGGCAAGCTGATTGGCACCAAGTTGTCTTTTCAGATGAATCGCGCTTCAATTTGTGGGACCATGATGGCCGCATTCGTGTTAGACGCTATGCCGGTCAACGCTGCCTTCCAGAGTGCGTTATCGAACGACATAGTGGCCGCACACCCGGAGATATGGTCTGGGGTGCGATTTCGTATCATGGACGATCCAATTTGCTACGAATTGAGGGTAATCTCAATAGCAACAGGTACGTCCATGAAGTGCTACAGTCCGAAGTCGTTCCCTTCCTTCAAGGCATCCCTGGAGCTATCTTTCAGCAGGATAATGCACGCCCACATACTGCAAAGACTGTTCGAGACTTCTGGTCATTCCAACATATGCAACTTCTTCCTTGGCCTGCTTATTCGCCGGATATGTCGTCTATTGAGCACGTGTGGGATGTGGTTGGTCGGCGTCTCACTCGTCATCCGTGTCCTGCAGCTTCAAAAGACGAACTTTGGCTGCGATTACAAGCAATATGGAATTCTCTTCCACAAACAGACATTCAAAATCTGCTTGACTCCATGCGACGTCGTATAGCAGCACTTATTGCAGCGCGTGGTGGCTACACCAAATACTGATTTCGGACACTTAATATTGTTTTTTTGCTTTGAAAATTTCGTCATTTATTTGTACCAATACAAGTCGTTTAGGCATTAAATTTCATTTAATTCTGATGATTCCTTCATGGTGTTGCATTTTTTACAAACAGCAGTATAGATCGATTGAATGTGCGTGATGATTTAATTAAAATCAATGTTGGTTGACATAATAAACCTCTCACTAGCGTGTAGAACCACAACGAATGTTAATAATAAAATCGAAAGACTAGTTAATTAAAAATATTGAATTCTACTGAAGACTAAAACTGCAGTCTGTTTTCAAGCTCTATGGAAGTTTGATAGACTTTGGCAGTATTTGGATCTGACAGTATTTGGTAAAACATTGTAAAATATAAATTAATTCCTACGATTCCCTAAAAACTGAAATTTTTCAGTGAATTTTCAAAAGGGTAAGTTAGCTATATTTCCAAAAATCTCAAAAGCATTTAATTAGTATTTTTTTTTTGTTAACACTATACACTTCAAAACTATAAATGTAGCTGCAACTGGGAAACTGGTTATTCAAAATGTTATCTTTTTCTTTATTAATTTAATATATCATTGTTGCCGAACTTCAAATGTAAATATTGCATAACATTTGTGTGAATAAGCAAATGTAACGATAAGACTTAATACTGAATCAAAACAGAAGTTCAGTAATTTGATCAGGAAGTTTTGTTGTTGTAACTTATTATTTAGTTTTATGTCCTTCTTTTTTACTTTATTTTATATCATCATTTCTCGTATCGAAGCACATGATATATTACAGTGGAAGTGCATAAAGCTAACTCTTATCTATAAATCCAAGTTTGTTTCATAATTTAAAAACATATCTTAAAATTTTTCGAAATTTGTTTTGGAATTTTGGGAAATTATGTTTTTAAAACTTTTAGAAAAGTTTTGGGAAACTCTCTCTTTGATCCGTAAATAGTTCAAACCAACATTATCGTTCATGTTGAATCGCAAAAATCGTTCAATTGGATTGGAATTTTGAGGAATTCACCTGTATTCTCATCCTTAGCATTTGGAGAATACCTTTTTTGTCTGTGTATTCTCTTTGTATTCCCTCTTTCTCAGTAATATATAACATATAAAATAAGTTTCAATTGTATAACTAGTACAATTTTCAATTTTGGGAAAAAATATAAGAAAAAAAAAACAAATTCTGAAACATTAAATTATTGTTAATAACAATGGATGAGACCAAATTATTTACAAGTGACATTCTGGAACAGCTGTTTCACGCTCGTTGGCGATCATCAGCCAGGAGTAGTCATTGTACTGCGCTTCCGATATATCATTCTTATCAGCCTCATTGCAAGACCTTGTTATTTACAATGACTACTCGTGGCTGATGATCGCCAACGAGCGTGAAACAGCTCTTCCAGGATGTCACTTGTAAATAATTTGGTCTCATCCATTGTTATTATTAATAATTCAAATGCGCAGTTTGAATTTTATTTCATTAAAAAAATTCATTGCGGCCTGTACATTGATGGCATATGAATTTTCTCACTAATGGTTCATTGGTGAGTTTTTCATTGTTTTATCGTTTGAGACACCACTGCACTTCCGATATATTAAATTATTGTTTTTCAGAAATTCAGTTATTATTTTTGAAATCTCTATGTGCGTAAAAAATAAATGCTTTTATAAGTATATTCCATTTTTTTGTATTTTTAGTTTTCTGATAAGGATTTATAATCTTTACAAGATTACAATCCCGTTTTGTATGTGGACATGTATCCCACAATCCAACGCACAACAATTGCGTTTTTTGCATGCGCAACAATCACATTGATAATACAGCTCTACAAAAAGCACAATAATCGCAACGATTGCGCCTTTTGCATTCGCAACAATCACATTTATAATAAGAAGGAAATTAAATCAATTCCAGTTATATTTTCTTATCAGAAGACGTTGCGCAGCATTGTAATTGGTTTACTAATATCTTACCCTTCCTTTTTTAAATAATATTTTGCTTCATAACTTTCCGTGAAATAAAAAAACAAAAAAACTCTTATCTACAATAAACAAGATAATTAATGCTTTTAAACAGTGTCAAAAGCAAAGCGGCCCCATAATATGCACAATTTTATAAACAAACTTTTATAAACAAAACTTTATCGGAAGCGACCACTTTTGACCCCAACTTCCGGCCAACTTTCTGATTTTTTTTGGACTTGGACACGTACTTTGTAATGCTGAACACAATGATGAAGATTTCGGTCCCCTATGTTTTACAGGCAAGCTATAACCTAAGGGCCGCTAATATTGCTTTTATGCTGTCTGGATGGTACACATTGTAGCGACCAAACGGTTAGATATTCGAAAGAAACTTTAACCATTCAGCATCAAAAAGTAGGTGACCACGTTTTAAAAATCAGACGTCTATGACCACTCCCAGCCTACCCCCCCCCCCCCAAAGGCGTTTTCTTTCTTTTAAAAACGCCTTTAAAAGACAGAAAACGCCTTGGGGGGGAGTCAGGTTTTTTGTACGTGGTCACCTATTTTTTCATACTGAACACAATGGGGAAGGTTTCATTCTAATATCTCTAACCGTTTGGCCGCTACCGAGTGTGACATCCAGACAGGATAAAAGCAAGAGCGGTCCTCTAGCGGGTTTACAGGCAAGCTGTAACCTAGGGGCCGCTAAAATTTAGTAATAAAAATTAAATTTGCAATTACAAAAAGAATTGACGGAACGAAATATTTTGAAAACTTTTTCCGTTGATAGAAAAATTTAGAGATTTGTGTAGTAGAACATTAGTAGGAAATGGGCAGCGGTATAATTGTACCATTGATGAAGAGAATAAATAGCCTATTTTATTGTCTATAAATCGTAAAGTATTGCAGTGAAGATGTTAATACGTAAATCATTAAGAAAGTCACTAAGAATTATTTAAGTTAAATAATAGAATAGAATTCAGTGCCATATGAATTCAGAAACGGTCGTTATGAGGAAGAAATTGGATGGCAGATAACTATCTGAACCTAAAGGAAGATATGTAAACGATATATAAAAGAAAGGAATAAGATAAAGTAAAAACTATTGTTAAAGTGAATTTGAGAACAGTGGGAAACAAGCTTAGAGAAAGAGTTCATAAAAACAATACTAAAGTGGGACAATGATTGCAGAGATTAAATTTCCATGATATTTTTTTTTTTTAATGGCATTCTCGTTTTTTTTTTTTTATTAAAATTCTTATTTACCTAAACACGATCCAGGATTGGAAACAAGACGGGAGCCGGAATATATGGGCTGAGACTATGGGCTAGTTTTTTCCAAGCCCTTGGGATCCATTGCACTGTATTTCAGGCTGAGGTATATGCTATTCTTTTTTGCGCATATGAAAACCTCAACCGTCACTATGTCAATGATTTATATCTGCTCAGATAGTCAAGCAGCTTTGCATGCTCTGAGCAGTCCTGCTTGCACCTCTCAGCTTGTTGCTTGTTGCTGAATATAGGGAGATCCTAACCTGCTAGCCAGTACAAATTTGGTTTATTTGTACTGGGTTTCTGGGCACTTAGGTATTGATGGAAACGAGAAAGCGGAGCTGTTGGCCAAAAGGGGTTCATCTTTGACTCCGATTGGCCCGGAACCCTTCTTAGGCTTCTCATTCGATCTAGGCAAACAATTACTAGGAGCAAACAATTACCAGGGAAAACAGTTTCATAGGCATTGGATTGCCTCGCATGGGATGAGGCAGGCCAAGTTATTTATAAAAAGACCTGACCATCACCTTGCAATGTCAATCCTAGGTCTGATAGGAAACATTGCAAAATGATTACAGGAGTTCTTACTGGACACTGTTCTCTAAATAGACACCTGCATATACTTGGCATTACCCAAAGTGACTTATGCAGGAAATGTGGAATGGATCAGGAAACTCCTGAACACATTCTATGCTTTTGTCCAGCTTTGGGTAGGAACAGATGGGAGACTTTTGGCAAGATTCGTCTTACCACTAACAACATCTCCACCTTTAATATTAAGGTCATCTTATCTTTCTGTAAGTCTACAGGACTTTTCATGACCACAGAAACTCAACCTCACGTTGAAGTATAATCACTGGTTATACCAATGTTCTATGAGGGGACACAATGGACCCAATTTGTGAGGTCTAAGTGGCAAAACGGCAATTGCCGACCCTTTAATATCCTTATCCTAATCCTTACCTAAACACGAATTTACTTAACTAAAAGAAAAAAATAAATGTGACGTTGCCCAATTTTTATATATACGAGTAATAAAAAGATTATTGCATAGATTATTATTGAAAGGTAGCAATAAAATTCTAAAATATAAAATATCAAAATTCTACATTACTGAAATAATAATAGAAATTCTAAAAGGACAGCTTTTCCATCTAAAATGTACTTTTTTCATGTATAGATCAATAGAATATGCGTGATGATTTAATTAAAATCTAAATCAATGTTTGTTGAAATAGTTAAAACCTCCCACTAGCGTGTAGAACCACATAGAATATTAATAATAACATCGAAAGAGTAGTTAATTAAAAATATTGGAGTCCACTGAAGATTAAAACTGCAGTCTGTTACAAGCTGTAACCAAGTCTGATGTTGACAATATTTGATAAGATATTGTAAAATGTAAATTTATTTCTACAATTTTTGCCTTTTCTTTTTATTGTAATGATAACGATGATAACTTTCTTCATCGTTATACTTCTATTCTATTTCCTCAGTTTTACTTCTGAATCGTAGATCATACCAATTCTGAACATTAATTTGAAGAATTAAGAATAAATCTAGTCCTTAGTCAACTCAGCAATTTTGCCCAATTTTTTTATATACGAGTAATAAAAAGATTACTGCATAGATTTTTATTAACATGTAGCATTAAAATACTGAAAGATAAAATATCATTAAAATTCAACACTACTGAAATAATAGAAATTCTAAAAGGATAGCTTATCCATCTAAAATGTACTTTTGTTCATGTATAGATCAATAGGATGTGCGTGATGATTTAATTAAAATCCAAATCAATGTTTGTTGAAATAGTTAAAACCTCCCACTAGCGTGTAGAACCACAACAAATATTAATAATAACATCGAAAGAGTAGTTAATTAAAAATACTGAACTCTACTGAAGATTAAAATTCAGTCTGTTACAAGCTGTAAGGAAGTCTGACTCTGACAATATTTGGTAAAACATTGTAAATGTAAATTTATTTCTACGATTGCTTTAAACTGAAATATTTCAGTTAATTTTCAAAATGGTAAGTAGTTGTATTTCAAAAGTATTTTTGTTAACATTGATACGTTTCAAAACGGTAAATATAATTCAAACGGCAATTAGGAAACTGTTTATTCAAAATGTAATTTTTTTCTTATTTTATAAATTTAATATATCATTATTGCAGAACTGCATATTAGCTATTTAAATATTGCGTAAATTTTGTATCAATCAAGAAATGTAACGATAAGACTTAATACTGAACCAAAGCAGAAGGTCATTAGTTTATTTAGAATATAAGTTTTCTTGGTTTAACTTATTCTTTGGTTTTATGTCCTTACTTTTTACTTCATTTTATGTGATTATCTCTCTTATTGAAGCACAGGGAACATTACAGTCGAATTGAATGAAGCTAACTCTTATCTATTAATACAAGTATTACTTCATAATTTAAAAACATATCTTAAATTTTTTTGAAATTTCGTTTTGACGTTTGCGAAATTATGTTTTTTAAAATTTTCAGGAATATTTTTAGGATACTGTCTCTTTGATCTGTAAATAGTTCAAACCAATATCATCAAAAATCGGTTGTACAAAATCGCTTCCATTGTATAAAATCGCGAAAAATCGTTCAGTTGGATTAAAATATTGAGGAATTCCTCTGTATTCTTATTCTTAGCATTAGAATTGTTGTAACGTTGCAACAAAATGACTTTTTCGCTTATGCAGTCACTCTGTAGTCTCTCTTTGTTTGTAATATATAAAACCATTTCAATAATATAAAAATGTTCGGTATACTTTCAATATTGGAAAAAAAGTTAAGAAAATGAAATAAAAAAAAACAAAAAAACAAAAAACAAAAAAACACTGATACACTGAAAAAAAAAATATTTTAAATAATTAATGTTCTTCAGTAACTTAAAAATTATTTTTGAAATCTCTGTGTGAGTAAAAAGTTAATGCTTTTTTAAGTACATTCAGTTTTATTTTAAATAACATTTTGTTTTAATATTTATTTCCTGAAGAAAGCCATTTCCAAAAGTTTAAGACTGTTATTTACGTGATTTAGATTAGAATAAGAGTTTAGCGCAATAGGAATGTTTCAGAAACGGTCGATACGTTGAAGATAACTATAAAGAACTAAAGGAAGATAATTGAATGATATATAAAAGAATCGAATAAGTTAAAGTGAAATATAGTTTATTGTTTTCACTAAAAGTGAATTTGGAAACGGTGGGAAACAAGCTTAGAGAAAGAGCTCACGAAAACAATACTGATGTAGGACAATGATTGCAGAGATGAATTTTCCAGGATATTTCTGGTTGTTGTTGTTGTTTTTAATTACGTTCTCGTTTCTTTGGAGTTTTTTTTATTAAAATTCTTATTTACGTAACCACGAATTTATTTCATAGAAAAGGAAAAAAAATGTGATGGTGAAATATTTTTATAATGATAAATTTAACGTGCGTGAAAATATTTTACAAAGCAATAAAAAGGGATAAAAACGCACAACAAATAAAATCACTGAGCTACTTTTGGAATATTTGACACCGGGACTCCAGGACAGTCTGTTTCGAGGTTATTACTTTTTTATTGCTTTTTATTGCTTTGTAAAATGTTTTCACGCACGTTAAATTTATCATTATGTATATGTCTTTCTTATAGTTTAATCCTTCATAAGCCAGCAGTTGACTGGCGGGGATTAACTAATTGCCCTTTTTTATTTTTTATTTATTTTTTGATGTTTTTTTATATGAAGGGCAAATTTTATGTTTACTTGTGTTTTGTTTATATTTCTTTTGATGTTTACTGAGCTGCAGACACTGGGTGAATCCAGCTGAGGAGAGGTAATAACCTCGACTGTCCTGGATTCTCTGTGTCAAACATTCCAAAAGTAGCGCAGTCATTTTATTTGTTGTGCGTTTTTATCCCTTTTTATTGCTTTGTGAAATATTTTTTTTTCCTTTTTATTTTCATATAATGGCAATGTGAGTTGTCATAGTTCCTGATGATTCCTGCTTTTCTCACTCTGCTGCACTCACTCCTATGTGCATTGAAGGTTGCTTCCATCTTACTTTTTTTGTTTTGCAAAGTTGCTTTTTTTGTTTTCTTGTCGAATGACTAAATCTGATGTTTTTCCTACTTGAATGGAAACATTCTAGAAGCTTGTTAAACACATCACTGCAGATCGATTTAATAATGTGAAGTTCTTTGTAGTATATGGATGAACATATGCAAGCAAGAGCACCGGTATCCCCTGCTTTTTCGAAAAGCACAGGATGCAGGTTGTTCGAGTGAAAATTTTCATTACCAAATAATATCCAAAGAATCGAATGGTGGCATTGTGAATGTCTGGTAGAAACCGGACGTTGGGTTATTCAGAGTCAGCTTTGAAATTTCAAATTCGAAAATAGGTCATGTGGAGTATCTTTGAAAAGAAACAACTTTTACAAAAACTGTTTTTCTCTAACGTTCCTTGTTTAGTCACAATTCAGGAAAAACTAAAATGATGCCGCTTGTCAATAAGATATCCCCGGCACTTTTAGAGCTAGGGCGACCTTCTCCAGTGCATCTGGAACACATTCCAATCGTTTGAAATACAGAGCCTGGAGACAATACTCAAAACTCCCTGGCAGCATAGGTAATTGTGAGGCCTTCTTCCAAATTTCCGATAATCTTTCCCTGGGTGAAAGTATCGAGATGATGTCTTCGAAAAATGACAAAAGTTCACGTTTGAAAAATTAGTCCTTCACGTCCAGAAGTTCAGACAAAAACAATTCCCCAGCCTCGCCAATTCCCTTTTATCTGCTTTCCAGCTACCACATGACATCTCATTCGGAAATTTGCATGTGGATCTGTTTTCTACTGAACAGTTATGCAAATCGCCATAAGCTGTTTTGTCGGATTCTGTGGCTTTATAACCTTAATAATGGCGTTCCTTCTTAAGTTTTGGATATATATATATATATACACAGTACCTCCCAAAAAGTAATTGGACACCTGTGATAGACAAGGAAAACGAAGTTTATTCACCGTCAATAGTTGGTGGAGCCTCCACGAGCGGTGATTACAGCTGCGACCCTCCGGGACATACTCTCAACCCGTCGTTGTACGACGGCGAGTGGTATTTTCTTCCACTCGGCTTGGAGAAACCAGGTCAGTTCCTTCACGATTTTCGACGGAGGGGGCACCCCTTAAGTCGACGCTCCAACTCGTCCCAGAGGTGCTCGATAGGGTTAAGGTCCGGGCTCTGCGCAGGCCAGTCCAGTCGATTAACCCCATTGTCATCATACCAAGCTATGGTGGACCTCGCAACATGACAGGTGGCATTGTCATCCTGAAAGTAACATGCGTCCACCCCGTAAAACTGCCACAACGTAGGAAGCGCATGGTCATCCAAAATGGTGCTGTAGGTCTGGGCATTAAGTCTATCAGGAATTGCGACCAAGGGTCCCGTGCCATACCAGGAAAAACACCCCCACACCATAACTCCACCTCCGCCGAACTTCACTGTTGGCACAATACATTCCGGCAGGAGACGTTCTCCAGCCAGACGCCAAGCCCAGACCCTGCCATCCGAACGATAGAGGGTGACTTTGATTCGTCGCTCCAGAGAACCTGTTTCCACTGTTCAACGGTCCACTGTCGATGTTCTTTGCACACGTTAGCCGAGCAGCTCGATTGGACTTGGTGATCAAACGCTTGTGGGCGCAGCACGTCCATGATAACTGAGCAGATGGGCTTCCTTACGGATGGTATTCATCGACACAACAGTCACAGTTGCTTGTTGGAATTCCTCGTGGATTTGGCCCATCGATTTGGGGCGGTTCTTCCGAAGTTCTCTGGACAGCACCCGTCGGTCTCTTATCTCTCATTTTTGTGGGTCTGCCGGGTCGGGGCATAATATGTGCATCTTAATTAAATTTGGATGTATCATGGCTTATTAGTATTTTTAATTTTTTTTCTAATTATCTGTGATTATACATATTGCGTTCATTTTTTTTAAATGATCAACTATTTTAGGCATTCTTTAAATTGTCAAAAAAATATGCTGGTTGAGAGAACTGCTGCCGCTGACCTCGGGGGCTGATAATTTTTCGACATCTCCAACAAACATCCAAATAAATTTACTGAAATGCACCTACCTAGTAGCGTGTTGGGCTTTCTTTAGCCCTTAAAACAGCCTGAATCCGTCGGGCATGGATTCCACAAAATTTTGAAAACGTTGTTGAGGTGTTGTGTACCATGCAGACATGAGTGTGTTACGCAGTTCCTGAAGAGTTGATGGAGGTGTAGGTCTGGAGCGAACAGCCCGTTCCAGATCATCCCACACATTTTTAATCGGGCTGAGATCCGGGGACTGAGCTTGCCACTGCAGCTAGGAAAAGTCATCATCATGCAGGCCCCCCAAATCAAATTCCGGGCCCAGGTACCAAATGCAATACCGGGCCTTTCCCCCCCTGCCCCCATATTATGAACAAAATCATAAATTCTTAGCCAAAATATCGCGAAAATACCACACGATTTCAAATTTTTACAGCAGGGGTGGGCAGACTTTTGTAAGGTAAGGGCTACCTCAAGTATACTCCAAGTGCCGCGGTCACCTTAAGACTAAAAAAAAACGGAATCTCCAAATCGATAATCAAAAAAAAAAAAAGAAAACTTCAGACTTTTGAAATCTCACATGCGGTCATCCCAAAATGCGAGACGTCTTGTCCACCCCTGTTCTACACTATAAACATACTGGATCTCAGCCCGAGCCCCTTTTACGGCCGGGCCCCGGTGCCGAGGGACCAACTGACTCCCCCCTTGTGGGGGCCCTGTCGTCATGTTCCTCAAACCATCCCATAGTGTTGCGGGCTTTGTGCAGCGGCGCATTATCCTGCTGGAAGTAGGCATCTGCATGACGATAAACTGCGAACACGTACGGTTGCACTTGGTCAGCTACGATGTTTAGATACCTCTCGCATCCTGACGTGAGGTATCAATAGACCCATAGTGTGGCAGGAAAACATCCCCCACACCATGACACTGCCCTCACCGGATGTAAGAGTTGTTGTGAGATACGACAGGTCCAAACATTCATGCGCACAGCAGGTTGTACTAATAAAGTGGCCGGACAGTGTATATGCGCGAGCGCGCATTATGTTATATTGATAAGTAGGATGAGAAATTATACACAGATGTAATTTATATGTATGGTACTAATTATTCCCCAATGTGTGGTAAACTTTTTGTGCATCCTCTACATGTGATATCAGTAGGGCCTACATATATTAATATATGATGTCAGCAGATACGTATTTATATATTTTAAGATGTAGTAATCAGACTGAACAAAAAATGTAATTTTCAAACACGGAAATTAATATGTATCTAGTGTTACAGCTATCAATGAACACATAGTGTTAAATTGAATAGGAAGAGCAGTGGAACCTCCATAACTATAAACTAGAAAGATAAAAACACATTAAAAATAAAGAAAAAGAAAATTCATGTGCTGGGCTGTGCCAGCGTTAAATGAATTTCTTAAGGCATCAAAATAAAGAAAAAGTGCCTAAAAGATATGTAAACACATTGAAATTTGAGACCAATGTTCATGTGACACCTCAAGACAAGCCCGTTTCACGCTTATTAGGCGATCATCAGTTGAGGGTAGTCAGAATGAA
>JAFIDM010009631.1:348842787-348881195 GCA_023159025.1 Thereuonema tuberculata
AGGCATCAAAATTAAGAAAAAGTGCCTAAAAGATATGTAAACACATTTTCATTTCTGTGGTAATGTGTGCTGCGACTATTCTATATAGAATGCCGCAAAGGCGACAGAGAACTGCATTTCGGCAACTAAAACACTTCGAACGAGACCGTGTGAGACCATCGGAAGCGGGGATTTTCATTTCGAGAGTCATCTCCACCGTTTACAAATGTGGGCAGACATAGTACCGTGAAGCACTGCTACCCGACACCGAGATCTGCTACCCTTCTCGTCCGCTAAAGAGAGAGAGATAGAGAAGATCGCCGCATTCGCAGGATGGCCATAGCGGAGCCCAGGGTTTCATGCAGCCAAAATTCGAGTCGAAGTGAGACAGGCGTCACCACAAGTACTGTTCTGATATGTTTACTAGAGTGGCCTCCGCTCTTTGTATTCAGTTCCATGTTTCAGTGCTCACTCCTTTCTAACGTTCAATTTGTCTTCAGTTCGATCATGCACGAGCCATTAGAATGCAGAATGGAACTCTACGATATTCACGGACGAGATCCATTTCTGTCTCGGTACCAATGATGGATGAAAACGGATCAGGAGTAGGTCTGGTTAACGTTTATTGGTAAGTTGCATCCGTCGTTGACCCCAGACATTATTGTATGAGGGGGATTTCTTAGGATAATAGGACCGCCTGGTAACCCTATCACCATGACGACGAATATTTACATCGAATGGTGATCGATCCCGTTGTTCTGCCGTTCATGAACGGTAATAAGAGAAGAACTGTTTCAACAGGAAAACTCTCGCCCCCATACCTCAACAGCAACCTTATATGCTGTTCGAGATGTTAACTTGTTACCCTGGCAGGCAGCATCGCCTGATCTTTCGCCAATGGAACATGTATGGAACATGATTGAACGACGGCCCTGTACTCATCCGCAACCAGCAACAACTTTTGCCGATCTGTCCGTATAAATACAGTAACAAGGCCGGCCCGAGAGGGGGAGCGTGAATCTAGGCAGTCACCTATGTCGTGTGCCTGGAGAGGGACCCAGCGACTAGTTAACAACTTTTGTTTTTTGTAATTATTTGGGGTAATTTTAAACTTCCGTTCGACAGACTTCAAATTTCTTTTCAATGTTCAGGTTTTGAAGTTACTGAGGGATAAAGATCTATTCAACCACTGTGTGGCGTTTGATTCTAAACTGACAGAAACTGACGATCTGGACTTGGAAGACTTTGAAAAGTCGAGAAGTAATTGAAACAAAGACTGCTTTGACGTATTTAAATTGACTACTTATATGAAAAATTCATTCCCAAATGTTAGTGAAAATCCGGTCCTGTTGACAATACCAGTGACTATTGAATCTGGTGAGAAAAGTTTCTCTTAAGTTTAAGTTAAGTCAAGAAGTAATTGAAACGAAGACTGCTTTGATGTATTCAAATTGAATACTCAAATGAAAAATTCATTCCCAAATGTTAGTGAAAATCTGGTCTTGTTAACAATACCAGTGACTATTGCATCTGGTGAGAAAAGTTTCTCTTAACTTAAACTTATTAAAACCTATCTAAGATCAAATATGAGTCAAGAGAGATTGAATGTTAGTTATTATTTCTACTAAGAAAGAAGCAGCCCGAAAAAAACGGACATAATCAAAGACTTAGCAAGCAGAAATGCCAGGAAAATGGATTTCAATCACTAAATAGATAGGATAAATCAAGTGTGATATCTTTAACGTGTACATTTTTTCTTTAAAGGCCTATTTCTAATTGAAAGTGATGTGGATATAAAGTTACTTTTACAATGTTTTCTCAGACTAATACAATACGTATATATTTTTTATCATACTTTTCGTCTGCTTTGTTCTTCCCTTTTTATGACCCTTAAAATCTTAAGCTTCCCATTCCCCCAAAACAAAAAGAAATAGAAAAACGAAAGATATAGCTATCCTATATTTGGTTGGCAGTAAAAATTTATTATGACAGAAGTCTTACTACAACATATATAGTTTTAAAAAGTCCTGACTAAGGCCGGATCTGGCAGCAGCATGGAATCACAGTATGCTCGCACAGTACGAAATCCGAAATCTCTACAATCGGATGCATGCACGTGTGGAGCTTACATTCAACGAGGCGGTAAATACAGTGGTTACTGAGGACGACATTCAACTTTCAATTGGAGCTGAAGACGCAGCATCTGAGTGGTGACATTGAATTGGTTTTCTCAATGTAATAACTCACTTAGACAAATGTTCTGTGTAAGTTTCATTCACCTTGAGTAACTCCGTCTTAGTGTAGGGATTTCCTTTTCCATCAGTGTATTTAACAATATGTTACTCTTCATAGTTTGGCATAATAAACAGATTCTCAATTAATTTGGTTTTCTTTCCATTACATGTAATATGGAACTGGTTTAATGTATTGATTGATTATCATGAACAGTAAAAAAAATCCAAGTCTATCTTTTAAAATCACGAATCCGTAAACATACTTGGAAAAAATTGGCTATGATATGAATCGTTTAAATTAATTTTCACTTTCTTCTAGCTATTTGAAGGTGCTTGTTATTGTTCGCTGTTGTCTGTGGTAATTTTTAAAGCTCTTTTCTTTCTGAATTTCTTTTTATCGGATTTTTGAATTACAATATGTGAAGCTTCACAAGATGATTGTCTTCGAAAATTGTTCTTTGAATCTGCAATCTTGTCGAAATCAAAACCTACAAAAACTGTTTCTTCTTCAATATCGATTAGCGTTTAAAATTTTTCCACAGTTAATTGCTATAACTACTTTTAGAATTCTTCATACTGATAACGTACCGCTTACTCTTCTTAACGGAGTTTTTCTCTAGGTTATATTCCTCGTACAAGTGATTTCCCGATGTGTAACGAAGAAAAAATGAAACTTATTATCTTAAGTTTCATTTTTTCCTTATGAGTCTAATTAAGACTTTATAAAAAGATCAAATTAGAAATAAGTTTATGAAGTAATCATTTACAACAATTTATAAAGTTTATTATTTATTTATAAAATTTATTATTAGAAAAAATATAGAATTTCGAATTCGAAGATTGTGAGCAAAACTTGCATTTTGAATAACAGCTTTCATTTTAAGGTTCCACTTTCTAGAAATGACAAAGAAGGTCTATAATAAAGATAGTAAATCTTAATAAAGATTGTAGATCTCTAAAGCACAGTTTTCTCAGTGTTTGTTTATTGTTATTTTGTTTACGCTATTTTTTCCTCAACTCAATGAGTTCCTCTCATATGCTTTTAACATTGACTACAGTCTAACTGATGGATGTTGACGATCTCGTATTTTCGTGATTCCACGTAATTTACCGGATAATAGCCTCTATCCATGTCTTCTCACAAAATGGCGAGAAACAGTGCTGTACAAAGCAGCGCACAAAAAATAATATTGCAAGTTGAAGAATATTTTCGTAGGGAATTAATAAATGGAGGACCTCTCATTCCTTTATAGTCAA
The DNA here is from genome assembly GCA_023159025.1 of Thereuonema tuberculata. Lineage (NCBI taxonomy): Eukaryota > Metazoa > Arthropoda > Chilopoda > Scutigeromorpha > Scutigeridae > Thereuonema > Thereuonema tuberculata. The sequence continues at coordinate 348,846,258 of JAFIDM010009631.1, forward strand.
TAAAAAAACAAAAAATTCATTAGGTAGCATTTTCCTAGTGAAAGACATTCAAAATACTAAATTCCTTGAGACCTGCTGAAGAGGCTAATGGCCAGATATCGTGTTTTTCCGTAATTCTCACGCAAACGAGATCGTCAACATCCATCTGTTAGACTGTAAATTCACATTTATGCAATTTTACCTTTAATTGGCTGTAACGCTAGACAATTATCGCCTGATGGTTAACTATCGTCATTGATTTTCTCACTCTTAAATTAGAATAAATTCAATTTTGATTAAGGTTAATCTACCTCAGGGATGGCGAACTTTTTTTTTTAAATTGCATTTCGCCATGAAACCCTTATGATCTCTAAATTATATTTTATAATATGTTATTAGTTGTTACCATTACTTAGATACATTCAATTTTTTTTTTTTAATTTTTTATTGAAAAGATTTTATTTAATGTTAATGTTTTCATGCAGCTTGCTACCCAAATTGTGTTCGACTGTTCATTTTCGACTCTGATCTATGTCATCTGATATCTTTTAGTTAGCGAACCATTTGGGAGGTATTGTATTAGCGACCGATATCGGTAGCTATTGCGATTGTCCGTCCGTCGGAGTTTATCCGCCCCTAAAAACTCCCGAACGGATGATCGGATCGGACTTTTGGTGATATGCTTAAGAACACTTCAACCTGCTCATATTCCCCCGACTTTCCCTAAATATTATGACATCATGAAACAAATAGAACTACAAAACCAAATTGGATTTCTTATAGGGAAGAGATCACTTGCTCCGTATTTAACGATGAAAACATTCGTAAAATTTGAAAATAAATTTCCTAAAACAACAGAGCTCTAATTGGTTACTTTTTTCGCAGTTATATGCAGTGCAATTTTAAATGTGGTGTCCTTGGATTATCCCCCAAAAATTAATTAAGTAACCAAGGCAAAATTACCATTTTTTGGCAATTATATTTTATTTTTTAGCTTCTTTCAAAGAGAAAAACAATCTTTTACGTTTACTGTAGTGTCGTTTCCGTATTAGCTTGAAATTTTTCCGTAAATATTTTCCGCAATCTTCACAGTCATCGATATACACTGATGGAAATGGAAATCCCAACACCAAGAAGAAGTTATGATAGATGTATGAAAATTATACAGAATATTTGCCTACCTGAGGTATTACATTGATATCATTACTTAGATACATTGAATTTTTTTTTGAATTTTTTATTGAAAATATTTTATTTAATGTTAATGTTTTCATGCAGCTTGCTACCCAAATCGTGTTCGACTGTTCGTTTTCGACTCTGATCTAGGTCATCTGATATCTTTTAGTCAGCGAACCATTTGGGAGGTATTGTATTAGCGACCGATATCGATAGCTATTGCGATTGTCCGTCCGTCCGAGTTTATCCGCCCCTAAAAACTCCCGAACGGAAGGTCGGATCGACAAACAGATTAAACCATCGTGTTCAGAGACCCAAACACCGTAGGAATGGGTTATTTTCAGGAGCCAATGCCCCCCCCTCCCCCTCCACGTTCGAGATACTTGGCATTGTTTTCATTGGATTTTCGCTATTAGCTTAAATGTTAGAAATGCAACCATCTAACTTCAGTTGTCAGATATAGCTTGATGGTAAGGTTTAGGACTCGTACTGAGGATTGCCGGTTCGAATCTTTATTTCTACTTGTTGTTGTTGTTGGTTTTTTTTCTCTTAATTTTTTTTTCTCAATGTCCGCCTTGATTTTTTTGTTTTCTTATTTTACTAACGTTCTTATTTTTTTACTAACTTTTTTTTCATTTTTCCTTACATTATTGTACTTCTATTTTTTATTATTTTTTTTATTCTTTTATTATTATTTAAGGTCGCCCTTAAACTTATTCGTTAGCACTAAATTATATTCACTTGTTTTATTTTTGAAATGATTTTTAAAAACCACGTTGATGATATTGTGTGGCATCAGATTGTTTGTAAAAGAATAGTTAATATAGATTATTAACTATTCTTTTACAAAAAATCTGATGCCACACAATATCATCAACGTGATTTTTAAAAATCATTTAAAATATTTAGATAATAGAGAGAAATGACAAGTGCGCGAAGAAATGGATTAGCCAAATTTACTATAACATTTACTTTTAAGACACCAACTACATTAATTTTATCACAAGAACACAATTTAACATTCATTAAATTTATTAATGAATGAAAACCAACGACTACACATAAATAAATAAAATCACGCCTTTGTGTTTGTCAACAGAGGGAATCGGGAACGGATGTTTTATCCTCATTGGGGACTCATCAGCCCGATCCACCCTTCCTGATGACAAACCCAGAAAGACATGAAACAGAAATGGAAGTCACCTCCGCTTACCACGTGACTCCCGAAGAAAAAAATAACTACAACAACTAAAAATAATTGCGAAATTACACTGCATGGGTTTGTCTTTAGGAAGGGTGGATCGGGCTGATGAGTCCCAAATAAGGATAAAACGGCCGTTCCCGATTCCCTCTGTTGACAAAGCCAAATGTTTGATTTCATTTATTTATGTACAGCCATAGGTTTTCATTTATAACATTAATTTTATCTTATGATTCAGGAATATTATGGCAAATAACTAACTAATGAAAAGAAAGTAGTTCAACATTCAAAAATATCGAAATTATCAGATCTTTTTTTTTTTTTGTTCCAATGATTGTACTTAGTTAAAAAAGTAAGTAAATAATTTCAATCCAAGAAATGTTTCAAATTCTAAAAATGAAAATAATTTGAGCGAGTTATCCAGAATTTCCCATAAAAAGCCAAATCTTCTGTATTTTTGTATTAGAAATTAAAATTCAGAAAATAATTAGTTTAAAAACAAAAATAATTTGTTATTTCTTACAAAAGTTTTACAATTACTGCTTGTGATATGTAAATAGAATTATGACAAACTGGAATAACTTTGAAGCTAACTTTGTAGTTAAATTCACAATAATTAAAGAAACTTCTCAAAGGAAGTACAAAATAAAGAAAAGTCATTTTCGGTCTTTGGTCATTTCATATTTCTACCAAGTAAATGTGTTCTTAAATCAATATAAAAAAAAAAATTTAGAAACTGCTCTATTAATCTGATCTGAATTTTTCACAGTTCTTTCTTAAATAGCTAAAGATTTAAATCCTAGACATATCTTGAGATTACGACTTTAAATTCTTTAAATTTAATTTTAAGTTTAAAATGTTACATATCATTAAATTTGATTGTAAATTTAAATCAATAAGAATATTTACATAAATTTCTATATTTACAGGTAAACAAGTTCTACTGAGGAGGACCCCTTCGGAAATGAATAGCAGTAGTAGAAAAAACAAAGAATCATTAATTATTATCATTCACTATTGAACATTAATCAAAGGGACTAACTAGTATTTTAGTTAATCGGATAGTTATTAAATAATATTATAATATTTAAAAATTCAAATGTAATTAAAAAAATAACTTCAAAGGAAGAATGTGTAAAGAAAGAGAGAAACATATAAATGACTAAGCAAATAAATAGATAGATCTCAGAATTGAATAAATAGATCTAAAAGTTAATTGGTTCGAACCCGAATTGTTAAAAATGAAGCCTCTGTATTTACAGGAAACTGATGTTAACAACAAAAACTTCTTTCCGATTGGATTTCATAAGGGAGCATCTATCCATAAAGAGAATAGAAATTTAAATGTCAATATTACGAGAAAAAGAAAAAGCAATCGGAATTTGGAGAGAGAACATACTGAAATCGTCAATCTTAAAAGAAACAGAAAGATACGGCATAGATCAAGAAAACTTCTGGTACATCCTCACAATTTAAGAAGCAAGATCATTCACAGCAGATCAGAATTTCCCATGAGCAAATTAAGAAAACTTCCGTTTGGAATCGAAGTTCAGAATAGAATTCGTAGTGTTTATGTGTTATCAAAAAACAAAACAAAACATACACGCAGTTTCCCAAAGCCCTATGAAAATAAAGAACAGAAAACAAGAAAAGCAACTTTTACTTCTATTAAAGTTAATAACAGCAGGCAAGTGATTAGAAAACTCAAAGACAAATTGCCCCTTGTGAGCATTCCAGGCTATGATAGAATAATTAAATCTGATTATCCATTTTGGGGTAAATTGCTTTGGATAGTGATCTTCATAGTGTGCTTAGTATTCTGCATTTATCTGTGCAGAAATTGCTTGGAATCTTATATTGAAAATGAACCAGCAATATCTGTTAATTTTAAGCAAACAGATAAACTTCCTGCCCCATATGTGACCATCTGTCCAAATTCAATTTTTGAGAAAAATAGAAGAGTAGAGAAACTTGTAGACAAGTACTGTGATTTTGCGAATTACAAAGATCAGAGGTGCAATGATAGTGTGTTGAAGAGATCCATAACTGTCGTTGAAACTTTACATCCACCCAATCTCACCCTTCATGATATCTGGGATTCCTATGGGTTGTCATTAGACGAAATCAGTCATCAAAGTTTTGTAAGTGAAAATTTAATTTTGTTAAATAGGTTTAAAATCAAATACACTGCAAAAATACAATCAAACCTTACTAGATAATGTATTTCAAAATTTAAACTGCACTGATTTTGATTTGAATATAAAATTTTATATAATAACTTTTTCATCATTGAACCCAACCTACCAAAAAACAATATCTTAAATTACACCCACAACTTTCCTCCATTTTTTACTTCTTGTACAAATTGCAATTTCTATCCCTATTCTTCCACTTTTTTCGCAGAGATAAAACCATTTTATCATATTAAGTGAAACGGAAAGAAATATTCTAGATGAAGAAAATTATCTTTGAGTAGAAATACCATCATATCTGAATACACTTTCCCATTGAGAGATTAACTAAGATTCTTTGTGAATTAAGTGCAGAATAAAATAAGAAGAAAGTTTATTTGTTACTTAGGTATACGGAGTGTTGATTCCCGTTTATTCGATCGATGTAATGGGCGCGCGCTATCTCGCACGAGCACGTGACGCTGCATTGTTGCGTTCGAATCAGAGATCATTGTTGCGTTCGAATCAGCTTGTAGTTGATTATCTGTGTTGCATTCTAAATATGCCGCGAAAAATCCCAAATTTTTGGGAGGGGTATATAATTACCCTTTCCGATGCTAAATATGCCGCTTCAAAAATTGTGGACATGTGCAAACGCCGAAATTTTCATGTTTGCAAGTCCACCGTCAACCGAGTGATAGCAGAATGTCGTATGAAGCCCATCAGCCAAGAGCGGGGTAAGCCACAGGCCCAAAAACAGCACCCACGACCTGCACAACTCCTAACGTTATTAAGAAAGTGAAGGCTATGATTGTCGGCGAGATCCGTAGCATCCAAAGAGCGGTTGCCCAGGCTGTAGGAGTTTATCAGTCAACGGTTGCACGGATAATTAGGCGTAATCTCCAATTAGAAAAGCATCATAAAGCTCGGGCTGATAACTTATTTCCTCGACACGTTGCTGAAAGGAAGACCAACAGCCGAAAGTTTTACGAGCACCACTTATCGGGAGAAAAATGATAAGTACGTCACTACTTTGGATAAGGCATGGATCTACCTTAGTGATACCAAGAAGCCATGGGCAAAATTTTATAGGACGATCCGAGTGGTACCGCGAATGCAAAGAAAACTTTTCGAGCAGATTCATGATTGTTGCGGGTTACAGGTACAGAGGAAAGTGCCGCTGAAGAAGGTATCTGCAAAGGTCAAGATTAATGCTGCCTTTTATTGAGAGCATATCCTGGAACCCTTGTATCGTGACGATATTCCCGCATTGTACTGCAGTGACAAAAGGAAAGTGTGGATTCATCAGGACAAGGTGTCGAGCCATACAGCTACAGCGACCCAGCTGTATATGGCCAATATGGCGACTGAAACCGAAATACGAGCAATCCCATACAGTATGATTCCTGTAAAATCCCCCGATGCATCTCAGTGGACTTCTGCTGGTTCGGATTACTTAAACGGGCTCTGGGAACACGACAACTGAAAATAGTAGAATGCTTTGGAAAGCTTGCAAAGAGGAGTGGACCAAGATCCCCCTCGTCTTCCTCCAATGCTGCCTTCTTCAATGGAAACTGTGATAAACAGCCATTGCCAGAATGCAGGGGCAACCCATTCTCTACCACAACCGGTGGTAGAGAAAAGGGTTCTGCTAAGTGTATGATGTGATCAAAATCGACTGAATAAGCGTGAATCAACCCTCCGTAAAACAAAACAAAAAAATAAATAAACAGCTCAAGTTGTTTTTCAAAATTTAATGATAATAAGAAACATAAAATAATATCTATTTTCATTATATTATTAAAACAAGGAAATGATTGGATTAAAATGATTATTAATGATTGAAAAGATAAGTTGTCATTTTTGTAAATTAAACAGATTAATTAACTTTAATCGTCGATTTTGGGATAAATTGCTGTGATTTTTTATTCATGGTCAGCTTAGTAGTAAGGGATAAGGCCTGTGGTGATCAGTGCGTTGGAAAATGGATCTTTGTACTGTCCGTTTCGAAAAGGGAGAACCACGACAACACAGACGATTCTACCCCGCAAAGGGGTGATACGCTAAGATGGGCACTTTCTTAAGACCTGTTTTTCTTTTAGTACCTGATATTTTTGCAATAGTATTTATTCTTTCCCTAATTCTTTCCCGAAAAGTGCAAATAGAAACCAGCTACAAGTAAACTAACACAATAAAAAGTAAACATCCCATCTTCCTCGCCCCTATTTGGAAGAAATCGCAGAAGACCTGACGCATGCACAAAAGCGCTGAAGGCTCTCGAAAACGAAAACGAACAGTAGACGTAAACACAACAGTACAATACTAAGAATCTATTGGAAATATCATTATATTGTTAACATCTCTAATACCACTGCTAAGAAAGACCGTGAATGTATTAGATTAACATCCAATGCAATAACACCACTGTTATTGTGTCCTCTGCAACAATTTATTTGAGTACTGCACAGTCAGCCTTTATAAGTAAAAACTGCTGTAATCTGCAACTAAGTTAGCAGTAAGATTCGTCACTAAACTAATGCAACGGCATTTGGAAGCTATTCGTGGTTTTCGGACACGGTCATCAATTTAATACAGCTTGTGGAAAGTAAGTTGCAACTCGGAACTCATCACGCAATGGCGTGCAATGTTGCAGGATCAGTGTAAGAAGCTCTATTTTGCGTTTTGAATGCAGAGACTGAAATCGTAGAAGCAGTTTGGGTTTATCTAATTACCAGGCAATTCTTTTGGTTAACTGTCGGCCGTTTCTGACCAGAGCCTTCTTTAATATATATAAGAACATTAAAGTACCTATAATGCCTACACTGCAGATCACAGACAATAGATAAGATTAGTCTGCTTGTCATTATCTAATGAATTGCCGTCTCTCGTGTATCTGCAGATGTTCGATAGTTCGTAGCGTCAGTTGTTTATAATTGTAGAGGCAACAGCATATACAATCCTTATGTGGATGTTTTAAATAAAACTTGGGTCGAAATTGACCTTCGTGATAGTAAATGTTTACTCGTTAGCATGATTGACGACGAAGTATTTTTATTCCTAATTTCTAAGTTCTGATATTACTTTATTAATGTGTGTGTTTTTAACTACCCATTTGGGAGCTTTTGGGACGCGAAACGAAATATGGAGGGCGCAATAATCAACTTAGTGTGGTTGAACACTCGCCCAGCTGATTGTATAAATAAGCCACGTGACTGCATGTCTGACGGAAAAATGATAAAAAAAGAGAAGTGGAAGATATTATAGTGTTTCCTAATGCTATAGCAAGATTTGGGGATGTAAGAATCAGTTTTCATTCTTTTCCGACCTACAAAGCTTTAAAAAAAGTATGGTGTCGTTAAAAAAAAAATCGTTTTGGAACTTCTCATAAATCTTTCGACATAAGTTTTATTTATTGCAAACAAACCGCTAGCATTGTACTGAATTTTTTCATTGTAACACGCAAGTGTTGATAATAGTCTAAATTTGTTTTTATTTCAGTTATTTCTATATTTAAATCCATGATTTAAGTCTTTTATTACAGGAAAAATAAGTAGTATTAATAAAATACTGAATAACCAACTCGTGTTTGTTCTTTAGTTCTTAAAGGCAAACGATCTCGAATCGTAAACACGTGATTCAGAAAAAAGCTGTATACCGGTAGCTTAAAATATTTTTAAGCCTTTATGTTTTAACCATTTTCTTCATACGGAAGCTTAAAGCTGTAATAATAATTGATTTCATTCATGGTTTTGATTTTAACAACGATTTCAAGTAGCCTAAATAGATAATATGTGAATTAACTTAAGTTATGTCGAAACCTAAATTACCTGTTTTCATCTTGTATTTGAATAGCCATGTTGAATGGAATGATTAAATCTTTATATTAAGCATTTTAAAATTATTTATTCAAAATTATTGTAAAAAGTAATTTTTTTTGGAAGTTTTCGGTTATATGTGGTAAAAGTTAAAATATTTTTTGAAAGTGCAATATTGTTATTAACTCTAATGGTTCTTTGTTATTTTTTGTTTCGATTATTTTGTTGAACATTTACTTACACATTTTATATTAATAGTAAAAGTAACTAGTCGGCTACCCGTCGCATCGCTCCGGAAGCCTCCGCAGATGAAACGGAAAACATTAAAAAAACCACACACAGAAATTACATCAAGTAATTAAAACTAAATTTTTTTAAAAGTTTTTTTAAAAATTTAATTTCTGATGTTTATATTCTGTCAATCCAGGACTGCTTTTAGAACCAGTGTGTGAATCATATATCTATGATATATTTTTATTTTTTATGGAGATTAGAATGTAGTCCTCGTGGTCTAATGGCTAAGACGTCTAACTTCGGAGCAGATGGTTGCGTGTTCGATTACCGTAGTGAATTTGTAGAAATTATTTCTATTTTCACAAATTACAACAACTGCACCAGACAGACAGAGAAACAAAAGCTTTTAGTAATATAGATATAAATTTTCAATGGTTTTTGAGTTACAAAGACCATTGGTTTTTAAGTTACAAATAGTGATTTTTCAGTATTCTATCTTATAGAAATAGTGCTTCTTTCTTTCTTGTATCTCTTTTCTTAATTACAACCATTACCCGTGTGCAAATTGATTGATATAGATATTTGAAGAAGAGATATGTTGAGATGAATGTTTGTTAATATAGATGATGAATGAAGATCGTAGCTTGTATACGAAATTCTTGGCGACGAATTGATTGTGACTATTCTTTCGAGTGAAGATAACCAAATTCTGATGACTTGTGACCCAAAGGCATAAAGTTGTGCGTGAGTGAAGACAATGTTCTCCAAATAGATAGCAATTTTATTTAGAGTCTGTCTTTGAGCTTTATTGATAAACATCGTGTAAGAAGGCCTGATCGGAAATTGCTTTCTTGTGAAAGTGAACAGAAGTAGATTATCATTTGGTTTCATAGACATCCTATGGATGAAAACTAAATCTCCTTTGTGAGTTCCTGTTATAATTTCGGCTTCTATGAGATCATTATCGAATGAACGGCATTTAAGTTGAGTTCCGTTGCAGTGTCCAAACTTGGGATTGATTTTTTGCAACAGCATTATTGGAGATCCAATCTTCAATGGCAAGCGATGTTGAGGAATACCGCTCAGATTCAATGAGTTCAGATATTCAGGCAGACAGAGATGTTCGTGTTGTGGATTATCAGAAGTATCAATTTTATTCTCACTTAAATACTCTCTAGTCTCACCTTGTATTCTTTGACTTATCACTCGATTGATGTTATCGACAATCTCGTTCTTTGATAGGTTCTTAACTTTGACGTGATTCCAGGTATTTGAGTTACAAATAGTGTTTTTCAGTAATCTATCTCATAAAGAGGGTGCTTCTTTCTTTCTTGACTCTGTTTTCTTTACTCCAACATCTGCCGTGTACACACGCTTATTTTTCAATAGCACATAGAATTTGGTTAAGGAAGAATACTTAAAATATTGCAACATTTCGGCAATTATAGTTCTTATTGTCAGTTTCGAATTACAAATAAACTGACGGATGGGAAATAAATAAACAATCTTGAGATTCAAAAAAAAGGTTGAAAATTCCTTATTGATGGGGGAAGGGGTAGGAGAGATAAGTCAAAAAGCAATATGAAGAGAGTTGTAGTCCCCATGGCCAAATGGATAAGCCGTCTCACTTCGGATTAGAAGGTTGTAGGTTCGATTCCTGTTGCGGATGTTTCATTGTAAACATTATTTCTATTTTCCATTCTCACAGAAAATTGCTACGGACATACAGACAGACAGACAGAGAAATAAAAGATTTTAGTAACATAGATTGTTACTTTTCAGTGGTTTCTGAGTTACAATAGTGTTTTTTCAGTATTCTAGCTAATAGAAGTACTGCTTCTTTCATTTTTGACTCTCATTATTATTGTAATTATCACTTTTCAGTGACGTTTGAGTTACAAATATTGATGGTTTTTGAGCTGCAAATAGTGATTTTTTCGGTATTCCACCTCAAAAAACGAGTGCTTCTTTCTTTCTTGACTCTGTTTTCTTTACTCCAACATCTGCCGTGTACACACACATATTTTTCAATATCACATAGAATTTGGTTAATTAAGAATATTTAAAATATTGCAACGTTTCGGCAATTATAGTTCTAATTGTCAGTTTCGAATTACAAATAAACTGACGGATGGGAAATAAATAAACAATCTTGGGATTCAAAAAAAAGGTTAAATACATTCCTTATTGATGGGGGAAATTAAAGAAAATATAAGTCAAAAAACAATACGAAGAGAGTTGTATTCCTTATGGCCTAATGGATAAGACATCTGATTTCGGATCAGAAGGTTTTAGGTTCGATTCCAGTGGCGGATGTTTCATTGCAAAAATTATTTCTATTTTCCGTTCTCACAGAAAATTGCGCCGGACAGACAGAGAAATAAAAGATTTTAGTAATATAGATTCTTAAAGAAACAATTTTTAATGAAAAACATTTATGCTGCATTATTATTTCATGCAAGAAATCAGTAGTTTTACAAGTAGATCACGAGGTTGACAACGTTACATTTAGGTACTCAAAATATAAATCACTTCACTAAGACCCCAGGACATTGGAGGGGAAAAAAGGTCAAAATAAAATAAAAAAAGAATTTTTTTTTTCGAAAATACTTTATTATTAGTAAAAAAACAGAAAGAAAAGGCAATGCATTTGTTTACATTTCAAACAAGCTTGTTTTAACTACAAAAAAAAGAATGCGAAGGCATCCAAACGAATCATTATCGTTCTTTTTCGATCCCATTAGAAAATGAATTTTTATCATCATTTAAAAATTTATATATAGATTATTGAAACAAGCTATCTTTTTTATCTACATAAAATAATACAAACATCTTATCGGCTTCTTCTCTGTAGTCATTGTAATCACACGCCGCTAAAACTTCGATTTAGCTTCAATTTTCTTTAAGTTATGTGTTGATTGTGGCGTAGAGTTTAATGTCATCGATGCAGAGTAAGTGTTTATTTTGTATGGTGTCAGAGTATCTGAGATAAGCATATAACCGTGTTTTGTGTTATCTAGCATGTGACTTAATGGACTCAAGGCGAGGCAGAACCAAAGAGGACCCAAGGAGTCTCCCTGGAAAATGTCTCTCCTTATGGTAATGGGGACTCGTGATAGAGTAATAGAAGTGCATATGTGTAATGTTATGTTTCAACTCTTCATCGCGCATCCAGGAAAGCCGTGATCTTGGGTTGTATCTTGTAGAGATGAAGAGCAAATAGGAGCTGAGGGATTGAGTCAAATGCCTTCTTGTAGTGGGTGTACGCGATGTGCAAGTTCCTATTCTTCGCGCGCGCCTGCCGCAGGATTATCGAGTCAATAAGGAGTTGCTCTTTACAACCCTGGGAATTCCTGCCACAGCCCTTCTGCTGTTCGGAAAGGATGTGTTTCGATGTGAGTGTAGATTTTGTCTGCAAGACAGGAGGTGAGAAGTTTGTAAAGTGTGGGGAGGCAAGTGATTGGACTGTAGTTTAAAGGGTATGCTGCGTCAGTGTTCTTGCTCTGTAGGTATGTGACCCCTGTGTGAGGCAAAGAGGCATATATTCTGGGTGTTGAATTATGTCAGTGAGTGTAAGAGGAACGTGAATCTTTTGATGTAGAAGTTCTGGACGCCATCTGCACCAGGAGCCTTCCAGTTGTGTGCATGTTTTAGTATTGTCTGTATGTCTGAGAGAGTAATCTCAGACGTGTAGGGTAAGTGTTCAGTGAATTGTTGTTCCTTCGTGATCCAGGGTTTTTTCTCTTGGGGGGGGGGGGTTGGACCACAAGGACGACAATATTCATATATTGTCTAGCTGGAGATGTAAAGGATCTGTAATTTTTTTTTTCATTGTATTGGAAATGGTTGTTCTGTTGTTTGCGCGGAGTGCACTGTTTATATCTCTATAATCTTTTTGCAAGTGCACTCAGTTTTTGTTATAGTTTGTCGAGATGTTCTTAAACCTGATATGATGGTTTAAGTGTGAAGGGCGAGTATATGTGCTTGAATATCTTCATAACCTGAACAAAAGTTTCTTTGTTTTGTTTCCTGCACAGTACTGTGTGAGCCTGGATATGTCTCCTCTAAGGTCGCTAATACGGCTTTCAAGGGGACGTCTCCAAGGGGGGGATGTATTCTTGTGACCGTGCAGTGGGATGTATGTGGTGTTGTTTGGGTTCCAAGTGCCCGAATGGTTCCTTGTGCCACGCAGTACAGTGTTGTGTGTATGTCTTCTAATGTTTGGATATTGTCAAGGTGTTGTGGGATAATGTGTGTGTTGAGATGGTGTATGACTGTGGAGAGTTGTTTTGAAGTGTATACTTTGGGGAGTGGCGGCCTGACCGTGGGGTTTCTGCCTGTGTATTGTGTTTGTGCAGTGCAGAAATGATCATGTGCTGCTTGAATTATGTCATTAGTTGTGTTGTTGGGGTATGTGTACTGAGGGGTAGAGATTGTTTCTGTGTTTGCCGTAGAGGTAGTGTCTTCTAGTGGGGTGGGGTGTGGTGTTCTATGGTTGGATTCAGCGACCTCTTCCCTAATTTGTGTATGCATGAAGGAAAAAAATTGTTTACGACTATGAAACGTCGCTTATCCGCTACCCGCTGTTCGCTAAGCCCTAATAACGGATAACGTGTAGTGAATGCTTGGTGTGGTGGCTGTCTGTATTCTGTGAGATGAGTCCCTAACTGTGTAAAGGCGCATAAGATCCTGGTTCATTTGCGATGACCATCGGATGCGCTGGCGTGATTTCCCAGTCTTGGTGGTCGCGTGCTCTCACACAGACTTCCGACCGTTAGGGCTGGACGGTGTTGCCCGGGCATTGTGGTAGCCAAACTACAGAATGGGATGCCACTTTCTCCACCTTCACCTGCGGGAGACTGTAGTATATTTTTCGAACGGAGGCCTCTGCCTAACCTCCGAACGCGGATGACTTTATCCTGCGCCACACCCGATTATTATTATTATTTTTATTATGTTTGTATGTTTCAAACTTTGGGCTTCCCGAGCAAAAAAAATATGGCGAGTAAACGACCAAAGCACATATTGCCAAGTGTAAAGACATGTGCAAGAATGATTAGGGATATGTGGTTGTGTCTGTAAATTTCCTAACTATGCGTGTTGTGTTGAGTACCACAGCCTTCTGCAGTTGACTAAGAGCAAATGACTAGGATGGCGGCTGGGATGGTTGCTTGGTTCATGAGTTCCTAGCATTTTTTGATTTTACGACAGTCTGTTATTGTTTAAGCTGTTGTTTTTGGTTATAAGCCTTTTATAAAGGTTTGTGGTTTTATCTTTTTGTCATTTTAAGTAGGGGTGAAGGTTTTTAACTCTGTTTTCTTAGCTTTTATCGTCGTTGATTTTGCGTTAGGCTTAACCTCGTTTCTTAAGTTCTTTTTTTTTTTTTTCTCTTTCTTTCTCAATTTGGAGGATGGGCGTTGTAGTGTTTAAACTTTTTAGTGTTTTAGTCTCTTTGAGAGAGTTTGTTATTAGTGGTTTGGTGTTGATATTTTTATTTTTATTTTCATTTTTCTTTGTTTTTGGATTTTTTTGGTGGAGTACGCATTTTGTTATCATTTTCCCTGCCATTTTGTCTTCTTCTTCATGGTTGTGTCCTTTTGGTCACTCTTTTGGGATAGTTTTGATGTTTGTTTTAAGAAGCTCTCATTGTTCCATTGGGGACGATGATTCTTTTAATTGTAGAGTTACAGAAGTTCTCAAAGGAAAGAAGGGAGAAATTGAAGAAAAAATTAGGAAAGAGTATAACGCTTGGCTTTGCAATCATTTAGGTGAAAACGAGGCGATTAAAGAAGGAAAAAAGAACGAAATTAGGGGAAAAGTAAGAGATGAATTTAAAAGGGATGTGGAAAATCAAGTTCAGGAACAAATAGAAGTTGAGAAGAGTTTTTTAGAAGAACATAGAGCTAAGAGTATTAAATTAGTACTCGAAAGTAATACAGAGGAAAATGATAATGATATCGGAACTGATGACAGTCCAGTTCCTAAGCAATCATATAAAAGAAAAAGACAAAATTCAAAGAGTTCCTTTTTTAATAAAGAAGAAGAATTAATTTCAGTATCTCCTATTATGATTAATGAATTTTATGAGGCAATGTCCTCAATTAAAGCAGCAATTACTAGAGAAGACAAGAACAGAATATTATTTAATAAAACAGATCAAAAGGATATTCTGATCTCTCTATTCAAAATATCTGAGATTTTCACGAAAACCTTATTTGAGAATAAAAACTACGAGGTAAAAAACAAACAACTAGGAATGGAAAATGTTGTATTATTAAAGGAAAATTCCATTCTTAATGAACAGAAAGAAAATTTCACAGTGTCTAAACCATTATTATTTTCTGAGGTTGTTAGAAATGAAAGCAATCACATAAAGTCTAAGGGTAATGCATTGATTATGGAGAACAGAGAAAAATTCGAAAAAGTTAATACAGAATTTAAAGTATTAGTTTCCCTTAAAGATAAAGGAAATGTTGATGAATCCAGAAAGGAACTGAATAGACTTTTAGTTGATAATTTAAATACAAAGATTATTTGATGGGGGACTAAGGAGTAGAGTGACCACAAGAAAGAGAGACATCATTTTAAAATGCCAAGATCTTAATCAGAAAAGTAAGGTTGAAAATCAGTTAAAGAAGGTGCAGAATTTGAATGTTTTGTCCATCAAAAACAGAAATCCAACTTTTAAATTAACGTGGATTCCTATTTAATATGAAAGGGAGGATATTATAAATATTATTTCTGAAAACAATACTGATTCTTAGTTGAACATTCCAAGTGAAAAATTGGTTAATGGGATAAACATAATTACCGGAAAATTATATCGGAACACCCTTAAGAAAAATTGGTTACTGTCCATACAGCCGGAATTATTTTCTTTTTTTCAATCCAGAGGCAATATTCTATTTGAATGTTTAAATATTCCTTTCGGAGAGGAGGTTCCTATTACGAGATGCTTTAAATGCAATAGATTTGGGCACATCGCCATTAATTGTAGGCAGAAGATCACTTGCATTAAATGTGGGGGGAGTCACCTTTCTAAGGATTGTGACTCCATCTCATTAAGATGCTCTAATTGTGTTAATGCAGGCTTTTCGGATGTTGCCCATCGTTCTGTTTATAATTTATGTCCCTATAATGTGAAACATTTATCTGCAGTAAGGAAATCTATTATCTATCAATGATTAATATAGGACAATTTAACATGGGTAAAGGGTGGTTGCCCTGGAACGAGTTACAACTTACTCAATCCGAAATTGATATCTATTGCATCCAAGAACCTTATTGTCTTAGGAATGGAACTATTCCCTCTTTTGAAGCTATTTCATCTATCTTCTCTTGCGATTTTAATAAAGAAAGAGTCAGATCCTGTATAATTAATAACAATAAGAATTTAAATCCTATTAAACTTTCTCAATATCTCAATAGGGACATCGTTGCGATAGAAGTTACCACTAACAATATTAAAGTAATTATTATGAGTATTTATGCATATAAAGACGGACAACTGTCTAATCTTCTTCCATATTTGGACGAAATAATTTGCAAATACTCTCATGTCCTTATTGTAGGAGATTTTAATGCTAGGAATTTTGTACGGGGTGATAATAAAAATGAAGCGAGAGGAGAGGAAATTGCCAACTGGATTTTGAAAAATAATGTTTCCCTTTGGAATAATAGTGAGTCCATTCCGACTTTTTGTTCAAGTAACAGAACAAGCTGGATAGATCTTACTAAATCTAAGGGTATTAATATATCTAGCTGGAATGTTTTTGAAGATTATATGGGCAGCGACCATAGATTCATTCGATACGAAATAGGGTTGAATACCATTGCACCAAGTCACACTTATTGTATACGGAAAGCCAATTGGGCAGCATTCTCTGATTTCTTACGAACTAAGGAATTTTATCTTAAAAATGTTATTTTGGATAAGAATTGTGAAGATTCGGCCAATATTTTTCAAGAATTATGTAAAACTGCCTGCGACCTTTTTATCCCATTTCGGAAAAAAAACTTTTAGACAAAAGGAAGGTCCTCGTTGGGGGACCCCTCAATTGAGGGAACTAAGGGCACGGACTAGGGCGTGGTGGAAAAAAATGGCCAGGTGCAGGGATCAACATCGAAAACGGGCAATTGGAGCAAAATGGAGAGAGGCGAAGGCTGAATACCATCGGGTACTTAGAAAGGCAAAATAGGATTCTTGGAAGGAATTTTGTACTATGGCTTCGTCGAGAGACTTATTTAGCTTACCTTTTAAAATCATTAGTAATAAAACTAAAAGGTCCCTAAATTTAAGCACAATTAAAAATGATAATAATTGGGCCACTGATGAAAAAGAGATCAATGATTCTCTTTTAGAAACATATTTCCTTAATGAGGAAGATACCTCAAATGTTGATTTTGAAAGTAACGAAGTCTTATTTTCACTCGGTCCAGATGATTTTAAATTGAGTACTTCCGAGTTACGGAGCCTTATTAATAATATTAACTTGGAATCCTCAGCAAGGCCCGATATGTTTCCAGCTAGATCTTTACCATACATCTTTGAAGCTCTCAATGAGATATGGGTCTCATTGATTAATAATTGTATGCACAATGGGGTTTTTCCGAAAATCTGGAAACAGGCAAAGGTGGTTTTTATCCCAAAAGGGGAAGGAAACTTTCGACCAATTTGTTTGTTGCCTGTAATTGGCAAAGTTTTAGATAAGTTTATTAATAATAGATTGTGTTATTTTTTTGTGTTATCTTCTTTCGCCCAATCAATATGGTTTTAGAAATAATCATAGTACAATCATGGCATGTCATTCCTTTCTATCATTTGTTCGACATCATCAGGGGAGGAGTAGACATGTGGCAGCAATATCTATAGATATTTAAAATGCATTTAATAATGCAAGCCATCGTATTATAATGCAGGTTCTTCGAAAAAAACATTGTCCCAAAAACCTACACCATGTTGTCCATTCTTATTTAAATGAAAGAACAGTCTTTCTTGGTGGTTCTTCTCGTAGTACTAAGAAGGGCTGTCCACAAGGTAGCAATTTGGGGCCTACTCTGTGGCTTCTGGTGATGGAGGATTTATTTGAACGTTTTAATTGTTGGAGTAATGACATTGACCCAGTAGGAACAATTAAATTACAATCTTTTGCGGATGATACGATCATTTTGATCTCTGCTCCTTCCGTAAAACGTATTGAAAGACTATGGAATCACTTTTGGCCTGTTTTAAAGAATTGGGCAATTGAGAACGGCTTGAAGATTAATGGCAAGAAAACAACTATTTCCTTTTAAAAAATGCAAAATTAAACCTATTTTATATTTGGATCGAGACAAAATTGGTTTTAAAGATCAACTAACTTTTTTGGGCCTGACATTTAATACTAAATTAAATTGGATTGATCATTTTAAGGAAATTAAAAGGAAAACTGCAGCAAATGCATTCAAATTGTTCTCGATGGCTCCTAAAAACGGAGGAATGAAATCAAAGATTAAGAAACAGATTTTTGAGGTTTTAATTAAATCCAAAGTTTTATATGCTGCTGAGGTCTGGGGTGGCTCTATTCGCAGCATTAAACATAAGGGAGCCTTAAACTCCATCGTGAGACCATTTATCATTGCTATTGCCCGTACATACAGGACGGTTTCAACAGATGCGTTGCATGTCCTGTGTGGTATTATTCCCATGTGGATTCAGGCACGTAGCATTTTTAGACACTATGAGAGGATTGTGAATCTACAATATATTCAAAAAGTTCCGCCAGATGAGGGCTACATCCCAATCGTAAAGATCCCATTAATTTCAATAATTGGGAAGATAACATTCATAATTTTAATTATGAAATTTATACTGATGGTTCAAAAAATGAGGAGCGTGTTGGATTCTCTCTGGTTATCAGTGATGCCATTGGTACAACTTTGGAGATCGTCAGAGAACGTTTGCCAGATTATGCTTCTGTTTATCAGGCAGAACTTGAAGCAATCTCACAAGCTGTTTCTATTCGTCATGATTTATGGAATAATAAAAATGTTAAAATTGCAATAATTTCTGATTCTCGGGCTGCATTACTTTCTATTTCAAATTGCTCTTATTTATATAAGACTGCCCGAGACACTTACGTAAATTATAAAGAATTTCTATCTGATTCAGCTTTTTTGGGTTAAAGCCCATATTTGCATATCTGGTAACGAAGAAGCAGATAAAGAAGCCAAAAAAGCCTCTCATGGTGACGAAATCACTTACCCTTGTCCTTTGTCCAGAACACATTCGAAAGCTATTAAATTCCTTCTGGAAATGTCCCTTTGGCAACATCATTGGGACTCTTCTGAAAAGGGCAGATTGCTCTACAGATTTGTAAATAATGTGAACATTAACCACCTTCTTTCTGATTTTTTAATCAATCAATTCTTAACGGGCCACGGCAATTTTAATTCTTATTTGAGTAGATTTGGAATCAAGAATAACCAGGAATGTGAGTTTTGCACTTTGAATGAAGAGGGGGATTCTGACCACGTCTTATGGCGTTGTCAGGATCCAAGTCGTGTAAGAATTAGAAATAAATTTGAGGCAATTCTTGTAAATAAAGGTTTTATATTTCCGGGTAATGACAAGGAACTTATGAAAATTAATAAGAATTTCTTTAAATTTATTCATGAAATTGGTTCCTCCTTCTAAACTACTCTTTGGGATCATGGTTTTTTTTTCCTTCCACCTTACAGATACATTTTAATAACACTTGGGTGGCAGGCTAACAATTTTACTTTTTCTTCTGTCGTTTGATAGTGGCCACCAAACGTGAAGTCTTCTTCTTTTTTTACAGGGGACATTTTTTTAATTGGTTTACAAGTGATACCTTTTGTTTGTTTTTTTTTGCTTTGTACTTTAATATGAAATGTTTTTTTTTTGGTTTCTTGTAATTTGATTGGTAATTTTTTTATTCTTCCCCCTCCCCTTTTAATATATGTATGTCCTTTGTCAATGTTTTTCTCTTTGTTCGTTGTGTACGCTGGGACCCGAAATCTGCTCTGTAGGTAGTGGTCTCCATTTGTCTTCATTGCAGTTCATTTGTCATCAATGTTATAGGCTATAGCCTTCTGCAGTTGTGCATAAGTATTTTTGTGAAGTCCTAGTGTGCTGAGACTGTGGTGCAATGTGTGAGGCATCAGACCAGTGGCAGATCGAACGATGGGTACAGCACGAACTCGATCCTGCCTGCACTGCTTCTGGAGCTCGTGTGCTAGATCGCTGTATTTACTGATCTTGTCTGCGTGAGTTTCCTGCATGTTCTTGCTGATAGGCACTGCAATATCAATGAGATAGGTCTGTTTGTTGACCTTATCAACAAGTGTGATGTCAGATCTGTTGTGATGTATGGTTTTGTATGTGTGAATGGGGCGGTCCCAGTACAGTTTATATGAGGGTGACTCTAATACGCTTTGTGGTATGTAGTTCTTCTTCTTCTTATTATTATTATTATTATTCCTTCCTTCCTTTCATCGACTTTGGCCAACTAAGGACCACGAGCTAGCCCTACCTGACAACGTCAGGGTGAGGCTAGGAAATTCAAGAAGGGGGACGAGATTTCACATCTCGTCCAGAAATAATCCTGAGATAGTAAGTCCCAGGGGAGAAACGGACGAAACACAGAAGAAGAAAGAAACAGCCATGCCCACGCCGGGATTCGAACCCAGGTTCCAATACAACAGCCACACGGCAGACCGCCGTCTAGACTGCTCGGCCATGCAGGAACGGCATTATTATTATTATTATTATTATGTTTGTATGTTTCAAACCTTGGGTTTCCCCAGCAAAAACAATATGGCGGGTCAAGGACCAAAGCACATACTGCCAAGTGTAAAGATGTGTGCAAGAATGATTAGGGATGTGTGCTTGTGTCCATAAATTTCCTAACTATGCGTGTAGTGTTGAGTACCACAGCCTTCTGCAGTTGTGCATAAGTGTTTTTGTGAAGTCCTAGTGTGCTGAGACTGTGGTGCAATGTGTGAGGCACCAGACCAGTGGCAGACAGAACGATGGGTACAACACGTACTCGATCCTGCCTCCACTGCTTCTGGAGCTCGTGTGCTAGATCATATTATTATTATTATTATTATTATTATTATTATTATTATTATTATTATTATACTCTCTTTCAGTTCTCGGTGCGATGCTGTCTATACAGTAGAATGGACCACTTGAGAATAAGCGGGGCTTCGTAGTTCCAAAATATCCCACCAGGCTACTGCTTGGCTTGTGGGATAAACAAATCCATGTGCTTCTTTTAACCCGTGTAGATATAGAAGCTGAACTAAGAGATTTGATTAGGATGAAACGATTCTAAGCCTTCCAAAATTTTCAGATCGGAGGAAGAGTTGATTGTAGCCTATTAAAGAAGATGATAGCAATAGATTATCAACGAAAGATATAATATAATGGACCACTTGAGAATAGGCGGGGCTTCGTAGTTACAAAATATCCCATCAGGCTACTGCTTGGCTTGTGGGATAAACAAAGCCATGTGCTTTGTTTTAACACGTGTCGATATAGCGGTAATCAACTTATATAATTGGCCAAGTTCGTCTGTCTGTCTGTCCGTCTGTCTGTAACTCGATATAATTAAGCTATTAAGATAGATCCAAGATTCTCAATGGTACAATTGAATCAAGGGTACTCAAATTGGATAAAATATTAGTTCATTTTGTCATTCCATGTTGTTTCAATGAAATTTTACCTGAAATTCTAACAAAACATATGTTCAAAACCAAATAAATTTGTTACCACTGCACCGATTTTAATGAAATTTCGCATACTTACTCAGTTTTTTACGCTGATTTTGAAACTCAAAACCATTTTTGCCGTAGAAGCTTCGTTCACAAGTTACCTTTGTATAATCTAAATACTGCGCTGAGTTTTAAATGCCTTTCGGCGTTATGAGTCAAAATTAATAATTATTCTTTAGATAAATTAAACTTTAGATATGGTTGGTATTTCGTTTTTCTTTTTGGGTGGAAAATGATCCTTTAGATTAAACTCTCAGAACCTATATTACAGGTGTACAGGTAAGAAGTAAATAGGTCTGATAAACATTAAAAAAAATTTTCAAATCAAATCATTAATCGAAACATATATATAAATTGGATAAGTTCGTCTGTCTGTCTGTAACTCGATATAATTAAGCTATGAAGAAGATAGATCCAACTCAATGGTAACGTTGAATCAAAAATACTGAAATTGGATGAAAATATTAGTTCATTGTGTCATTCCATGTTGTTTCCATGAAAATTTATTCTTGGGAACTGACCTCGACAACTGAAATTCTAATAAAACATACGTTCAAAAACCGTAGTTACCACTAATTTTGTTACCACTGCATCCATTTTAATGAAATTTGGCATACTTACTCAGTTGTTTACGCTGATTTCAAAACTCAAATCCATTTTTGCCGTAAAAGTTTCGTTCACAAGTTAGCACAGTATTTAGATTACATTTACTTTATATTTGATAGTTGATAATAAAATGATTTTTCAGATTTTTTTATGCCTGTCAGCCGACAGGCTTTGCTGCTAGTATTATATTAAAGAAGAATATTCCAAGCGTTTTACAGAATTATTACAATAAGGAACTGCACAGTACTGAACCATTCCGTCTTGAAATATCAAAAATCCACGATTTTTTGAGTAATTCACACTAAGTTATATGTTTATTTATCCCACACGATCTCGTCGCTTGTGCTTACACCTCATATGTGACGTCGATAGGAGCGTAAACCTCAAGTGGTCCATTAAGGGGCCAAAATAGTAAACCTTATGCTAAATTACCTGATGGTATGTTCTGAACTGTGCGAACTATATGGCAAGTCTCCAAAATCATTGATTTTTGTGCTGTATGTAAAATTTTGTCCTGGTTTAACTTCAGATTGATCAAATGATTAGGTAAATTTTTAAGTATCAGTCCAATAGCTGTTACAACAATGACAAATGAATGAATAGGAATTATTTCTATGGAGCTAAGCTTGTGAATTAAAAGCGCGTGCGTGAATCTGTCTTGAAGTGCAGTCGCTTCGCTCTCCATTACACCAACTCCAAAAATTTAAGTATTACCTTTTAATTACATATTCTTGTGTGTCTCAATCAAACTTAAAAACTTAATATATTATAGTGATCAGTTATGCAAAATTCAAGATAAAATGTTGTGAATGCGAAGTTATAATGAAAAAAGCTGAACTGCGTTGCAAAGCATGCAGGTCAGAACCCCATGAAAAATGTGTTAATGACGATGATGGAATTGATATATCGATTCCAAAAATAAAAAGCATGTGGACATGCATGAAATGCAGAAAATAACTTCAAACTGCAATATTAAGGAAAAACCAAGAATGAAACTTCAAAAAAAAAAAAAAAATGAATGAAAAAAAAAAACCCTAATGATGAAATGGAAATATCTAATACAGCAATTGACAGTAGTCTAGCACAGACTATTTTAAAAGAACTTGCCGAAATTAAAGATTATCAAATTCCTAGATAGAAAATATGATGAAATTATAGAGAAATTAGATAAATATAACAATAAACTGAAGATAATAGAAGAAAACCAAAAGAAAATGGAAAAAGAAAACAAAACTTTGAAAGACAAAGTTGGAGATATTGAAGACCTAAATAAATTAAAATTACAAATGAGGAAAAATAAGATTGAAATTTCTGGAATTAGTCCAGGGAAATTAGACATTGACCCGGACATTTGAAATAACAAGCTGAAAATTGGTAGAAAGGTTGAGAATAGTGTTCTGATTGATATCCCAAAATTCCCAAAAAGCCATCTTGGGGAAAATCCGCCATTTTAAAAAAACCGCCGCCATCTTGGATATTTCGAGTTTTAAGCATAGCGACTGAACCGAGCGTCTGAATGTATTCGTTTTTGCGTCAAATTACGTAATTCAGCCTGCATTACCTTCCGAAAACAAAAAATTAATAATTATAGACCAATTGTGGTTCTTGAGAAATAATAATAATTATGAAAATGCGACAAACGAAAATTGATCTAAAATTATAATAAATGTTATAATAACATAAAAAAATTAATCAAAGAAGACTTCATAACACAAGGCGTGAAATAGGCATCAGCAGCAATAGAAATACATTATTAAGGGTAAAAGTTAGGTAGCTTGTTTCGTGTTACCACTGGAGCTTGACTGCCTGTTCACTAACTGGCCAAAATCTTTGACGGTAATGCATGATCTGAAGAAATATAACTTATATTAGCGTCAATTTAAGACAAGTAAAATAGTGTTCTTTAAATTTTGTAGGTATTTAACGTTTCTATGACAACATGTCTGCCAAAGGTTCAACGTCGTCATCGATATCCGAGTCAGAGTAATCCATACGATTTGTGCAGCCATGTCCTGGGCAGTAGCCGAACATAGTTGGGCAAGGAAAACCGTTTCTTCTGCACCTGCATCTCTTCTCGCAACCACAGTTACAGTTGCCGAATATGATATTCGGTACTCGCTCAGTTACTGGTTCTTCTTTAGTTGGAATGGGTGTCAGCTGACCTGCATGAGCCATCCATCCCGACTCTGCTTCCGGTAGGCGATTCCCCATCCAAACTGGAACCAAAAATGAAACAAATTAAACACTGAACAGCCAGTTTAAAAAGCTGTCGTTGTTGATAAAAACCCTCCTAACTGCAGTTTTAAAACAAAAGAAAAAGATGCGCCAATGAGTTTTAAAATTAGCCGAGTTTGCGCATGGCTCAACTCGCACAGTGTTTGGCTACCACGTAGTTCTCCTGCTTGAAAGAATTGTGGGAGACGGTGTACGCGAAGAACACGGTGACCGAGATGGTAAACGACCATGCCTACGCTCTAGCTGTCCGCGCACATCTTCTGATGCAGCTGTCGTTGGCGATCTTGATCATTCAGGATATACAAGACGCAGACTCTCTTCTCAGCGATCGCTTGAAACGAACACACTCAGACCACACTCTGTAACGACTTCGGTGGATGACGTTTTGTCGTCAGAGTACATCGCCCAGGCAGCAGAGTTGTTCGAAGCAAAGCTGAAAGGCCTCTTTTCATCTGGACGGCTCACTGCGAAGCTGTGGGTGTGATTCTTTTAAGATGGTTGGCATCATGCGTCTGTTTGTCAGAGCTGAACGTTCTAGAGTTTGGGTTCTTCACTTGCTGTGTGTCCTAAGAATGATTCCGTATTTCCACTCTGCGGGACATCTCAGCTCGAGGATGTTATGACTCCCTTGGAGTTCCGGCAATTTGTTAAGGAAGGCTGCTTCACTGTCAGGAGATCTGCAAAGTTCTCGTCAGGCATATGGACCGATATAACTATAGAGCAAGTGTTGATGAGAAACATGAAGACGGCGGGTGGGCTCACACGTGGACGTGGATTGACGGATAACGTCATTGCTCGATGGGTTTTTTCAATGCTTTCATCTGCACATGTAATCGACGCCACTGAAAGATTTTGTGGAGTCTTCGCCCAAACCTCCGACCAACATGTGGAGCTAAGAGAATCTCGGCAAGTGAGAGATAAGGCAGACGTTCGCAAGATGGTAGACTGGCTCCAGTCCCACCATCCTTCTAACGACTCAACGAACCTTCTAATGTTCTTGTCTAACGGTATAGTAACCGACGATACAGTTAACTGTGATGAGGCTCTTTCCCGTGGTTTGCAAGCAAGGAAATCAATCACAGGTCAACGATTCAGTAAAGTCCACTTAAAACGAAACAACAAAGTCACGACTTTTGCAACTGCATCTAAAACGGCCAAGATCAAAGACACTGTCGTCGAAATCAACCCTAACCAACTTTTTCACCGATTGCTGTGTGTTGTGCGTGACGATGTTGACCTCGAGGAGTACCTGACATATGAACTTGCAGCAAGGCCTCCAGCGCTGTTGACGGGATGTTGATGCGGAAAGGCACTATGTCTGGATTGATCGACGTTTTAGAAGAGATAGCACCGTCCAAGACAAACTTTCCAGTGAACGAAGAGTTTACAGTCGATGGCGGGTTCCTCCTGCACCGGGTTGTGTGGGCGCGTCCAGGGAATTTCAGCCACATCTGTTTCCAGTATGTGAAGTACGTGGAAAATCAGTGGATGTGATACCACTTCTGCTCCGTTCAGAAAAGGCACAAAGGGATCTTTCAAGAAGTTCAAGCTTGTTTAAGGGAGACAGTGTCGGTCGTCAACTAATAATTCTAGGTTTGGATGGGGAATCGCCTGCCGGAAGCAGAGTAGGGATGGATGAATCATGCAAGTCAACTGACACCCATTCCAACTAAAGAAGAACCAGCACCGGAGCGGATACCGAACATCATATCCTGCAACTGTAACTGTGGTTGCGAGAAGAGACGCGGGTGAAGAAGACACGGTTTTCTTTGCACAAGTATGTGCGGCTACTGCGCAGGACATGACTGCACATATCGCATGGACTACGCTGACTCGGATAGCGAGATGATGGCGTTGAACCTTTGGCCGACGTGTTGTCATAGTAACGGTAAATAACTGCAAAATTTAAAGACTACTTTTTACTGTTATTAAATCGACGCTAATTTAGGTTATAATTTTTCAGATCATGCATTACCAATGAGTGAAAGATTTTCGCCAGTGAGTGAACAGCCAGACAACACGAAATAAGCTATCTAACTTTTACCCTTAATAATGTATTTGTATTGCTGCTTATGCCTGTACTTCACGCCTTGTGTTATGAAATCTTCTTTGATTCATTTTTTTGTATATTACGATAACATTTATTATAATTTTAAACCAATTTTCGTTTGTCACATTTAAATAAATATTATTTTTTCTCAAGCACCAAAATTGGTCTATAATTATTAATTTTAGTGTTTTGGAAGAGAACGCAGCCTGAATTAAGTAATTTGGTGCAAAAACGAATAGAATCAGAATCTCGGTTCAGTCGCTATGCTTAAAGCTCGACAAATCCACGATGGGGGCGGTTTTTTTCAAAATGGCGGATTTTCCCCAAGATGGATTTTTTGGGAATTTTGGGATATCAATCAGAACACTATTCTCAACATTTCTACCAATTTTCAGCTTTTTATTTCAAATGTCCGGGTTCGGCCACTTTTTTGTCTAATTTCCCTGTACTGAATCCAAGAAATTGAAAAAGAAAATCTTCCAGAAATAATAGAAAAACTTGCAAGAATCTTAAAATTGGAAAACCCTACAAATACAATGGACACTGTCCACAGATTTAATAGAGTCGATTATAATAAGGAAATAGAAATACTAATTAGAAAATTTCAAAATAGGAGGGATCGTAATAAATGACTTTCATCTTACAAAACAAAGAAGGTTGTAACTAATGATTTATTTGAAAATAAAAGCAACTCAAGGATTTATATAAATGAAAATTTAATAAGGAAACAAAAGTATCTATTTTGGAAAATGAAACAAGAGGCTTTAAATCAAAAGGTTACAAATTCATTATTTGGATAAAAAACCACGACATTCTAATCAGAAAAAATGAATCCTCAAAGGTTATCAAAATAACAAATGAAGATGAAATAAATAAAATTTAAATTACAAAAATATTATTAAACATAATAATAAATAATGAATTCAAACACATTAGACCACGTTGAACTTGATGAACTAAATAATTTAGATGTCATAAATTCTTGGAATTCTGAATTATCCGAAAACAAATGCAACGTATTATTTCTAAATATAAATAGCATGAAAACTAATTTAGATTACTTAATGAAGAAGATGGGTGGTAAATATACCTAGCACCGCGACCTAAGGTTTATTGTATTTAATTTTTTTAAAATTTAGATTACTTAATTGCTAATATTGGCAACAAAATCCATAAAATTGACTTAATAATATTGATGGAGGTTAATATAAAGGATTAAGACATATATATTTCAATATTCCTGGCCTTAATAAAATATACAAACTTCGAAAGCATTCTAGAGAAGGAGGAATCATTGTTTTCGAAACCTGAATATTCAGTAAACAATCTCAATAATGATTCTATTCCGTACATATTGTTATGTAAGACACCAATCTACAAATGAAAATTTTATTTTTGTTTTATATACAGACCTCCTTTAACCCAAAAAAATCATTTTATAAATGAATTAAAAAATAATTTGCTATTACCGTATATGCTCCAATAGAGGCCCCCGGCGTTTATTTGCAAAACTAGCCTCGGCTCCCGGCGCTTAATAGAGACCGGCTGCTATTAGAGGCCGGCCATTATTAACAAAAGCCTTCAGAACGCAATATTTTTACATACTGGCTAATATTACAAACAGCTACTTTATTTGAATTTCACATGCTACATAAGACTGTTAAAGATAAATGGCAATGTCTTTCTGTAGAGACCGGCTACTATTTGGCCGTGTCCCCTCTGCAGCCCGGCACTATTTGAGACCGGCGACAATAAGAGACTCGGTGTTTATTGGAGCATATACGGTAATAAAAAAAGAAAATAATAACTATAATTGCATGTGCATAGGAGACTTTAGCATTGATATTCACTGGAAAAAAATATTACGAAAAATCAAACAATTTTTACAATCTTGGTTACATTAAATATATCTATAAAACTACTAGAAATTGTACTACAAAAACCCATATCACAAAAATATGTATAGATCATTGTTTTTCCCCACATGAAAAATTACAATATCAAATCCTATATCATCAATTTCAGATCATTATGGAATTCTAATTGATAATGAAAAAAAATACGATTTAAATTCTTTTAATAAAAATAATAACTTAAAAAAAATTTTTTTGACAGATTTAAATTATATATAAACAAAATTATTATACTTAATTTCAGAAATTAAAAAAAAAAAAACTGTAATAAAAACCCGAATACATATACTGTATAAAAAAACTTACAAAAATAATGGGCAAGTCGAAAACATAGAATATAATAATAATGAAGTAAAAAATAAATCAGAAAAATCCGAAGAAAATAAAAACATATAATAATTTTAAGAAACCATGGATGAATGAAGAAATCTTGAAATATATAAGAGAAAAGAATGTTTCATTCTAGACACACAAAAATAATAAAAGTAATAAAAATGTATGAAAATAATTACAAAAGAAAAAGAAATTGGTTAAAAAATTACAAACAAAAAATAAAGAATCAATACCTAAATAAAGTCTTAAAAAATACTAAACTCACAAATAAACAAATGGGGGACGTTAATACAAAAAAGATACAAAAATAAAACTCAAAATGACAATTCGAATTTAAATAATGAAATAACCCATTAATAAAAACACTGTTTTTAACTTACACGAAACTTTTGTTCATAAAATCCAAAAAAATGGATGAAAACAAAAATCAAATAATGAACTACGACCCAAAAATATTGCATAGTTGCATGATGCAACTGACCAATAATAAGGCGATTCTAATGGAATATTACCGCAACGAACAAGTAGGCACTGAAAGGTTCCAAAGTGATAACCCATTACAAATAAGCAAGTACATTTCTAATTTCAACTTCTCCTATTATAGATCTGTTTATATAAAAAGCACCATAAGAACTATCAATCAATTCATCAAATTCACAAAGGTACTGAATGCTGCAAGAACTCATATTAACTTTAATAGAACCTGTTTGAAGCTAAAACTAATTCCAAAATCCCTCAATATAAGAAATCTTTCAGGAAATCAAAATGGCAATATCATTGTTAAAGAAACTGCACGTAAATTTCTTCATGAGAGATTAAAAATGAATCAGAAAAAGTTTATAAAACCCTTAATGCCATTAAGCAATTATCAAGCAAGCTACAACAAGAAATGAAGGAAATTCATTTTATCGACCTCTTTCAGTATTCGGCTAATATAGGCTTAGTAACACAGCAGTGCAACAGGGACAGACATCTTAAAAAACTGGACCTGCTTTATGAAATTACATATGGAAATAATCATAAGGCGCCAACAAGCCCCACCAATATAATTAATACAACGCAGTACCCACTTAATAAGCAGCAGGAGAGCCTATTAGAAAAAGGATTAAAATATAATATGACTTACTTCAAAATGCCAAAATTGAGAATTACTGATGGAATCGAATCTGCTTTAAGAAGAAACAAAGACATAACTCAGGATGAGAAATAAAACTATAAGGAAGAAAATAAAAAATATCCTCCATTGTAACCCTAATCAGCAGGTCAGCAATCTAACACCTGAAGAAAAATTGGCATATAAAGAAATAAAACAACTGAAGGACATAATAATTACTGAAGCAGACAAAGGCCAAAAAATAGTCATTTTAACCGATGAACAATATACTAATATGACTATGGAATATATTGATAAATTAGGGGATGATATTCAAAAAATTAAAAAATTAGCAATCAGTACCATCGAAACCAAAATTAATGAAGAAATTATATCTCTACACAACCAAAAACTAATTAACCAACCCACGCAGAAAAAATTAGCAGTAAGGCATAGTAAGTTCCCAACCATAGCCATGAAGCCTAAAACGCACAAACCTATGATCAATAACACATTTCAAGGCAGACCTATAATTAACTATACCAATGCCCCCATTGCAACTATTTCTGCTTACATTACGGAAATATTAAAAAATTGTCTTAGTGATAGCTGCACCAATTACAACGTTATAAATATATATGATTTCAAACAAAAATTGCAGCAAGAGCAAACAAACCTAAAAACTAATAATATTATGATTTTATAAAACATTTTAAACTTATATGGCTCCCTGGATCATCAAGTAATCCGAGATGCTATAGAAAGTCTCATTGACCAACAAACCCTCATTAATAAATATAGAATAGATTTCAATATATTTATGGATCTTTTAAACATCTTATTAAACAACCAATTCTTCAATTATCAAAAACAAATATATAAAATAAATAAAGGGGTTTTCATGGGCATAGCTGCCTCTGCTCTAATTGCGGACTATGTGATGAAATACATTGAAACTAAATTTCTTCAATCTAATAAATGTAACATGGCAACATATTATCGTTATGCTGATGACATTTTCGCCATAGTAAACAAAAATAAAATTGATACCACATTAAGCAATATTAATGCAATGCACCCATCAATAAAATTTGAGCTAGAAATAGAAAAAAATAAATCCTTGGCATTCCTGGATTGTAAAATAATAAGAGAAGATCTAAAACTTCAATTTGCCATCTATAGAAAACCTACACACGCAAATAAAATAATAGACTACAATTCCAACATATCTAGTTACATAAAAAATAACATAATGTAAAATGTTCAATTATTTCAGTAGGCCATTTAGGATTTCCACAAATCAAAAATTACTTCAAAAAGAAATTGACTATCTATATCAGTTAGTAGTTTATAGGGTCGTATAGATGAACAAATCAGGGCGATATAGATGTAGGTCACCTTGGGCAATGTCACCTTGAGTAAAGTCACCTTGAGTAAAGTCACCTTGGAGTAAAGTCACCTTGGTGAAGGAGACTTAGAGGTCATTTGAAGGAGAAATGCAAATTATTGTGGTTCATTAGCATATTATGGAAACATCGAATGCAAATTAGTAGGGGTCATTTGCATATCGTGGTAATTTGACTTGCAAATTTAAAAATGCAGATAAGTAGGTCATGTAACCATTCAAATTTCTTGTATGGAGATGATTGATCGATTGGTGAAGGGGTTGTAACGGAATACCTAATAGATCGAAAGTTTAACCCGTTCGGGTATAAAGCTGGGGTGGCATATCGACCGCAAAATTTAAAATACAGGTAAGTAGGGTGTGTAACCCATCAAATTTCTTGAAATGAACTGAACTATCGATTGGTGAAGGGATTGTAGCATATAACCTAATAGATCGAAAGTTTAACCCGTTCAGGTATAAAGCTGGGGTGTTGTATAGGCCGCAAAATTTAAAATACAGGTAAATAGGGTGTGTGACTACTCAAACTTCTTGAAATTAAATGTACTATCGATTGGTGAAGTGGTTGTAGCGTAATACCTAATAGATCGAAAGTTTAACCCGTTCGGATATAAAGCTTGGGTTGTATATCGACCTCAAAAGTAAAAATACAGATAAGTAGGGTGTGTGACCCATCAAATTTCTTGAAATGAACAGAACTTTCGATTGGTGAAGGTATAGTAACGTAATATCTGATAGATTAAAAGTTTAAACTGTTCGGGTGCCTCTATAATTCATAATAAAGTAAAGGAATTCCAGTGACCCATTGAACTAACAATTTAAAATTAATCTTTTCTAAAGTTGTTGTGTGATTTCGTTTGAATTGATCCAAGTTTTAAGAATGATATTATTTACTAGTGTATCAAAGATCTTGAAGTGTAATAATACAGGTTGATTTTTTTGAACAATTGATTTTAAGAAAAACTTTTTATTTTTCTTTAAGATTAAGTGTTTGTGTTGTGGATATGGAGGGAAAAAGTTCAGGTCGAGACATTTTGTAAGGACAAATTACAATACAATTTATTTAAGTCTAGGAGGTATACAGTTAACATTGATTAGTATATATTTTTTTTTAGTTTTCATTCACTAACAAAAGGATTTATTAAATTGCTACATAGATTGCATGATTTTTTTTCAGTCTCTAACAACTGATTTTATTGAATTGTTACAAAGAATACATGAATTTTTCAATCGCTAACAAAATGATTTATTAAAGAGTGCATGGATTTTTCAGTCTCCAACAACTGATTTTATTGAACTGTTACAAAGAATACATGAATTTTTCAGTCTTTTACAAATGATTTTTATTACATTGCAACAAAGAAACGAGTAAATGCTTTTTTTTTCAGTCTCTAACAACTGATTTTATTGAAATGTTACAAAGAGTACATGAATCAAGCAAAATAGAAATGTATTACAAAGTTTTTCTTGTGGGTTTTTCATCTTCTTCTTATTGGGGCAGCAGGGAACAGCAAAGTTGATTCGGCAAACATGCACTCTCCCAAAAGTTTGTTATCAGTATTTCTTTGAGCTATTTCATGTAGTCTATATAGGTAGGTCTTTGGGTGTTCTTTTCAATTCTTAATCTACAGACGGATCGAAAAAATTTTTTTTTTAATAATTTACTATTATTCTTATTTTTGGTTCTTATTTTATTTTCCCCTTTTTTTTTCCTTTATTGATTTTTTGTTATTTTTATGTACATGTCTCTGATTTATTTTTGTTATCTTGATTTTTACATTATTTTAACTGTGATTAAAGATAAATATTGTTTTTAGATTTTGAAATTAGAACAACAAAGACAAGAATTTTTGAGTAATTATAATATAATATAAAAAAATTACATGAATATTTTTTGATTACAAATAACATTAACAACTAAACTGGTGATTGAAAGGCTTCTTTAATATTCATCTCTGATTCACAACAGTGTGTCAAAGCCATTAGTTTATAAGTAGCAAATTCTGCTTCTTCTTGTGACAATTTTATCCCCCGTGGTATTTTATTATACCAAAATACTTCTGGATATCCATATAGATCACGGGCTGGTGGACATATTCCCGAGTTGTCAGGTCCATATAGCAGCATTTTCATCTTCATATGTGTCACGATGCAATTAACACAATAATAACAGTCACATGCGTCTATGCTGATTTTTTTAATATTCGGATAATTTTTAGTGCACATCCTGCAACGAAATGTCCCTGGTATCTGAGATGGTTGTCTCCTGTTATAGTGTGAGCTCATAGGCAGGTTTTTCTGAAATGAAATAATTGACTAAGTTAAATTTATAAATTTATTCGATTGTAAAATAACTGTTCTTTAAAAATAATCTAACTTTACAAGAGCTAACGAAATTTCATTAAATTAATTGATCTTTAAAAATAATCTGCATTCACTACAATTTTAACGAATTGTAGAATTAAGTTAATAAGTTTTATATATGTTAAATGTAAAGTTTGCCGTACAAACTAGGATTTCTAATGTTATTATGAACTATTTATTGTTTTATTGTTATTTATTAAAACTTGTTTATTTATTTTAGGCATAGTTTTTATTTCTTTTTTAAATTTTTAATTATTTCTTCTTTCATAAGTTATTTCTACAAACAGTTTAATTTTGTCCTGATTTTAATTCTTCTTTTTATTATTTTGAAGAGATGAAATCCCACTGTGATAATGAAGTACGAAGAATATATTTAGAGCAGTTTTAACGAATTGTACAATTAAGTAAATACTATATATTAACAAACTCGCATGAACTAAATCCGATCGGTTATTACTTAACATTTTAAACAAATTTTCCAAACCATATTATTAATTGGGATGATATCAAATTTTGTTATTGATAATAATTATCAGAAATTAAATGTAAAAGAGGTCTTTTATATTAAAAAAAAAATTTTTTCATACTGTACAAACAGGGATTTCGAATGTTGTTTTGAATTATTTATTCTATTGTTATTTATTAAACCTGTTTATTTATTTTAGGTCTATTTTTATTTCTACGAACAGTTTAGTTTAGGCTTTTTTTTTTTCGTATTGTATTTCAGAAAAAAGGAAGAACGTATATTTGTAATCTTTCTTAATTAGAACCAGAAATCTTAAATAAAGCGAATGGAAATGCCAAACTTATTCGTTTATAAAACAAGGTTCTTTAAAAATAATTTAACTTAACGAAATTTATAGAATTAATGGATCTTTAAAAATAATGAATTGTAGAATTAAATTAATACTTCTCAATAACGTTTGAAACTAACAAGAGATAAAGCCAAATCGGACAAATGAATAATGAGAAATCTTCAAACACGTACCTCGTGTGTATAAAAAACAAAAAAACAAAAGTTAATTTTACTATCCGTTTTTCACCATGAAATAAGTTGCAAGAAAACAAAAAAAATTATTTCGACTGACAGAAATATACATAAATTTCTAACTGTTGTATAACATAAATTCTAAATTGTTCAAAAGAAAATGTTGCTGAAAGAAAATTAAAAAATTCTTTTTAAAGAAAAAAAATAAAATTGATAGTTTTCGAAAATCGAAAAATTATAAGATAATTCGTGTATTATTTGTAGAAATCAAAAATTATTCTTACATGGTAGTAACAATTGGTTTTGTTAAAAGTCTTTCATTATTATAACAATAATATATCTGTATTATACATACACATATCAGTATTAAGTAATGTAATAGACGTTACTCTTTGTTGATTTAAAAAGGTTTGAAAATGCGGAAAAATACTATTTCCGCGAAATATCACCGATAATAAATGAAATATATCAAAAAGCTGGAGTTTCTAATCTACCGGTATAGTGTGAGCTCATATGCCGGTGTTATTTTTAACTGAAAAAAAAAATTTTTTGACTAAGTTAAATTTATAAACTTATTCGATTGTAAAATAACTGT
>JAFIDM010009631.1:348896195-348920406 GCA_023159025.1 Thereuonema tuberculata
GAATTTTCTAAACACCTTTCATCAGCACTTACATGCAACTCCTGTAACCCTTCACAATGCCGGCTTCTTATACGACTGCCTGTTTCGCATATTTCTCGACGCGAAACCGTGATTGGCTGTTACCTATATAATTTGCATATTTCCTTCTACCTTTGCAGCAAATTTCAGCTTCTTTAATTCAGATCTCTTACGGAAATTAACATTTTTCCTCTCCGTGCTTAACTTTTGGAAGTGAGTGCATTAAAAAAATTAGAAAATTACGGTATAATAGGAGATTTTCATGATTTTATCAAAAATTACTTAAAACAAGAAAATTCAAAATCAAAATAACTAATTTAATAAGTAAAACTTACAATATTAAGAGAGGAATACCACAAGGTTCAAATTTAGGTGCTTTGTTTTTACTTTATATTAAAATTCTATTAGTGATATTATTAAAAAATGCAAGATTTACATTTATGCTGATGATGTAATACCAATAAATGGAGGGCTTATCAGCAGAGTGGTCTATGTCACATTTAGTTAGTTTTGAGAAAAATGCAGTTAAAGTTATGTAAATAATTAAATATGAAAGGAGTATTTTTCTTTACATTAATTTAGTTGAGCATACAGATAGTTAAGGCAACTTTTTTTTAGTAAAAAAAAAATTTTTTTTTGGAAAGTTTAATCTCAATGGAGCTAAAAGTGCGCATAGCCCACTTTGCTGTAAAGACACTGCAACAGGTTATTAATTTAATCATATTAAAATGTGGTCTAAGTGCATAAAGAGGATCATCCAACAAACGTAAAAAGGTCCAAACTACAGGATTTATTTCTTAAAAGTATGGTATGAGAGGATAATACCCTTTTACTTTAATAATTGAATACAAAATTGAAATAAATGCAGAAAGAAATATAGAAAAAGGTTGGAAATCTAAAACTAGAAATGATAAAATCAATAAAGAGTGAACCAGTTCATTCAGGTTAACACTGCAATTAATAAAACCACTGTCTAAGTTTGTCTATTAAAGTATAAGTCTTGCAATGAAATACTAGTCTTAAGTAGTGTTGTTTATTCAGGTTCACTCTCCTCATCGTCGTCTTCAGTAACGTCTTCGTCATCACCTGTGCACCGCAGATCATAGTAAAAATGTTTATGGTCAACATTTGTTAAATATTCTGTGAGTCGCTGCAGGTCATTCCACTTTGCCTTTTTGATAGCTTTCCTTGCTTTGTAAAGTCGGCTTAGCTTTGTTGAGGGTGGTAAGCCAGAAGAGTTTCTACCACGTCTCTGTAAAATCAACTGTGCGAAATGCCATTTCTTCTTGTAAGGTATCTTTGAATTGAAACTGTAGTGGTTTCCATTCGTCAAAACGCATCCATCTAATGTACATCCAGAACTTTGCGATATTTTCATTGCGGTTTTGTCCGCCACAAGAATTACTGTATGCAATGATGTAATTGATTTCAGGAGGACGACTGCAAACATACTTTAAAAGGCATGTTCCTGTTTCTTGCGAACCGCGGCTACCTTCACCTTCATGCCAAACATGTATTGTTCCAATCCCAGATAATTTATTGTGAATTCCAAGATTGTACGTGGACAATTGCCTTTATTAGTAGGCCATTGGTTTCCAATAATGGCATTACTAGCACCTTCTGCAGATCAAAAGTGATAACATCTTTATTACCATCCTTTTTGGCCTTTTCAGTATCTTGCTTTTTGACTTCTCTTGCTCTCTCAGCGTTTCTGAGATGCACCTACTTTTTTACTTCAATTTCCTGTTTTATCACTGCGTCATTTGCTGCTTGAATTCTTGCCATCATTTGATCACATCTGCTACACATGTCTTTCTTAGGGATGTAAAAACTAAGGTTGTACTCTGTATTAAAGACTGATCTATAGTAAGACATAGAAAGACAAGCTACGTTATCCTTTGCACATTGTTCTTTGTAAAGTTCGAACATCTTCAAAATGTTTAGTGCAGGTGAAAGATATTTCCTTTTGACATTTTCTTTTCTAGAATAATGGCGAACAAAAGCTGAAAACGAATTAATGTGTCTTTACATGGAATTTGATATCATCAGGAGTCTTGTTTGCTGGAAGATGGTGGCCTCGTTGATCACCTTTACACATACCACCCACATCTGGAATCCTCTTCTTTAATGCACGATCTAATCATCCATTTGATATGTCAATTATAGCTAAAAAGAAATTTTTGCAAACAACTATTCGATCAAACTGGAAAATTTGGGAGGCTTTGCGTCGAGAGTTGTTTGCGTCTATTTTGGAATGGCGCTGACAGGGGCTACACCCACACTTGATGTAATAAAATTATTTTGTTTATCAAAATCAGCAAGGATAAATGCTGAATATATGATATAACATTTTTCAATTCCAATTTTTTCAAGACACTTCAAACGGCGCTTGTGTTGGAGTGTTACTTTTATTTGCTTTGGCTGAACTTTATTGTTTTTACAGTTAAAGTACTCCTTTCCGGAATTCCGTAAACGTTTTCGTACATGTCGTTTAAGTGGCAGAGTGGGCTAACTGAGGTTGTTGATGTCGCTACCTGGAGGCGTACTGCAAAAGCTATCGTAATTTCGCTCTTTAGGCAGAGTGGGCTAACTGCCACACATAGTCCATTCTGCCTTGCGAATTCACGATAGCCCACTTTGGCTTGCGCAAGTTTGCAGATTTAGCTTCATTGGTAAGAATGGTCTAACTTGTTTCATGCTGTAAAGCAAGCAAGGATCGGAAGCATGTTAGCCCACTATGTCAGAATTATAGAGCAAGTTGTCAAGAATCAGCAGAGTGGCCTTACTCGAAATTAGTAAAAATGTTAGTTAGACCACTCTGTTGATAAGCCCTCCAAATAGCAACCAAGATCAAACTCCCTTCAATAAATCTTCAACTAGATTTAAATAATATCTCAAATTGTGCTTCAGCCAATTAAATGATAATAAATCAAAGAAAAACTAACATTATGATTATCAAAATAAAAAATAAAAAATTAAATCTTAAATTGGCTGCGGGTTGGAGGAGGTGGATTCGATTCCCGGCCTCGGCGGAGGGCGGGAAATTTTCCTCGCTCCTTTCTCCTCCAAACGGGTCCCAGGGTCTACCCAGCCCTCTGACGAATGGATACCGGGTTTCTTTCCCGGGAGTTAAAGGCGGGCGGGCGTTGGGTCCCCGACCCCCAACTTCGTCCCGTTGTCTTATGTCTGCCGAGAGCCTAACCTCCCGCGCCCCAAAGGCCGGTGTCGGCCTAGAGTGGGTACTTTAACTTTAACTTTAAATCTTAAATTACTTTTTAAATTACATTTAAAAAGTGCCAAAACATAATAAATGATAACAAAGATAATCAAATTGCTTTTAATTGTGAGACCATTGACATAATACATAATCATAAGTATTTAGGTATAAATATCGATAATAATCGTTGTAGTTGGTGTAATCAATATAATTATGTAATTAAAAGATTATATTCCTTCACTTTTATGTTTTGCTATTTAAGAAACAAATACCAAATTAAACTGAAACTTAGTTTTTATAAAGCTCTTGTAGATTCGGTCTTGAACTATGTTTTAGAGTGTTGGTGTTTATATTAAAAAACAACTAAAAGTCAGCAAGATCTTCTTGCTGATGATGAGGAATAGGTTCCCCGAAACTGTCCAGTTCTATGAACTTTTTAATGTATCGTATTTTTTAGCATGTTTTATTTAAACCTTTTTAAATATGAATTGATTTATGTGTGAATCTTAGTTGTTTTTTAATTTAAAGTATAAAAAAACACACGTTAAAATCTTTTTAGTGTTGGTGTTTCTTAAGCAAGCAACAAAGATATAACATACCGTATTGTCCGGCATATAAGACGACTGGGCGTATAAGACGATCCCCAATTTTCCAATTAAAATATAGAGTTTGGGATATACTCGCCGTATAAGACTACCCCTTAGGCACATCAAATAAAAATTAAAAAAAAAACCATCAGATTTGATTTCAATATGGTAATTTTAATTCTAATGCTTATGACATGCAGATACTTAGCAAGAAAACTGTCACTTATAAGCATAATGCTGTTTGTCATTAAACATGTAAACATAAAACAGTGCAAGTGGATTAAAACTTTTCTTTTAAAAGCGATATACCTTACCGGCGATTGGCTGGGTGTTGTATACAACGCCTGCTTGTATTGGTCAGCTCTCCCTGTCTCCAAGTAACTGTAGCCTTGTTTATTCTGGTGCATTATTTTAATGCTACATTTTTTTTAAAAATTTCACTAAAATCATATAGGCCGACAGATCGTTCTTGACGATCCCGAACTTTCGCGATTTCACGTGATTGACGCGAGAATATCCTCTATCCATGTCTTCTCACAAAATGGCGAGAAAGAAGGCTTATCAACTCCGGGAAAGAAGTGGCCACGAGCAAGCCCCATTACTGATGTCGACGATTTTGACCGATGCCTTACTCGCCGCTGCATCCATCGCCTCTATGCTGAAGGTAAAATTCCAACTTTAACATTTTTTCTCTAGCATTTTCCTAGTGACAGACATTCACAATACTACATTCCTTGAGACCTGCTGAAGAGGCTAATGGCCAAATCTCGTGATTTTCGTGATTTCGTGTTATTGCTCTATAGGTAAGTGACACCCTTTGTGAGGAAAAGAGGCATATGTTCTGATTATGAATTATGTCAGTGAGTGCAAGAGCTAGCTTCCCATGCAGGGACGAGAACCTCTTGATCCAGAAATTCTGAACGCCGTCTGCTCCAGAAGCCTTCGAGTTGTGTGCATGGTTTAGAGCTGTCTGTATGTCTGCGAGAGTAATATCATGGAAGAGCATGAAGGGTAAGTGTTCAGCGAGTTGATGTTTCTCTGTGATCCATGGTGCTTTGTCATTGTGGAGGATGGGGTTGGACCACAGAGACGACCAGTATTCATGTAATGCCTCGCTGGTGGGAGTGTTTGTGTTGGGTGTAGTGAAGGGAAATAAAAGGGATCTGTAGAATTTTTTCTCATTTTATTGGAAAGTGTTGTTCTGTTGTTTGCACAGAGTGCACTGTTTGTATCTTTGAAATCTTTTTGTAACTGCACTCATTGTTTGTTTTAGTGTGTCGAGATGTTCCTGGTTATGATGTTTTGAGTGTGAAGGGCGAATGTTTATGTGCTTGAATAACTTCCTAACCTGGGACATAAGTTTATTTGTTTTGTTTCCTGCACAGTATTGTGTGAGTCTGGCTGCGTCTCCTCTAAGGTCGCTGATGCGGCCCTCAAGGCGACGTCTCCAAAGGGGGATGTATTTTTTTGACCGTGCAGTGGTTGGTATGTGGTGTTGTTTCTTTCCAATTGCCCGAATGGTTCCCTGTGCCGCGCAGTAGAGTGTTGTGTGTAAGTCTTCTAATGTTTGTGGGATAGTGTGTATGTTGAGGTGGTGTATGATTGTAGCGAGTTGTTTTTATTTGTGTACTTTGGGGAGTGGAGGCCTGAGTGTGGGTCTGTGCCTGTGTATTGTGCTAGTGCGATGTAGAAATTATCATGTGCTGCTTATAATATGTCGTTAATTGTATTATTGGGGCATGTGTACTGAGGGGTAAAGATTGTTTCAGTGTTTTCCATAATGCTGTCTTCTGGTGTGGTGTGGTGTCCTGTGGTTGGATTCAGCGACTTCTTCCCTAATTTATGCAAGTATGCATGGGAGAATAGGATTGTTTACTACTATGGAACGTCGCTGATCCGCTACCCGCTGTTCGCTAAGCCCTAACGATGGATAACGTGCGGTGAATGCATGGTGTAGTGCCTGTCTGTATCCTGTGAGTTGAGTCCCCAACTGTGTAATGATGTAGAAGTCTCATGTAAGATTCTGATTCATCTACGATGACCATCGGATGCGCTGGCGTGGTTTCCCAGTCTTGGTGCTTGACACAGATGAAACACTTCAGACTGTTGGGGCTGGATGGTATTGCCCGGGCATTGTGGTAGCCATACTATCTGATGGGGTGCCACTTTCTCCACCACCACCTGCGGGAGACTATAGTATATTTACTATATACCTCTGCCTAACCCTGAAGGCGGATGACTTTATCTTGCGTCACACCAGATGCAGCATGAACGAGTTCTTATCATAGATGGTTGGACCCTTTAGCCTACCCTAAAGCTAGTGTAGCTCCCACCCCCTCCGCGAGGAGATATGGGCCGTTGGGGCTTATTATTATTATTATTATTATTATTATTTTAATTTTCGACCTTGAGTTATTATTTTGTATGTATTTCTAGTATTCATGTTGGTATTTCTAATATTTTGTTTTTGTTAAAATTTTCTGTTTATTGAGCTTGTCATACTTTTCTTTCCAAATTTTTGTAAAACAGTAGACAGACATGAATAGTGTCTTATTACATTTTTGAAAACTTGTTTGACAGTAAAATTAAATTGCGTATCTTCTATTGAAATCCATATGTAAGCGCTTAAAATTCAAATCTCATTTATAAAAAAGAATAAATGGCATTTGAATTTTCAACGCTTTTATATGGATTTCAATAGAAGATACGCAATTTAGATGATTATTATTTTAAATTTCAGTTATAACCTTATGAATTTTAATTTCCTAAAAATATATTTCTGATAATTAGAAATAACGTTAATATCTCCTTCATATTATGCTATTTTACATTCATCTGGTGATAATTTTATAAATTAATAATGGATAAAGAGATAAATGACCTTAACCTCATATTTTTTCTGAGATTTAGATGATTATTAAAAACGTAAAATGTAATGTCATATAAGAAAGTTTTTCTCAAGAATTTTTCTGTTAAGTTAAAATAAAAATACATTTTGTAATCGGTGTTTGTCAACTTGGTAAATATGAAATTTCTTTTTTCTTTTTAGTGTAACAAT
Organism: Thereuonema tuberculata; assembly: GCA_023159025.1. NCBI lineage: Eukaryota > Metazoa > Arthropoda > Chilopoda > Scutigeromorpha > Scutigeridae > Thereuonema > Thereuonema tuberculata. Next base: position 348,903,076 of record JAFIDM010009631.1, read on the forward strand.
CAACGAAATGATTTGTCATGTGTTCCTACTGATGCTAAAATGAAGATGACAGTAACAGCAGGAGGCTACTGCATTACAGTAGAAACACGCAAGTATTTTTTACAATAAATTTTTCTGTTATTGTAAGAAGAAAAGAATTATTTGAGTGTTGTGATCTGAATAATCATTAAGTAAGTCAATCGATCGTTTCTAAATCACAAGAAATTTGTTGTTACTTTTTCAAAAAGTTTCGAATATTTTTTTAAACACAATTTACAAGTAATCATGAATCAAAACTTCAATTAAAAATCATCAATATACTGTACATTGGTATCATGAATTTTTTTTTTTCTGATTTCAAAGTGGAATAGCATAAATCATTTTTTTTAGGCTTCAGAAAGACGCCTTATATTCCCGGTTTGTCTGTGTTTTTCTGTCTGTGGACACATATTCCACAATGCTTCGCAACGGCTTCTGTTACCTCAGTTGGTTAGAGCGTCGTACTAATAACGCAAAGGTCGGGGATCCCGTCATGGGCCATTCTTATTCTTCAATTTTTTCTCCCTATTTGAAATCTTTTCACAGTTTCTCAACTTATGACATTATGAGATATTGGTTATGCAATCCTTAAGATTTGAGATTTTGTTAACTACTTTATTTTCTCTAAAATTAGTCTCGCGTTCTTTAAAGTAGATACTTAGGAAGCGACTGTTTTAAGATTTTTTGAATGTTGTAAGTAGCCTGTTAGCTTAGTTGATTGGAGCGTCGTGCTACTAACGCGCAGGTCGTGGGTTCGATCCCTTCAAGGGCAATTCTTATCCTTTATTTTTTTCTTCCTATTTTAAATCTTTTCACAAGTTTTTTTAAGGTTTTTTTTTAATCATTATTAGGAAATGAAAATATTAGGAATTCAGTGTATTAACCATGTCTGAGTTATGAATGATGATTATTCTATATAAAGAGGGGTGGGTAAGATAGCATGGGGTCGCAAAGAGACTGAAGAAAAGATGACTAAGAAGCCGTTGCGAAGCACTGTGATTGGTTTACTAATTTCTATCCTGTCTTGTTTTTTATGAAAATGAGTAAAATAACAACAAATAATAATTCAAAAATAACTTACGTAAGAATGCCTTTTTGAGTGGAGCTGAGACTCTGGAACAGCCGTTTCGAGTAGCCGTTTCTTCAGCCAGAGCTACTCAGCCAGTGTAAGACTGAAAAGCGAGTGAGGGAAAGAGTTAGGTATTCGAGACGTAAACAAGGACCTACAACAACTAAAAACAAGAAAATAACAAAGAAGAAAACAATGTGGATAACAAAACCTTGGGCAGCACTTTGCCTACCGCAAAAGGTATATGACCACAAAAAAAAAAAGGTAAAAATAGCAAACCCTTTAGAAGGTAAAAAAAGGAATGAAAAAAGCTACTCAGCCAGTACAAGACTGAAAAGGCGAATGAGGAAAAGAACAAGGCATTCAAGATATAAACAATGACCCCTTAATGAAACAGTCGTCCCGGAGTCTCAAATGGACACAAAAGGCATTCTAATTATAAATATGAATTTATTGCTTTTATTTTAACCTCTAAAGGGCTTCTAATTTTTTTCCTTTTCTTTTTTGTGATAAAATACCTTTTGAGGTAGCCAAAGTTGTTGAGGGGTCATTGTTTACATCTTGAATGTCAAAAATAACTTGGAATACTTTTATTATTCAGTATATGTTCAGCTTTCATAGTGTTATAAGGACTGAGCATGTAGTGGTAAGGATTCAATTTTATTCATTGAGAGGAAAAGCAAAAAACCCAAATAATTCTGCTCGTATTTTAAGTTGGGCAACAAATAATCATCATTCTAATTTTCAAAGAAACACTTCAGACTTTTAAGTGAAGGATTTCGACACTCATTTTTGATAGAACAGAAGGGATCTAAATGAGTCCGTGTTCAGTTGAACCAAATTAAGCAAAATGATAAACATATAGCTTAATAGCAGAAAAGAAAATTTATTAAATCTTGCTTTATTTTCAATTTTCAGCTCCAAATATTATTACACATGGACCCATTACTCATATTAGGTTCACTTATACACCAAAGAAGAAAACGCCGCTGATTGAACCAACCATTAGGGTAAAAGTCTATTCCTATCATACATATTAAATATTCTGATGAAAAAGTTAACGAATTAAAATTTTTATAAACATTGCTTTCCATTACAACAAAAATAAGTACAGGTCGCCTTAATTAAAGAGAAGGTGTTTAGAGCCCTATTACCACAAACATATTGGGCCAAACTCCACCAAATATGATGTGAACACTATTTAGACCTTGGGATTTTGATTTCTAAAAAGAAAAATGTTCAAAATTTCGCCTTCAGGGGAAAAAAGTAGCACTTCAAGCACTCAAATATACAGATTGTAATAAACTGACATCATAGATTGAAGGATATAAAGAGATGAAAAACGAACAGTGTGTATTTAGGTCCCACTGATGTGTTGTGGTTGCGCGATGGTACTTTGATGTTAAATTTGCGTGATTGTACTTTACTGGTGAAACTTTCCTAACAAAAAAAAAACAAAAAATTGCTTCCATTTCACTTCGGAAATAACGGAGGTTGAAGGATTTAGGGAAAGATCCAATGAAAATCACAAATTAGCGAAAAATGATTTTGCAATTTGAAACTACGGGATCGTTACAAGTTCTGCCAGGACGAGGACACAAACCCACATCAAACCAACAACTTGAAACAATTACAGCTGCAGCACTGGAACCAAACGATGCACAGGCATCCAGCAGTGCACGGGCAACATCCAGACATTTTGATATGGCGTATGCAACGGTGTGGAAAATTAGCAGTTTACGCATAACTGCTGAAGTAATTCCCGTACAAGATCAGCCAACTCAACAACTCAAAATTCAACAACAAAACGGCTCCCCCATATTAAAAGACAGCAATGTATAAAAAAAGGTGAGACATTTAATCCCCGCTAGCAGCTACTTAGCTTGTAAGGGATTAAATTATATAAAAAGAAAACATATAACAACAAATTTCACGTGCGAAAATAAAATAAACATCACGATAAAAAACACAAACGCACATAAATAAGGATTCATTGATCTATTTTGAGTAAATCAAGCAGCTACACGCAACAACTGCTTCGAGCAGACGCAGACGCTCTTCTGAATTTTTCTCTGTCTGAAATGTTCTTAGCTGGAATTGAAGTCGCGGAAGCATGGCCTTGGAATACCTCTGGAGTGATAAGGCACATTTTTCATCTTAATGGAATTATAACTCATATATTTGCCGAATTTGGGCGATCGAGAATCCTCATATGTCTCAACTGTTTCCTTTGCACTCATTGAAAGAAAAATATGGTGTGGTTTTACTACTTCAATCATCGTACGTTTTTTGAAGAAATAACACCAAACGGTCCTGTTATTTGCTCCGTCAATGCTGGGAGGCATCAACGAATGCTGCTTGATTTTGTTATTCCACAACTTCAACAGTGTTGATGGCTCGGTACCACTGTAATTATCACTATACAGCACCCTGCCACTTTGGATTGGGTGTACAGCAATTATTACAGCAACATTTCATAGAAGCCAGAATAATTAGCGTATCCTACGAGTTGCCCAGCCCCTGCCTTGATCTCACTGTCTGTGACTTTTGATTATGGGGATATCTGAAAAGCATGGTGGAATAGGAGGCATGGATAACTTAATAATGTTAAAGTACCGAATAATGCTGTAGGTATGGCAACCTACTGGAGATCTGTTGCATTCTGCTATAGGAAATGCTGTTCACAGAATGCAGTTATTGGAACATTTGCAAGGAATAAATCTGTAAATAAGATAAAAATTACTATTGATTGTAAACTTTTTTTTTATTACAATAAATTATCTCTACACATGAAGCTTCCACAGCCATTTTTTCCCGTGTGGGCGAAATTTTTAGCTATTTTTTTTTCTTTATAAATGAAACCCATGGTTTAAATAGTGTTCATACTAAATGGTCCAATGTTTTTTTGGTATTTGTGCTCCAAACACTTCCTCTTTCATTACAGCCAGGCGGTACTACATGGCAACATTAATTCCGACACCTATCTTCTTTTGATAGACTATAAATAAATTTAGTTATAGCTGAAGATGCGATCTCCAAAAAATTATTACATATTATTATTATTATGTGGCATCTACTTGTATGTTTAATGTTCGCAGATTTAAATATTGGGTATATTAAATAAATTGGTTTAAAAATACTAAAATTGAACTAATTTGTCAATTTACTGTGTTTTATTGTTAATTCAACTTTAGAATGATAAACCGACATATAATAATTTATTATTATTTTTATTAATATGTAATAACATAATAATTTATAGACATCACAATAAAAAATATGTATGCCCATAATTAAGGATTCACTGAGCTATTTTTAGTATTTTGGATACCGGGAATCCAAAATTTTGGATGGTAACACCTCCCACTTCAACTACAGACCCTCGAAGTACCTGCTCCGCGCACTACAACTTACCCTGCATCATTGATGCCAATTCCAATCATCACCTCAGTCTACGATCTACGACCAATCATTCGGGAGGTTGTGCGAGATGAACTGAGCGCCATTTTCACGGTCCAGGAAGCACTAATCCGATGCCCTGAACTCTTTGGAGATCTTGACTATCGTGAGGGAGGAACTGCGGACTGCGATTTCTGTCGTTGGCTCCATATCAACTTACTCTTCTTACGACCGGTACGATTTGGTGAAACAGTGACAGCTGCCCAGAAGACCACCAATTCATCCAGCTTTCGTTCGACACCAATTAGACAACCGACCAGTGGAGCATGGTGGATAGCACGCTCCATATGCTTCAATTGCAGACGAACAGGTCTGACGTGAAGGTCTGTCCGAGTCGCCGACCACTGCCAAGTGGTACTCCGTTTAGCCAAACTGCAAGGGAGTCCAGGACTTTCTCCCCTCGACAAGACTTTGGCCATCAGGAAACTCATTACGTCCGCCGTTAATACAAATAATGCCCACCGTTGTCACCACATCTGAAAGACGAAACCATTTACCATCTCAAGGCTCAAGAGGAAGATCACCGTCGTCAGCAATTAGACGATCTGCATCTCCTGCTATCTCCAGACGCCAACTAAACTAAACGCGGCGAACCAAGGATATAGGTTCGCCATTTGACAAACCCTCCGCCACTCTGCAGTGCCTGCCCCAGTAACATCGCCATCCAGCTCGACCGGAAAACCATCACTTGTTCGCTCTAGCGCTACAATTTCCATCCTGGCGCAAGACGTCGCCCGCCGTCTGAAAAAGGTCATCACGCCGTAGATGGACTGGAAGTGTCGCCGTGGCCGTGGAAGATTCACGCATCCCTGCAAGATCAGTGACGACGATTGAACTAGCACTCCCCACTCACTACGACGATGTTCTACTAGAGCCCCAAAGAAGTGCTCTACTACCAAAAAATCTTTTTTATTCAACGCGTACTAATATCAAAAGACTGCATGACGGCTCACGAGTCCATAGTAAATATAGAAAGAACGATGATAAATAGCGATCTGAAACCTAACCACCGGCGTCAACTACGCCATCTCATCTTTGAACCCTTTGAAGGTATTTTTGCCGCTTCGTCCACGGTCGTGGGCTGCAGCACACTGACAAAACATACCATCTATACGAGCTATAATTAAAAAAATTTTAACGTGTGTTTTATTATACTTTATATTAAAAACAACTATAACTGACACATAAATCAATTCATTTAAAAAAGGTTTAAATAAAACAGATGATCTTGCTGATGATGGGGAATATGTTCCCCGAAACTATCCTGTCCTAGGAACTTTTTAATGTATTGTATTTTTTAGCATGTTTTATTTAAACCTTTTTTAAATGAATTGATTTATGTGTGAGTTATAGTTGTTTTTTAATATACGAGCTATAACAAACCAATTCAACAGATGCCGATCTGACAGATGTGTATCCTTTAAAGAGCGGGAGATTATTCAGTCTCAAGTCAAGGAGATGTTTAACAATAAAATTACGCAGCCATCACACAGTCCGTGGGCATCACTTGTCGTCTTGATAAGAAAGAAGGATGGAACCTTCTGGTTTTGGGTTCACTACACAAAGGTGAACACAGTTACAAAGAAGAACGTCCATCTTCTCCCAAAAATTGATGACGCCATTGACCGACTACAAAGGCCAGCTATTTTTCTAGCATAAACATGACATCTGGATATTGGCAAATCGAGGTCGAGGCAAGAGATCGAGAAAAGACAGTTTCATCACACCTCATGGATTCTACTAGTTTTAGATCATGCCATTCGGGTTGTGCAACGCACCGGCCACGTTTCAGCGCATGATGGATTTCGTGGTTGCTGACCTGAAATGGACGTCCTGTCTCGTTTATTAACATAGATAAAGTGCTTTTCCAGCAAATTCAGTGAACATCTACAACGGCTGAATTTGTCCTCAAATACAGATCTGGAATGGTGGCCTCACTCGTCGTGAGTGCGATAGAGTTTTCCCCGATCCTGACAAGACTCGTGCAGTCGCTGAATTCCGACGCCTTGCAAACATGAAGGACGTCCTCAGCTTTCTGGGGCTCTTTTCTACTATTGAAGATTTGTGAAAGATTTTGCGAAATTGGCCAATCTGCTTACACATCTCACGTAGAAGGATGTGCCATTTGTCTGGGGCGAAGAACAAGAACATGTATTCCAAGGACTGAAACAGGCCCTGTTGTCATCCCCTGTCCTCCCCAACTACAGCCAGATGGCACCAACTTCTCTTCTTTCGACGACCAACTACTCGACGACAGAAAGAGAATGCTTGGCAGCCGTATGGGCCATCATCAAATTCCGCCCATACTTATTCAGACGACTCTTTCAGATCGTAACTGATCATCACGCACTCTGCCGGCTTCTAATTTATGGGATGCAAATGGACGGTTTGCACGTTGGACCCTCAGACTTCAGGAATTTGACGTAACCATCTTCTATCGTTCAGGCAAGAACCATCAAGACGCCGATTGCCTATCATGGGTGCCGACTGAAGAACCGGCACAAGGCGAGGATGACAGCGACTTCCTCGCGCTGTGACGCCCCTCTCCATCAAGACGGACCGCAGCGAAATCCGTGGATCCGAGAGATAATTAATCAGATCGATGACGATAACGATGACATACTCCGGGACGGAGTGTTGTTAAAAAAGAATTACAGATCGGACGGAGAATCTTGATTGACCATTCTACCACTGTCGCTGCACGCCGAAGTTTCTGCCGGTTGGCCACGGCTATTCCGTGCCGTAAAGCACTATGTCGCCTACTGCAGGAACTGCCAGTGTAGAAAATGATCAGCTCAACTTCCTCCTGATCTACTCAAGTTGATCCAACCAGCCAAACGACCAGCGAGTAGGATTGATCTACTGGTCGTTTCCCAACATATTCAAAGGGAAATCGCTGGATCGTTGTCTGCATCGAATACATGACCAGGTATGCAGAAGCCAAGGCATCTCCGACAGGAACAGCGGAAGAAGTTGTCCAGTTCCTCCTCAACTTCACCATTCTGCGGCATGGGGCGCCGAGAGAAATTGTCAGTGACCGCGGCACGGCATTTCTCTCCAACGTTGTGAACAGCATCCTGTGAGCCTGTAATACCATCCACAGGCCAATGTCGACTTGCCATCCCCAGACAAATGGACTAACTGGACGACTGAACAGGACACTGGTGGACATGATGAGTATGGACGCCGATGCTGACCAACGCAATTGGGACAATGTTCTCTGATTTGTTACATTTGCGTACAACACTTCTCAGCAAGACATCACTGGCTTCTCCCCATTCTATCTGGTTTATGGGCGAGAAGCAAAAATGTCTCTTGATGCTACGCTGAAGGTTACTGAACTGATGTTGACACAATGTTCCTACTGTAATATAAATAGAGTTAAAGCAGAGCTTGGAGTTAGTTCCAGTGTGCAAGCAGGTACCTGTAACATTTCTAGGCTTGCAATAAACCACTTTAGCATAGAACTATGCCAAGTTTGACCATTCTTGTGACAATATTATTATAAATTATTATTAATATTATTATTTTGCAAATTTTAAATATTTCTTTAATTCACTTTTTAAGTGTGCGCTTCTGTTCCTAGCGGTAGTTTTTTTTAATAAATCCAGGGCTTTCTGCGATAATTAATTAATGACATTTTACCCAAAGGTTTTAGGTCAGAAAAACACCACCAATAACAACAACAAACAAAATTAAACGATTAAAAGCAATTTCTCAAAGACAGTAACATCCCATCATGTTCTCAAATCCAAAAATTCCCAAACACCATATGACAGAAAAGATTGCAACCATACAGACAAAAGATCAAGGAGAATTAAAATATTTTACAATATAATAACAACCCATTAAATCGGCTCCGTCAATTAGCCGGGGATGCAGACGGCAGGACCACGCCTGTCTGAGAAAGGCCGTCAAAAACCCCACTAAATCAAGAACAGTCAAAATCGTGGACCACCCGCTGCATTGCTCCTCATTCCCCAAGAGAACACATAGAAACAAACATAAAATAATACTAATTTACAAAGATAGCAGATTTTTAAAATACAATTTCAATTTATTCACAAATTTAAAAATCTGTTTATCTCTACATGGGAGTGTGGCACCATTAGTTATTAATAGCCCTTCCAACTTGGCTCTGACTTGCATTCGGAGGAAGTGCAAACAGTACCAAAGGACATGATCCGCATCCTCTTCCTCCTGCTACAAACAAAACCTATAATTGGTATCTTCCGCCCTTATAAATTTAAGAAGATATGATTTAAAATCTCCATGGCCTGCAAGAAATTGATTCAAATAAATATGTTTAAAAACAATATTGTCTTTAACTTCCCTGACATAGATGTAAAAAGGGCAACATTTCAAAGATCTGTCCATTCCTTCTGCCATATAATGTAGCATTCTGATTTCATGTTAAACTTAGAGAAACTGCGGGTTAAGGGCTTATAAATCGTAATATTATTAAGAGTGGTGGCTTGTTTTGCCTCCCGATCGGCTTCCTCATTCCCAGGATCGCCTAAATCCATGGCCGTAATCTTTAATGGTTTTCTTAATGCAATTAACAACGTAAAAGAAATTGTCTAAGCTTAGATGGTTACATATTTAAGCTGTAATATCAAATCCTCAGGTAGGAAGATTTTTAATGCTCAAGCCAACTTCCCATGTTAATGAAGTTCTGTTCCTTTCTGTTGAAAAAAATTGCTTAGTATTGCATTATATTCAATTTGAATTGTTCAATTTGAATGTTGAATTGTTCAGATTGATTGTACTATATATTGTTTGTTTTTTTTCATTAAAATGCTTAATGTTTTTACTAGCAGTAGTTTTTATATTAATAAGTATTATCTATTTATATATGAATATCTATTTCTCTCTCTCTCTGTCTCTCTTATATATATAAAGAGAGAGAGAGAGAGAGCAAGAGCAAGAACTCTGTTTTATTTCTATATCCATCCTAATAATTTTTTTTAATATTTTGGTAATTTAATTTTCTATTTAAAACAGTTATTCATCTTGTATATGCAATTCAATTTAATCTAATAAATCTTATATGAAAAGCTCTAAGTGTGCCTAAGGCAAAATATTTTTCCAGCAAAATATTGTTTAGAAGCTTTAATTCTACTTAACTCTTTATCTTTGGATGTGAATAGACTTCGCAGGATTGTTCAAAGAATCCGTCCCAGTTTAATAACTAAGCTGAAGTCTTTTGAAAATATGGATAAAAAAGATTGATGAAAATTTTGATGCGGATTCATAACAATTGTATCATCTTCTGTATTCATTGCTAGGCATTGCTAATTGCATGTCAAAAACAATTACTTGCTTCTTCAAAGCTCCTTTCTTTAATCAACATAGTTCCAACATTCATAAACGGAAAGTTTACGACTGCTATTTATCTGAAATGAATTTTCTTGTTCAGCTATTCTTCAGTTGAGTATTTAATAAATTAAATATTTTAGAATGTTTCTTGAATGTTTTAGATATTTCAACATCAAAAAGAAGAAAATCCAGCGTACTTTAGTCTGAATACAGGGGTTTCTGTTCCTGTTTACTTGACAGCCTTTGTAACAGCAACATTAACAGTAGTAAGTTACTCATTAATTAATCTCTCCCGTTATCAACTAAATTAAAATATTTCAAAATATTTTCAATATTTTCAGTAAATATTTTTCAGTTTTTTTTCAGTAAAACTTTTATTACTGAATTATATTATCATTGAAACTTAACTTTATCTGTTTATGTTTATCTAAACCAGTATTCGGACATCCTACATTGTTATAGTTCTAATTGAACATAAGTCAATATTGCAATTACTTATTCTAAAATCCTTAGTTCTATTAATTGAAAAATCATTACAAAAATTAAAAATTAATTCCAGCCAAATTTTAAGAAGAAAATACCGGTTGGGCATAAAATAAGCTGAGGTGTCCAGAACCCTCTAGCGAGGAATGTATTGGACGAATCTGTGTGATTATTACGCCACCATAACCAAGTGTAGCACGAATGTACTATATTCGTTCTTACTTCACTGGGACCATAAATTAACGAGGGGAAAAATAATCCGAATTAAATTCCCTCGGCAGAGGTTTATCGCTAACTGGAGAGCTAAATTAATGCGAAAGTGTAACAAAACAATAAAACGTTTAATAAAACAATCTTACTTTAAATTTGAATACAATCTCTCACAGAGAATTTCAAAAGATAAATAAACTAGAAATATATTTCTATTCCTATAACGTTAATTACTTAATGCTTTAAAGTTAGATATTATCTGTGCGAGTTAATCGAAAGTCTGTCTTCGGCTCGCTTGCCTGAGTCTCAATACTTCGGTTAAAAGTTAATCTTAAGATTTCGGGGTTTGGACGAAGAGAGTACGAAACTCACGGAAATAAAACAGTACTCACTGGATAATATTTCTGCTTTCCGTTGAACGGGAACTACGAAGTCTCCTTCGGACATCCACGTCGTGTATCGGTAATCCTCCTAGAATCCAATATGGCGACCCACGTTCGAAATAGAATAGTGATCTTCGTCCAATCGCTTTTCACCGAGAATACGTCTTTAAAGCATTATCCTTCACAGGTTTTACTGAGAGAATCAATCGGGATTTCTTCTCAATAATCGATGCATACTAATCGCAGCTTTTCACTTAGAAACTGGATTTCTGCAGTACGGAACCTTGAACTTCAAACTGCGGTAGCGTACGGCTTCACTATAGCTGGATACTTCGCAGCTATCAAATAATGTAGTGATAAAGGATCCTAATCGTTATCACTGGGATCTTGGAAGAAACTGCACTTCAGCGAATAAGGCACAGATCCTTTCATCACTGGGAAACTTGGCGCTAGGAAGCGGACTCTCTTGCGGCCGTCAGGAACACATCTTATCTGCAGCAAAACTACCAACGAACTGCCGATCTGAAGCGTGGCTTTCTTCTCCGAAATGCACTGAGCACGGTCTCGTTAATTGCGTAACAATGGGCCGCTTGCGCGCTTATCATTGTTTAACAATTACTCACGAGATTTCTGTCCTAAGCCTGAATCGGCGATATGGGCGCTGCCATTTTGAAAACACAGATAATTGAATCACTCACGAGATTTTTGTCCTAGGCCTAAATCGGCAACATGGGCGCTGCCATTTTGAAAACATGGATTCAGGAATGCTTTTATCTATTTAGGCCTTCAGTGTGAAATGGAAGATACTGAAAGATAAGTTTTCTTTCACACAAACACAGAATCGCAGCAACATTCGGTGGACATACAGAGTGGAATATACAGTTTCGATTTCTAAAAAAAAAAAAAAAATAGTACTAAAAGTCGCCAATAGGGGAAAATGTGGCGCTGTTCACGCACTAATTTGCATAACCGCGTTATGTGTAGAGCGATCATGATAAAAATAAAGGCTTGGAGAATTCACATCACTCGGCGACGAACTGCCTTTCCATGGCTCTTTGTTAGTGAAGCTATATTATCAGCGGGAATCAGGGCCGCCCAAAGGGGGGGGGGGGGCAAAAAGGGCAGATTGCCCCGGGGCCTCACAAAAAGAGGGGCCACATCAGGCCCGAGAGGCCCCGCCGTATTGGATTGTCCTTTTTTTTTGGTTGTTAAAATAGGATTGTCCTTTTTTTTTTTTTGGTTGTAGATTTTCCGGATGGTGGGGCCACAAATCCTAATGTTGCCCCGAGGCCACCAATAGTCTCTGGGCGGCCCTGGCGGGACGAGAATGCCACTGCTGCCCTTCGGGAATTTCGGCAGTTGAAGATGCTACGAAGAGGACCGATGAGCATAACAAATCTACGAAAAATGATTCAACGCTTTGAAACTACTGGAACTCTAGCAGTGCAACCACGCCTGGAACGCAAAGCTATCAGTCACCAGAACTTTGAAGAAGTTGCAACTGCTGTTGTGGAGCAGAAGATGACGCATGTGCAGGGTACCAGCAGTGCACGGGCAACATCCCGGCAAACGGATATCCCATACTCAATGGTGCGGCAAATCCTGAATCAAATTTTAAAGTTTTACCCTTATAAAATCTGTTCTGTTCAAGAATTGCGCTCTGGTGCTGCGACCACCCGCATTGAGTTTCCAATAAGATTCTTAGCGCGCATCGAAGTGGATGAAGCATGGCCGTTGCTGATTTTATGGAGTGATGAAGAGCACTTTTATTTACACACACAAAACTTTTATTTTTATTTTATATTAACATACACAACTGCCTCTTTTGGGCTGTTATTAATCCACACCTGGGTCTGCAGATGTCTATCCACTTGCCGAAAGTCACAGTGGGGAGCGGCTTTACGTCATCGTTTATTATTGGCCCTTATTTTTACGAGGAAACTCATCGAAATGGATTAGTGACCTGTACCGTCAATGCTGCACGTCATTCCGATACGCTAAAGAACTTTGTGGTTCCACAACTACAGCAAAGAGGATGTTTCAATTCGACCATCTTCATGCAGGACGGTGCACCACCCCGCATCGGATGACAGGTACAGCGTGTGTTGCGGCAACATTTCTCTGACACCAGTATCATTAGTCGTGCATTTCCCACAGCATGGCCACCGAGGTCGCCTGATCTCAATCCTTTTTACTTTTGGCTGTGGGGATTTCTTAAACGCATTGTGTATCAAGGACAAGTCCCCGATATCCCAATATTGAAAGATTGAATTACATTACAGGTGCAACAAATCCATTCCAATATGTTGCGAGTCACCTTGAAACATGTCGTGCACCGCATGCAGCTCGTGGAACATCATAATGGTGGTCATCTGGAACCTTATTTGTAATTACCAATAAACGTTGTCTATATTGTTACGAAACTTGATGCGTGCATTCATTGCTCATGGGTACTACAACCTTTGCAGCGCCACATTTTTGCCTGTTGCCAACTTTTAGTACATTTTTTTTTTTTTTTTTTTTTTAGAAATTTTCACTCTGTATGCCCACCGCCTATTTCACTTTGTATGTTCACCGAATGTTGCTATAATTCGTCCAATACATTCCTCGCTAGAGGGCTCTGGACACCTCACGTTATTTTATGCCCACCCAGTAGATGAAAAAGAGAAAAACTAAATAAAGCTTATTTACAATTATTTAACGTGCGTTAATTCATTAGAAATGGTTAAAATTTAGGCAAAACGCACAAATATTTTAAAAAAGTTTTTTAAAAATACTTGGTCGATGACTTGCAGGCAAGTCGAAACGTTGTGTTTCTTTTATCTTTTGTATTTTTAAAAAAAACTTTTTTAAAATATTTGTGCGTTTGGCCTAAATTTTAACCATTTCTAAATAAAGCTTGAAACCCCTTTTTATTAGTGACATCTCAAAACAGCTATTTTACGCTTAACTGGCGATCATCAGTTGAGAGTAGTAAGGAAATTGTTTAATTGTGTGCCTAAACACCATAGTTATAATTTAAAATAAGTCTGACAAAACCCACAAGAATGTTCTTTAAAAATTGTAATAAAACTTTAAAAATATCTTACAATAAGGACGAAAGCTTTCGAAGTCCTTCAACGGTATGAAAGGAATAATACTACATTTCCACTACAATCGTATAATGCAGTTCTCCCTAATATTCATATCAAGCAATATTTAATAATTCATTGCGCATCCAAATTAGAAGAAAAAACTAAAAAAAAGAATTAATAAAAAATTATAGCTATCACATAAATATTCAGATAACTTTACGAATCCGTCTATTTTTTTTTTAATAATTTCAAAATACAGGTTGATCCGGGAATCACATAACAGTGAGGACAATCAAATTTAATAATTAGCAACCAATATTGAAAGCCACCAGACACCAGAGGGATACATTTCGCCTTCCAAGTCGACAATCGCATTTCATCTTTCAACCTTTAATTCTGCGAACTCTCTCATTGCTTTAATACAATAGTTATCTTCTTTATTATGGTCATTATGAATAGCCAATAATATTCTCATAACTGTTATATATAATTAACCATAATTAGTAATTTATTTCGATTGACATCGAAGCCGTTCAAGGACTTCGAAATCTTTTGTCCTTTTTGCAATGTATTTTTAAAGTTTTATTACAATTCTTAAAGAATATTGTAGTGTGTTGTCAGACTTATTTTAAATTACAACAGTTGAGAGTAGTTACAGTAAACAACAAGGTCTCAATACGGAGATGAATAGAAGTGATGATAGGAAGAAATAAGGCACTTCAACAAATCTAAAGTAAAAGCAAAAATACACATTAAAAATAAAATGTTCCGACAGCCTCAAAGAAATTTCTGTGCGCATTTAAATAAAGAAAAAGCCTCTGAAAATGCATAAATATACTAAGGATTGAGACCAGTGTTTACTAGTGACATTAAAACAGCTGTTTCATTAGTTGATTGTCACTTTATTTTCATTTTTAAAATTGTATCAACGGAATTTATTTCTGCAAAAATTATCACAGAGAACTTAAAGTCCTAAAGAAATTAATACGGAACGAGAGATAGATTCTGAAGTGATTCGCAAATCAGACTTACGGATATCAGATCTTTGAATATCAATGAATTTCAAATTCATATCCAACTTAGGTCATCTACCAAATACTATAGAATGCTTAGAAGCAGTATGATCTGATTTTTAATTTCGAAGAAGAATCAAAGACTGGATGAGCTGATTTTGCCTTTCTTATTTAATTAGAAACATTTCTTCATCTTTAATGTGATGACAAAATGCAGGCTTTATTTTCACAAGTTACTGTACTAAAGTTGTGCAAGAGGGGGTAATCATTTTTTTTTCGCAGAGAAATTACAGAAACTAATAGAATTAAAATCTTAAAAGATTTATTATAATGAAATTATGAAGATGAGACAATATGTACAATGTAGTGTTTAGCTTCGTTAGATACGAAAAGCTAACATCGGAAAGTTCAATAACTGAATTAGTCCTTCTTATCTTGCTTCAGTAAAAGGCACACTTCACTTCTGTTAGTATAATCCTTTATATACTCGGCTTAATATTTGATATTGCTAATTGATCTACAATACTATTCACAACTCTGTGCATTTAAACTCAAATAAAATACTATTAGTGTTCGTGTAATAACTTAAATCTCTTCCTATCAACCTGCTTTCGTTGATCGAGAATAATCATAATTATTTGTAGCACTAAATCCTTTGAATCGGTTGCACTCTAAATAACTAATAATTGAAACTTCGTTTCACTCTCTAATTTTAACACTATTAAATTTGTAGCAAATAAAGTTAATTCTTCTAGAATTATCACTTCAAATAATTCAATTATATCTCTCAATATAATTCCGCTCTTAACGAAACAATAATTACTTTCCGTTGAATCACTATATCGGCTTTTATCACCATTCCCTATCTGTGGCACAATTCACTTCCGTAGCGTAAACACTATCGCTCCAAAATTGAATAATAAAATTGTACTCACAGGTTTGTAGATTCATAATGGCTATTCACCTTCTGTGAAGTCTTCCTCGTAGTTTACTCACCGGGAATATCTTCCTAAACGCTAGGGGCACTCTCACAGCACACAGAACTTTCCTTAGACGCCTTTCACCTGCTTCATGGATGAACTGCTGATATTCAATCATATGACAACTCCACGCCGGGTTGCTTCCCACAACGCTTGGGTCTTCCTGTCGTCTGATTTTTGAGCTTCTGGAGAATTTTTCAAGTCAAACTTCTTACAATAGAACACAATTCGTTCATTTGGCTTCAGCTCTTTCCGTGTTGTTGAATTCGGTTTGAAGTCAACTTCTGTTTCCAGGTCTTCAATATTACTTCTCGTAATGCTTCTTAAGATATACGTGCCTGGTTCTTAGATAAAAAATTAATTATAATATTCTCATAGTTTATTTATAATCTCAGTCCCAGACTAAGTTTTACTTTTGTTCGTGTCATAGTTTACACTTAGTCCCAACCATAGTTTTTAGTTCTCAGAACGAGGTCGAGTAGCTCCTTTTATTCCTATTGGACTACGACGATACGATACTCATCTCAATATGCAAATTATAAATTAGAATTTGCTTCTCTCGGATAATAATAAATAAATTTCTTTTGAAGCCAAATAAAATAAACTAAATAAGATTAATTAAATTATTCCGAATAATTTAAATTCGTCTACAGCTACAATAGATGAATAATTTATTTTGGATTTATTGACCTTCATCAGCTAGGATTTCTGAACACCGAGATACGTGAGCAGGGAGAAAAAAAGAATTTGATCTTTTCTTAGTTTTAAAAATGAAAAAAGATTTTAGAAAAAAAAACATTTAATAAAAATTAGACTTCAGCAATCTTTGAACATGTGAATGTGGGTGATTCAGTAATGTTTTCCGGGCATGGAAACCGGTTGAACGGCGGTGACCAACAACTTTCCATACGGCAACTAAAATCCATTAATTTTGATTCGTCAAAATTTTCTTTTCATTTATACTTCGTAGACATTATTTTTTTATTTCTTTCTAATAATAATCAGCAAAATTGTAAACCGTTAATTATCAAACATAAAACTCAACGGATAAAATTAAGGCCATCACACAAAGACAACTGCTTTAAAAAATATTTTAACAATCTAAAATTTATAAACATTTTCAGGCCGGTCAGCGAGCCTTTCGCAAGTGTGGCAATACAATGAAATTTTGGAAATAAAAATCCAGATAAGTAACAGGCAGGAAATTGTGATGCGAAGAGGCTAAGTCCAAAGTTGAATGTAAGAAAAGTAGCGACCAATACGTAGCCATCGTAGGGCAGCTCAGTCATATCTCAACATAGCCAATCACATTATTATCTGTTA
>JAFIDM010009631.1:348936130-348958156 GCA_023159025.1 Thereuonema tuberculata
CACTAATACAGAAGGCTTCGAGGAAGATAACTCTAGGCCGAATAAGACGATCCAGTTGCCGGGAGAAGTTGAAGAGGACTGCCCTAATACCGAAGGCCTCGAGGAAGACAGAACCTGAGCGTAATTTCAATCCTTTATTCGAGTACTATGTATTTCGAATTTTACTTTTCTAAATAAAAGTTTCTGTGGTTTTTAACTTCCTGGCTCCCGTCGCATTCTGTTCCCCTCCTTCACCGAACCAGTACAAAAGTTCGGTAGCAATATTTCATATGCTTAGTTAATTATTCCAGGATTTTATTCAATTTCTGTCTGTATTCCCTGGCCATCTATTTTGTCAAAAAAAATGTAGTTATTTAAATGATTCTATTTTGGGACTTTCTCAATTACATATTTGTTTAAAAATCACAACAATTATTAATTCAAATATTAAATTTATTCTACAGGAATTACATATATATATGATCCAATGATTACAATAAAAAGTTAAGTTTGATTGAAATTGACACAACAACAAACACAGGAGTCCTATTAAAAGATTACAAAACATTACATTATATTTTAAAAAAAATATATTGCAATAATAACAATATATGAAGCTTTCAGGTGGTATTCACATCCATCGTCAACCTAATAACATTGGAAAACTTCATTAAAATAAGTGTAAAAATCAATAAACTATTTTTACTACTTAAACGTCTACGTCATACTTGACGAGTTATAGCAACGATTCAACTACGAGCGAGAATATGCTGGTTAAATCGCTCAGTTTGACAAAGAAATCGCTCTTAGCCGGCTCGCTGAGCGAGTGAAAAATTTGCTACGAGAAGAACTAAATGTTCATCTTCCTGTTTTTACGTGCATTAATTCGTAGTATAAAAAGGACCAGATGTGCCACATTAAAAATTAACAATTGTGCGCCTGACTGCACAATTAAAATACTCGTACAAATAAAATAATCACTGTATCTGCGGAGATGTATATTCAATTTCCGCCATATGTAATAACTGTTTTATTTGTATGTATATTAATTGTGCACGTCTTCGTCCTTTTTTTATAGATAGTTAAAGTGTTGAACATTTGGAGCGAGTTGGTCGCTGATAGCTGATCGTGTGATACACTCACTATGATTAGAATTACGCGTTATTTGTGATTGGAATTACGCGGGGAGTCGAGCATAGACTAACCACTTCGCTGTCTGCACTCCCTGATAGCAAGAAGTGAGAAGTGTTGTACAGTGTGACAAGACTAACAACAGCCATTTTACTAAGAGCAAGAATTAGCAGCTAGAACTCGCAACGAGAAACTCGCCAAGTGTGACTTATGGGAAGAATATTTTGGTTCTTACTATAAAGTGTTAAACCTAACCAGGATTCAGCAATAAAATTAAAATTTCTATAAGACATTTGCAGATCATCAGAACACTACTTAGCTGTCCTATTTTAATCCTATTTTAATACAGCTGCAATCAATCAATTTAAAAGAAATTAAATTTGCATGATCTTGGATTTATTGAAACTATGGAAGACGGTTAGGAAGCGAAACTTCAACATAAAAACAATATTGATATTATAAACCTTATTATATGATGATTGGAAAATGAAACATTATTGTCGCATAAAGATGTACACTGCCATAATAACGAAGCGTTCAATCAACTTGATATCCAGATTTCCCTAATTGAAATATAACAGAGATCGTATTAAGAATTATAGAAATTCACATCCTAACCGTTTTCCAAACTTTCAATACAACGGACGGCTGCAATATCAAAGTGTAAAATAATCAAAGTTTAAATTATCTGGAACAGTTCCGCGATATGTTTATAAACAATGAAAAAACTATTGCTAATAATGAAAACTATATGAGTGGCATTTATAAATAAATAGTGGTGAATGTTGCCAGTAGCTCCAAGTACTAGGTGTCTAAGAAATAACGTGAGGTGTTTAAACGCCATAGGTTGATAAATATTAGGCCCATCGATCTCAAACTAGGCATAAAGGCATAAAGGTGTAGGCATAAAGGTCTGGAGAGTGCAATCATGAGAAAAAATTTCTAATTCAATTAGTCATCACCAAGGGTCATGTAGCGCTGTTGTCGGCTATGCAGTATCTTCTGGTTTTCGTATGTCGTTCGAATTCGAAATTGTGGAACAGAACGGTTGGTCAAAGAAGATGTTAAATGTGTCCTCCATCCTCAGAGACCATACCTTGCAAATTCGCAGGAATTCATCAAGCACACACCTACATTCTCGTCATACGGCGTTTTTCAAGTCCTGTAACGTGTGTACCTATCTCGATAGATCTACCTTTGATATAACCTCAGACCCAAAGTCACAAGGAGTGATGTCAGGGGATCGTGCAGGTCATGCATAAGAATAATGCTTGCTTATGACATGATCAGCAATCGCATTCCTACTGTCTTTAGGCCACCATGCTGCTATAGGAATGGAAACATTTGGTAAAGATGCGCAACGAACCCTTAACTGTGCAGGTGAACCATACATCGTAAATCTGTTATCGATAGTACACACCTTCTGATGCATCTGATACGCTTGTATTCACGTCATGCCCTATTAGAATTCGAATGCAACTGATAATAAAGTTCACGAGTAAAGCGTGGTCAACAAGTGTTAACGGCATTGATGTGCTCTTGTTAACGACTAGGATATGAGTCATCGTGTGCTAGCCTTTTCAAAAGCTCCATTCGCATAGGCGTCAGCAGTGCCACATACCATCTGGTGGTGACTTGTGAAATAGGAACTCTTTTCTCGTGATTTCCACTACCGATGACCCATAAGCATACAATTCTAAGTTTGAGATTGTTGCGCATAATATTTATTAACTTATCGTGTTTCAAACACCTCACGTTATTTCTTGGACGCCATGATTTGTTAACTTCGCCACGATCCTGAGAAGTTAAAATCTCATTATTTTATGTGCAACGATATTAAATTATTATTTCGAAAATAATTTAATTAGTTTAAGTTGTAGTAAATTAATAGCATATAGAATGTTTAAAAGAAAATTTATTTATTTTTTTTTTCTTCGAAATGGAAGAGTTCCATTTGATAATTTAAATATGCAAATTAGAAGTCATTACGTTACATGAAAGTGACGTCATATAATGAGAGACTGAATCTGTTTTTGTTTTTGGTGGAGACAGAGTCATTCAGACGGTGTTGTTTTGGAAACGATGTGAGGATAGTCCAACACAAGTGGAGAACCTGTTAGGTTCAGACAATCAGATAGGTTCTGATAATTGAGACGAGACGAGTTCAGTGCAATCATTAAGATTGAAGCTCAAATGCGTTCAGTTGAGTTTCTGAAGATTGACGTTTATGAAAGAAGACTTCAATGGCAGTTTATATAAGAAGATCACGAAAGCATTCAGACGGAATAGCTCGGATTGTCTATGCCAAAATTGAAGCAAAGTTCAGTAAGTCAAATCAAATTATTCGTCCCTATATTAAGAAGTCAACATTCGAGGTCTAAGTAAAACCTGGATATTGTTACTTGAAGAAAATTCCGAAGAGAAGCGAAACGGAAGTTACCGTAAAGCGAAGGCTTTATTCTCGAAGAATTGTAATTAAACAGGATACTAAGGTTAAGAAGAAAACCCGAAATACGGAAGGCTGTGAAGTCATCATAGCAGATACCGAAGTCAAATTCCTGCGTGAACAACGGACGAAACTAAATAATGCTATATAAGCAGCTTGGTATTAATTACTGAAGAATTATTTGCGGAAGAAGTATTTTCCTATTACTAGATAGAACTCTCATAAGTATTATTATTTTTGGACCAATCGAAAGCCAACGATTAGTGAATATTATAAGTTACTGGAAGATTGTGAAAGATGAACTCATCGTTAAAGGAAGTCTCATAAGTGAAAGAACTTTATTAAATATTTTTAAGAAATATAATTATTCAATTATTAAAGAAGACAGAAGTGTCTCCAGGATTAAAGCGCCGTTAGTTCAAAGAGCAGACACTGCTCCTTTCCGAAGGATTCTGGGTACAAGAAATCATATGGTGTGTTGTGACCGCGCCATATTTAAATGTGTGTGCCAAGGGGTTGTATCTGACGAAAGAAGCATGCGTAATTCAACGAAGTCTGGCGGACTAATTCCCCGATTCAAATCAACGCAGTTCAGCACAGTAAGGTGAAAAGCTACGAGAATTCATCAGACTGTAAGTAGATAATTTTATATTATTTACATTTTGGAAGGGCAAGCCACTCCTCATCAATACTTGGAATAATTCCAGAAGTGCCGTGAATAGAGAAACGGAACTTGACTTTGCTCGTGAGAAAGCAAAGTTTGAATTTAAATTCACAGAGGTGAATTATAAAAGCCATAGTGATATTTCACACAGATGAATCGTTAAGTCATTATTGAATTATTATTATTGTGTTCACTGAAGATAATGAAAAGCTATTTAGAAATCATACAGGTGATTAAACCATTAATTATTTTCAGAGGTGAATTTTAGAAATAGCCATTATTAATTTAATTTGTGCAGTGAAATTAAATTGTGTGAAAAGAAGAAACGCGTGTCAATGATACTTAAGGATAAGTTATCGTAATCATTAACTTTAAAGCAGTGTTAATAATTAACGGAGAAGTGTGCTACTTATTATTAGTAATTTATTGTGCGACGATAATAAATATCGAGCCTATTGTATTAAGTAAATTAATAAGAAAATATCAAGAAGATATTAGAACATACCAGTGCAAAGCAAACTTTGGAACTGTAGGTGGCTATATAAATGATAGTTGTGATAAACGTATCACTAATGTAAATAGTAGTTTTAAGAAAAGAAATTTTAAAAAGCACTCAATAAATCATTATATGATTTTCATCTGGATTCCACTAATTTCATTGCATCTTACTCTACTACAAACTAGGGTTCTGCCATTTATCCCAGCTTTATGGTTATTGTAGAGAAGTGTAAATTTAAGTTTGGCGTCAATTTATAATTAAATACATTACAAATAGAGTTTTTATAATGTATAAATCTGAATAAAAAGGAGCGCTTACTGCAGTTATTATCTTTTTATTCCGTTAAATATTTTCAAGTTACTATTACAGCGAAATTACCTGCGAATGATCATTCAAGAAAGAGGCAATGTCCTATTGTCAGCACTATGGAAATATTATAATTTACATTTTAACATTTTTCTTTTACAACAAAACAAAAATTTTATATCCTTTAAATCCCGAATTTCGTGTCTGTTTTATTGTGCATAAGTATTATCTCTTATTCCTTAAAAAATTTAGGAACCTTCAAAAATTAGTTTAACGAAAATTTCGTAAAGTAGTTCTTGTAATTTCTCGTAAATACCCTGTTGAAACTTAAAAAAGGCTATGATTCTAGCTAATTTCGAGCTTTCCTTTTTCTAGGCTACCTTTCATGGAAACGACGAAACTAAAGGATTGTGATACACCAACTTCATTTAATGAAAGTATTACAAGCATGGTAAAAGTTTTAGAGAAACGCGAAACCTGCTATAAAGAATGTCCTAGAAGATGTTCAAGATTAGTTTATTCTATTAGTTTCGATGGTGTTCGGGCAAATAAACTTAATCAAGTAGTTTTTACTATTTCTTATATGTCTTTACTTGTTACAATGATTCAAGAATACAATTGGTATACCTTCAACTATCTTATGTCCAACATTGGTGGTAGTACATGTTTGTTTCTTAACATTGGATTTTTGACTCTATTTGAAATAACAGAAGCAACAGGACATTTTCTAATTAGAAAAGTAAGTTACAATTTTTAATATTTTTCAATTAAGTTTTTAATTCTATTACTTGCATTAATTTTTTATTTTTACAAACTGACTTTTATTAAGTCAAATACTTAATAAAATATCTATATTTTTTAAAATTTTCATCCAATAAGTCATCGGAAAATGTTTTTATCATTTCATAAATGAAACTAAGTTTATCATTGTTAAGAAATGCTCTTTCTTTGATATTTTTTTTTGATGAGATGTTTAATTTATCATTTTGATTTTAGTATCAGGAAAATTATTTTATTTATTACGATATTTTATTATTACCACATTAATTAGCACGAAAGATATCACATCATGGTTTTTAATGGAATAGTAAATGACAATTACCGTACAGGCTATATAGGTACACCCAGCTTAGTCCAGAAATTTTAATAACAGGAAATCAATCTTCACTTGAAATCTTATCTATGAAAGTCTGCTTTCTTTTGAAAGAAGTATAATTATCTTCAAAGCGATAATGTTTTCCAAGTATTAGAAAAGTATAAGAATGTAAAGTTTTACTAAACAAATGATTTGAAAGAACAATACATTAAACTATTCATTAAAACTTTTCAAAAAGAAATATTACACAGATTTTTTAAATCATCAGCAATATCTACATCTAAGACACGGCAGAAATTATCGTTCTATTGACACAATACCATTTTTTTTTTAAAAAATGAATGTTTTGAACGAAGTAAACCTTTGATTTTTGAAAACATTTCAACATTGACGCTTCATAAAAAAGGAAATGATCTAAATCTTTAATCTTATAATGAAGAAAACCCAACGAATGTTTGGCTTTAGAAATTCAGTATCATTAACACTCCGTCGGGCACAATACGGTTCGGAACACGGTCGGGCGCATTGAGACTTGTAGGCACTGCTTGATTTACTATTCTTTTCTACATATATAAACTTCCCTTCTTATAAAAAACAATTATTAACTGTTTTCATTAAGCACCAACACGTTATAAAACGGTTGTTGCAGTTATCGATAGAATTTCGAATAGTTAATGGAAATTGGAAATTGAAAAAAATTCCGTCGGGCGCAACTGATCTGCTAGGCACATTTTTTTTGCCCCGGCCCCTCTAAACGTCGTCCCAACTTCTCCATCCTAGTGGCTTCCTCTTTTCTTTTACCACTAACAATGGTAAGGTCAGTTAGCGATTTTTTTTTTCTTATTTACGGTTGAAAACGTAATCGGGCGCAATGAGCCTATGAGATCGCTTCGTCTTTCAACCGGAAATAAAGAACGAAAGTCCCTAACTGACTTTGCCATTATTATTAGCATTGGAAAAGCGGAAGCTACTAGGATGAGACCTCGCGAAAAAATTTAGCGGTGGAGAGGCAAACAAAAGAGTTCGAGGTGTCCCTAGCAGATCGATTGCGCCCGACGGAGTGTTAAATTGAAAGGAGAATGGGCAAACTCTACGGGAATTTGCCCCACGCTGTATAGTGATAAGATATATTACCTATAGAAAGATCTCCTTACATAGAACATTTGTTATTATTAGGACTCGTCGCAATTATTAGTCCGTTCGGAGTTATAAAAGTGTCAATGAGATAAATCATATTTATATCTTACTTCCCGGATATATTAATTAATCATCATTTAATAATCATTTTCAGTAACAGTAAATATTATTTTCATTTATTACATATAAATAATTATTTACTTGACCTAAATGATAATATTAATTACGTATAATAATTATTAACAGTGTGCTTAATTGATTGTGGTGAATGCGGGTGGCAAGGAAGTCAACCAACTACAGCCAAGCAACCCCCGTTTGTAGATGGTTGGCTTCCCTGCCCCCCACATTCACCACAATCACTCACTCAAACGTCATATCTAACTCCGAATGGACTTCTAATTGATACAAGTTGTAATAATAAAAAATGTTCTATTGATGGCGATCTTTCCTTACATACATATCTTATGGCTATACAGTGATGGGGCAGATCTGCCCATTCTCCTTTATTTATGCTGTAATTCGTAAATATTAACATAGTAAGTCATTTGTTGATTTGCTATGTTAGCAATATACATCGTTATAAATATTTGATATCACGTGATGTAATTAATGATGCTATCGTTTGAATAACGAAAGCAATGGATAATTTAATATTGTAACGAATTATATTTTATATTTATTGACTTAAATTGTATTTTTTTTACTAAACTTTATTTTAAAATTCTCTCAGTACTTTTCCGTTGAACTGACCGTTAGTTTTGTGATAGCTCCGTTCAATGACCTCGACCACCCCCTCTCCAGCCTTCACCCTTCGTCTCTTTTTTTAACTCTTCCATTTTGCTTATCAAAACCTGCCAATGGCAGGCTATTTCTTTGTTGCCGACCATTCCTTCTTGTATAAAAACTGTTTTTAAATAAATGAGAGAGAACTTCCAAAATTCCATTCCGACTATTTGCCTTCCTTTGAACCCACAACAACATTACAAATGGTGCCCGAAACCCGACCAAAGCTGTGTCTATATCATCCCGTCCCGAGCCAGGACTCTCCCACAACCATCACTCGAAGAAGCCGCCACATTCCAGGCCTCTCACCGGTCAACATGATGAGTTAGGAGATGCAAACGTATGCCTCCGTCGCCGCTACACCCTTCACCCATCATCAGGTTTCGTGAACCGACGATCCCATCAGATGGCTACGAGATTTCAACCGCAATGCCAAATACAACGGTTGGGACCATTCAAGCCAACTCGCCAACGTTTACTTCACCCTCGCCGGAACAGCTTGCCAATGGTTCGAAAATAATGAAGACCAGATGATAACATGACTCGCATTTGAAGCACTATTTTCCGCAACTTTCATCGCCCCATGCGACAGGTCGCAGAAGGCTAAGGACCGGATGAATCATGTGAGCAGTAAGCGCAGGGCATGATCGACCTCTGCCGCACCATCGAGCCCAACATGGCAGATCAAGCAAAGCTTCAATACTTAATGAAAGGCGTTGCAGAAGATACATTCACTCTTCTACTACCCTACGAATCAACACAACTGACGCTTTCCTCACCGAGTGCCGCCGCATAGAAACTGTGAAGGCACAACGATTGAAAGAAGGCAGTAACTTCAGATGACTGCCGAACGTGTCATCAATTGGTCTCGCTCCTGCCACACAGTTTGCAACAATAACTGACACTACGATACAGACGTTGCAGCAGCAAATCAATGACCTCAAGGGACAGCTGAGATACCTCATCGCTCCTATCGCATCAACACAGCGCCCAATCGACGGCCTTCAAACATACCGGAATGCCCGGTTACCAGTCTCCCGCCCCCACAGCCCACCCATTAACGATGCCTACCGTCAAAACAATGAAGATCAACAATGGAGGACACCTGAGGATCGCTCCATATGCTTTTACTGTCAGCGAGTGGGTCACGTTATCAAACATTGCAGAATACATCTACATAAGAATAGAGACCAGACGAGACCAGACAAACAAACAAACAAACTAAGCTGAGCAGCGTCAGAGTCGAATCCGCTCACAGCCCATCTACGATTCACCAGTTTATTCAACAACTGTTAGAGGTAGACAAAGCTATCACCGCTCACCGAGTACAGCAGCAGCCACCTGCCACTCAACCTCCCCGCACACAGTCTACAGAAATCGCAGAGAACAGAGTTCATCTCCAGTAGAAATCAGCCGCCAATCTCTCCGCTCAGCCTTTTCGGAAAACTGCCCCCAGCGATCTCTGCAAAAGACAATGGCTTGGTCGCAATGACATGCGCAGAACTGGATAGAAATACGGTAACACTTCTGCTCGACGGCCACCCGACCACCGCATTGATCGACACTGGAGCTTCAGTTTCCGTTATGGTATAACACCTCCGCCGCAAGTATCACAAGCTCATGACGCCCACATCCGCCCCACTCCTCCGAAACGTCAGCGGAAACCAACATACTGTCCTGAAAAATGTACTGCCAGAGTGGAAATTAACGGTTTTGTCCTGCCGTTTAATTTTTACATTGTCAATCCCTGCAACTTTGACATCATCCTCGGCTGGGATTTCCTTCTAACAACGAAGGTGCAGATCGATTGCTCCAAGGGCTTAGTCCTGATCGACGACACTAAACCGCAGCCCGAAGCCCCCAAGTCACCGTACCTCTACATGAACAGCACAACCGTTACTTCGACCCGCAGCGCTGATACAGGTTCACGCCATGCAAACTACCGATGGTCCCTTATTATTGAGTCACTAAAGCAGGAACAGCCTATTATCAATTGTCTACTTCCGGCCACCATTGCAGAACTTAATCATAACGAACAACAATATGGATCACGAATGGTTCAGCATTCCCCACCACTATTCTAGCCGGAAAAAAAATTGGCCAATTCCAAAGATCGCGGACAAAACTATCCCAGCTGTTAGTACGAACACAGAATCGTTACTACGGCCTACACGAATGGAGGAACTAAGAATAGGTGCAGCCGAACTCAAAAGTATGATCGACGCACTCTCGCCCTCTTCCATTGATACCATGCATCTTGGAACTACCAAGTCCCGCAATGCCCCCCCCCCCCCCTCCCCCCCATGACCGCACAAAGTAAACCATCAATACAGGCACGCATCCGCCGATAAAGCAAAAATCATACCGTGTATCATTCAAGGAGAGGGAAGTCATTCAAGAAGAAATTACAAAAATGCTGAAACAAGATGTTATTCAATCGTCGCGTCGAACAGTCCCTAGTATTCACCTGTAGGACTGATTAGAAAGAAGGACGGCACCTGGAGATTTTGCATCGACCTCCGCCGCCTTAATGCAATCACGAAGAAGGACGTACACCCGTTGCCGCGCCTGTTCGATGCCTTGGATTCCATCCGAAATGCCAATTACTTTTCCAGCTTCGAACTCCGCACCGGCTATTGGCAAATCAAGTATACGAAAACGACAGGGAGGAGACCGCATTCGTGACACCAGACGGCCTGTATCAATTTAAAGTCGTGCCCTTCGGGCTCTGCAATGCCCCCGCTACCTTCGAACGCCTGATTGATTATACATTGAAAAAATTAAAATGGACAATTTATCTCGATGACATTATTATTTATTAAAAAGACTGAGAAATATCTCACAAGGCTCGATACGGTACTCGGATGCCCAACGCCGCCAATCTTCGACTGAACTCCAAGAAATGCACGATCCATCACAATCTTGAGCCACATCATTGACTGAAAGCAGTTGCCGCCTTCCCGCCGCCCTCAAACCCTTAACAAGTATGCAGTTTCTACCACTTATGCTCCTATTATCAACGTTGGCAATGGTAGCTCGTCCTTGATCACTTCTAATGCAGAAATCCACGCCATTCACATGGGGAGAAAATCAGCAAACGACCTTCGAACAACTAAACCATGCACTAACAATGCAGCCAATCTTAGCCCATTTCGACTAACAATCACCCACTGAACTCCACACCGACACCTCGGACGCTGGAATAGGCGCAGTCCTCATACAGACAATAGTGATGGTCAACACGTCATCGGGTATGCCAGTCGTACCCTATGGATCCAGAAATTAACTACACCACTATGCACAAAGAATTACTTGTTGTGGTTTGGGCAGTACAGAAATTCCGTCTGTACCTCTACGGCCGATCATTCACCATAGTAACCGACCTTCGCGCACTTTGTTGGCTTTTGAACCTGAAAGACCCTTCCGGACGACTAGCGTGATAGGCGCTACACCTGCAGGAGTACGACGTGACCGTCGCTTACAAATCCGACAAAAAGCAGCTCGACGCCGATTGTCTATATCGCTATCCCACCCGCGCAACAGAACCACCAACGGCATCGCAGTCATGAACGCCCGACTCGACATGGCAACGGAGCACAGGAAAGACCCAAAGTTGAGACAACAAATCACTCAGGTAGAGAACGTCGACAACTAGACCCATGCGATTCGAAATCTATAATAACAAACTCTACAAACGAAGCTACGAAGCCACATCAGCCCAGCTGTTACTTGTCATCCCGTATCACCTACGCAACGAAATCATCGCCAGTTGCCTTGATGACCTAGTCGCAGCTCACTTGGGAACCACAAAAACATATGCACTAGTCTGACAAAGCTACTTCTGGACCACACAACTTAAATACGGAGGTTTGTAGCCCGATATCTGCAGTGTCAATGCTGGAAGACACCGAATCAACAACCGCGGGAGTTCTCTAGCCACTTCAGGTAGCCGAATCCCCCTTCTACCGAGTGAGCATCGATCTCCTGGGACGTTTTCCTATTGCAAATTCCGGGAACAAATGAATAATCGTCGTAATCGATCATTTCACAAAATATGCAATAACCCGTGCATTACCCAATGCGACAGAGACGGAAATAGCGAAATTTTTTACGGAGGAAGTCCTGCTGAAACATGGCTCACCCCAAATTCTGTTGTTCATGGAACACAGTTTTTATCGGCCATCATTGAGAAACCTTCAAACTCTGTAGAACGATCCATCGCAAGTCGTCACCATATCATCCTCAGACGAACGGATTGACAGAGAGGCTGAATCGGAGATAGCTGACATTATGTCTATGTATGTTGATATCGAACGTGCCAAAACTGGGACAATCATTTTGCCCTTCATCACCTTCGCATACAACATCGTCTGCCAGGAAAGTACGAGCTATATCCCATTCTATTTCGTTCACGGTCGCAACCCTCACACAACATTGGATACGCTGTTAAGCCCCGTAAATGAACCATAACAGGATTACCAGGTTTTCCTCAAACTAACATTGGACGAAGCTCATCAAATTGCACGAATCAACATGACGCAGGCCCAGCAGACGGACAATTTTCCCGCTCAAACCAAGGAACGCACATGTGACGAACAACAAGCCAATACGGAGCCAAAGAACCACCATGAAGAAGGAACGCTTCTAGGATCAGGACGAATCATCAGACCTTCTATAACTTGAAGACTTAAGCACATATACGAAAATAAAAACTTACTTACTCGCCATGACAATTCACCATTCACAAAGCCCAATATCCCCGGCAGGATATACGCACGTATTCCTCCAAAGGCAGCCATGACATCTCTCTGAACCTGAAGTCAAAATACGTAGCATATACGTCGTTCCGATATGCACCGTACCGTATTACTTATTCATTTATTTATCGTACGTAGTTTTACTATTTTTCAGGGCGAAAATTCTGTTGGGGGGAGTAATTTATATTTATTGACTTAAATTGTATTTTTTTACTAAACTTTATTTTAAAATTCTCTCACTATTTTTCCGTTGAACTGACCGTTAGTTTTATGGGAGCTCAGTACAACGACCTTGACCTCCTCTTTCCATTTTTCACCCTTCGTCTCTTTTTTTAACTCTTCGCTTTTGTTTTCAAAACCTATCATTGCAGGCTATTTCTTTGTTTCGGACTATTTCTTTTTGTATAAAAACTCCTGTTTTAAAATAAAAGAAAGAGAACTTCCAAAATTCCATTCCGACTGTTTGACGTCCTTTGTACCCACAAACAATCTTACCATACGTTTTATTTTATCAAATCTTTATGAGTATTAATATTTTTAATACCTAAGATATAATTCTGAATATAACAATTTAGCAAAGATTTACCAAAACTCAAAAACTTGTTCGTAAAATTTTAATTTCGACTAATTTACTCAATGTAATTATTAGAACAATTTTAGTTCATAGTTTTTTAGTTCATAGTTTAGTTCATAGTTTTGCTCATAGTTTTTGACGAATTAACACAAAGCTCATGCATCTGCTTAATTTACTTTACTAACACAAATTTAAAAATTAAAAATTACATAAGCACAGGTTCGATTTCTGATCCAAGAGGATCCTTCTTCAAGCTGAGGATTTACAAATAAAAATACGAGATTATATACAAATAGTAAAAATAATTAATCTAAATTGATGTAATATGTCCAATGGGAGGATAGATACGTCTCCACTTCCTGATGTCATCATTACTGCGGAATAGGAACTGTATGTGACATCTGGTAGTATACTTCCACATCACTAACTGCTCTTGCTACAGCTCTTCAGAAAGAATTGGCTGCCATTACTCCAGGGACGTTCATACATCTGGTGGACGTTCAAATAAAGACGTTCGTACAAGTGTCACCGCCAGAGTCATGGCTATGATAAAGGCGAAAGGTATCCTATAAGATATTATATTAATTTGTAATATTGTAATAATTTCCACAATTGGGGAGTGCGTCACATGGATGGTCTGACTAAGGTTTCAAGTCCAGATTATTTACCAAGATATGTATCGGGATATTTTTGATAATAAAGTGTAATTTAATAATCAAATTACATTGACTAATTGATGAATTAACACAAAGCTGCTTAATTTACTTTACTAACACAAAATTAAAATTAAAAATTACATAAGCACAGGATCGATTTCTGATCCAAGAGGATCCTTCTTCAAGCTGAGGATTTACAAATAAAAATACGAAATTATATGCAAACAGTAAAAATAATTAATCTAAACTGATGTAATATGTCCAATGGGAGGATAGATACGTCTCCACTTCCTGATGTCATCATTACTGCGGAATAGGAACTGTACGTGACATCTGGTGGTGTATAGAGGAACCATCGAACACGCTTTTTTACTCCATCTGCTGCCTACCAGTTGAACTAAGTTGTGACTCCTGATTGAACCACTTCGTTGACATCTTGCATCCATATTCTGAAAAAATAAAAAATAAACAAACAATTATCAAAATTAATCAAAAAATGAGTTACTGTGGGTATCATTCGTTGAAATGGCTACCATTTTTTATTGTTGCAGTTAACATTATCCTATATCATTTTTCCCTTATTTTTTTTTTCTTATATTTCGAAATTCCATATTCCCGGATTGTTGGCACGGATAACTGTTCGTTGTAAGCATCCGGTAATGTTAGGATATTACACGATTCCAAACATCTGCTTTGCAATAAGTTCTGACAAACTGCTAAACTGCTCATATGATTCACGTCGACTAAGTGTTGGCTTTCCACCCCGTATACATAAGTTAAATAGTCTGTATTTCTACTGGCTATGGCACTACTATGCTCTTTCCCTCGGTCCTCCCTCCTTCGTTGGGTCTCACCAATGTAAAAACAAGGCTTGTCCCTGCATTTGATTTTATAAACAATGCCTTTCTGCATTTTGGAATCAATACGAGTTCTATGTCTCATGAATTGTTGCATAGTATTGGTGGCCGGGGCTGTTAACCTGATTCCATATGGTTTGCAGATCTTGTGTAGTGTTGGGAACATTTGATGATGATAGGGAATGGACATCACACGTTTCCACTGTCCAGTGGCGGCGCTCTTTATACCACTTCAGGCGGCACTCAGCATTCACGTTTGTTTGGCTTGCAAACAGTTGCTCGACTATGAAATTCTATTCCCAGACATCTTTATGTACAGATAATGCTCAGACCACATTCAGTCACTGAGCACTGCTGCTCAACTCACTCTGCTGTTATTTCGCATCAATTAATGACTCTTTGCCTCCAGTTATACCGGTAAGTGACATCGTCGTGCTGTCTAGGCTTTTTTTTTTACTACTTCAGACGTCCGGGTATTTTTTGATTACGTAGTGTACATCGAATTTTTGCGTTTACAATGTTTAAAAGTGATTGCATTCTATGCACCAGTTTTTAATTATCCAGTAAAAGAAAATTCTTTGAAAAAGCAAAAATTTTTCGTTTTCTTGATTGTCGGAATAAGTAAAACTTAAAGTCCTACATTACAAATACTTCATGATTAATATAAATAATTTCTTTATTAACTCCAAATAAACAAATAAACACCATTGGCAATATTTCATGGACCTCACCGGCCCATTTTCTCAAGCAAATGATGTTTATTTGTTTATTTGGAGTTAATAAGGAAATTATTAATAATAAATAATTTGGAAGAACTTGTTGTTTAGTTTTTCATGATCAACTTAAGAATTTTTAAAAATTTTCTCTATTTCCACAACCACCTGATAACCGATAAGAAGCTTAATGGCCACAAATTCTTGTCAGATTAATCTATGTACTTCATAGTTCATTTCAGTTCAATACGAAAAAAAATTGTTTTCTTATTGTTCATTTCGAAATTAGCACTTACAGTATTTTAAAATGTTATAGCTTTTTCTCCCTCGTAGCTATGGGACCACTGGGAATTATAAAAAAAAAATCTATGCGAAACCAAAATTTTTCATATTTTTGATCGCCTGAATTAATCATAAAATTCAAAATATGTAAATATATAAATTCAAAATATATAAAATTCGAAATATGTTGCAATTTATAAAAATTTTAAAAAAATTACTCGTCTTTCTTCATTTTTTACTGACAATATTTTATCCTTCACAGCTTAAAAAACAAAAAAAGAAGCTTAAATTAGCAACATTCGAAGGAAACATTAAAATGAAACAATGCAAATTAACAAAGGAACGAAAGACTTACAAGCCATTAATAAGCATATCAGGAATTGATCAAATTATGACTTCTCAACATTCTTTTCAAGTTAAGTTCATGTGGGCTATTATAATATTTGTAAGCACAAGCATTTGCTTCTATCAGATTGCTTCAACTATTCATGATTATTATTATGGATCTCCAGCAGTCCGTGTTTTTTATGAAGAATATGAATTTCTGCAATTGCCTACACTCACCCTGTGTCCTTATGAACCATTCGATTACTATGAGTCAATTTTTATAATGAAATTAGAATACGAAAATGAGTTCAACGTTACAGAAGATTTGGTTTCAGTGGAAATGCTGCTTGATTTACCCAATGTAACTGTAGAAACGCTTTGGGAAAAAGCCACCATCAATATGGTTATCGATGTTCTGGATCCTAATGTAAGTAAACAAAAATATACTTAATGACAAAATTTATTAAAAAAATAATTTAGATCATTCTCAGAATTTGGGAAATTAATATTATAATCAAATATATATCCTTTTGTCAAAAAAAAAAATTGTTCAATGTTAGATAGTGTTTTTTTTTATTTAAACTATTTTAGCTAAGTATATTTAAATACAAGTTTAACGTGCGGAACTTAGGTTAACATCACAAATTAGGAACATACACGCACAAGAAAAATGGAATCACTGATCTGTTTTTTGAAGTATTTTACCTAAAATCATTACAATGCTTGAGAAGGTCCTCTTTTGGTATACATACAAATAATTGATATCATAAATAAAACCAAATCGTTCATAATATTCATTGAGCGCTTTGAATCGACATTCGGTGTCAACTATGATAGCATCTATCATTGTGTTAAAAAAGTTAACTATACTCCATTTCAACAGATTGTATGGATTCATCAATATGTTCATAACCCAACATTCGTTTTTTCTTTGCTATTCTTTTTTCTTTAAATTGTGACTCAATTTCTTAACTACTTTTTTCTACAAACAATGGAGCTTCTGCAACGTTTTTCAAATCCTGTATTACGGAATTCTTGAATCCAGCTACAAATGTAATGTGTCAATAGCGACTTTCAAGTTCACTTGAACCGATTGCCATAGTTTATTTATATTGTTCACACGTAATAAAATCTCGTACCATACGTGTATTGCAACAATAAACTCAGAAGTTAACATTTCGTTTAAGACTGCTTCACAGTCACTTAGAGTTTCGGAATCATCAGTTTTATTTTTCAAGTCTGTAACATCATCAAATTGTAAAAATATCGCTTTGACTGCTCCGATTCTACTCTCCCATCGTGTTTCAGACAGAGATTATAAAGTCAATTTTAATTTAGTTTTTACAAGATCCCAACGCTTTGAAAAGACTTTGAAAAGAGCACATAGATTTTATTGATAAAGCCGAAAAATGTTTTGGCTATTGTAGAAGAGTTAGCTGCATCTATCAAAAGCAAATCCCGACTATGGCATCCGCATGGCGTGAAGAATGCTCTTGGATTAATATTGAGTATTCTAGTTCTGACACCTTTGTTAAGGCCGACCATAATTGGCGCCATAATCATATCCCTGTCCTCGACAGTTTTGGATATCTAGACCATTTCTTTCTAGTTCTTGTAATATTGTATTTGTTAAATACTCTCCCGTTGTTTTTGCGACGCTAATAAACCAACAAAATGTTCCTCTATCGCTCCAGTTGAGGAATTGCAAAATCTTAATATTATTGACATCTGTTCAACACAGCTCACATCCCTGGTGCAATCGAACAAGTAGGCGTAGTTTTTTGCTTGTTTAACTCTGTTTATAATTTCGTCAATAACGGATTTAGACATTAATGTAATTACTTCATTTTGGATATCATGGCTCAGATAATGTTGATTAAGTTGTTTTTCATTAATACGTTGCAGGTGCTCCCATAGTGTCAGATCATATTTGGATAATAATTTAAAAAGGTCTATAAAATTGCCACTGTTGCGGCTATCATTAAGGTTAAGGGATTCTCGATGAGCTCTAAATGTCAGATTGTGTGAGGTTAGATAGTTTATTATATCTATCAATTTTTTGAAACAAATTATACCAATACTTTTGCGATTCCCTAATCAATCTCTCATTTTCTTGATCTATTGTTTTTCCGTGTTTGATTCCTTTATAGAATTCCAGCCATTTAATCATGCACTCCACGTGTCCTTGACTTTGTTCATGTCTTTGCAATATCCGACTCAGATCTTTCCAGTCACAAAATCCTTCTTTTACCATCTGTGTCTGCAAATGTGAAAAAAGTCTACATTGAAAGCAATAAACTTTGTCTTGAGATATGGAGTAAGCCAACTATCTAGGATGTTGCGTTTCACCGTTACTCAATTTTCGAGTAAAATGAAATTTTGAAAAATGTCTTTTATTTGCATCTATGGGGCAACTTTCATCAGATTTCTCTACGTTTTGATCGGAACCTATTTGAATTAAGTCATGACGCTGCGAATCCATTACTGGAAATACCCACTTCCCCGGATCTAGGTCTATAAATGACTCTCTTAATTGATCTGCTTGCTCTTGATTTGCTTTTCTGATTCGCAAATCTTCTCACTTTCTAACTCTTCATTGGATTCATAATCTTGGACCACAGTTGATTCACCCGATTCTGAAACTGTGTCAGAATTTTGGGTAACAGATTCCTTTCGTTACTGAAGCTGGTTCTGTTTCAGAAACTAAAGAAACTTGCATAAGTGACTCGTCAGAGGATTCTGGAGCAGTTACAGGTTTCTTAAGAAATTTCATCATACTGGAACTCATAGCTTGGTTGGACAGAACCGTTTCAGCCTTTCTTTTTTTTAGTATTTGGATACTTACTTACCTTACAGATATGAAATAAGTCCCAAAACTTCTTTAAAATAAACAAATAAACTAGTTTTTCACTCACTTAGTAATAAAAACGGTAAGATAATGAATATTACGCTGTTGTCTGTGAAAGAAAGCAGGAGAGTTCGAATTTTGTGAACGATGAATAAACAAAGAACTCGGAGATTCCCCGAGTCTCGCGCAGCGGTATCGCCTAACTTTTCTTTTAGATAATATTTACAATACCTCCTGCTACCTTCAATTCTCTATTTTGGTATTCTAGAGCCTCGTGTGCTCCCAAAACACAAAATATACCGTACTCTTCTTTACTACCCAGTTCCCTGTCATAAACTCTTTCCAGAGACGTGGAGTTGTCTTTTCTATCTGCCTTATATTACCTAAATACCAAGCAAGCGTACTTGCTTAGTTTCTTAAATTAAGGGCAAAAAAATATTTGACAAAATCTTTCATTAAAGCTAGATGTAGCTCCCAATTACCAGTTCTGAAAGATCGTATGTAACGCAACATAGTCCCAACAATTTCCATGTACTGGCGAGCAACTTGTAAATGTGGGTTTGTGCTCTTCTTCAACATTATCAAACCATTTTCGACAGGGTTTTCAAGTTCTTTACAGGAAAAACAGTCTGTTTGTGAACTGAATTAATATCTGTAACGTTGCCTATCTGCAGGGTAGCAATCAACTTTTTGCTCTCCCTGTCTAATTCATCTTTTATACCTTCATGGTGGGTAAAAAAACAGGTCAGTATAGCATGTACATAAATCCAGCACAAGTGTTGTAAGTGCTTCAATTCCTCGTCTCACATGCTTTCCTGCCAGAATTTGTGACATTACTGCATCACCATATAAATCACTTAAGGCGCATTCTTCAAAGATATCTATTGCTCTTAGCATTGCCATTATTCTGTGTAATTCCCCTCGTCGCAAAACCCAATTTTTGAAAAAGATCTGATTTTGTCATTGCTAAATGACAAACTGGTTTATAAAGACCAAGGTCAAAAGTGACAACAATTTTGGAATCTGAACCTACAATAGCGTTTGTCACTTTCCATGAACGTTACTTGTGTGGAAGCAGTTATTGGACTACTGTCTTTGAGAGGAAGCACACAAACCCTCATTGTGTTCATTGGCTTGTTCATCAGTGATTGATATGCAGACCACGTAGGTACGAAAACACCAGTAGATGGCATTGCATTATCACATTCATCAGGATTTTCATTTCTATCATTGATATGGTCATCCAGACTAGTCGTCATTTCAGTACATCTGTTAACACCACTAACTTTAGCCATCGTTAATATGAAATCTTCAAAGTTTCTGCAATTCATCACTTCTCGATTTCTCTGTGTACTCAACCCTGGGCTGCACTGTAGGCACACTAACTTTCTGGAACTTGAAATGCTACAGGGAGAAAGTTCAGTAAGAGGCTTTGGAATGGTTACAGTGAAGATCGGGACGGTCCCTGTGAGAGTACAATAGACTCATGAGTATCAGCCTCAGATTCTACTTGATACATAGCCATTACTATGCCCAGAGCCTGCGCTAGGAGGGTGCGGGGCCTCGGGTATGATGCGGGGCCCTTGACGATATGTGACACCAGCCCATGACCCGTCACAGTCATATAAATATATAGATTTTTAAAGAAATATATTCATTAACTGAACGTAATTTCTTAATTTTGAAATATTAAAAATGCATTTATTTTCATCCATAAACCTCTTTCTTCTAAGCAGGCGCGGGGCCCCCACAAGCGCGGGGCCTGGGACGGTCGCCCCGTTTGCCATCCCCTAGTGCCGGCCCTGCTATGCCATGGTGAGTGTTCTTACCATAAGGAGGTCTTCCTGGAAGTCAATATTATCAGCGGCACAGAAAATAGATCTCCCTACGACCAGATCTCGTGGTATGTATATGCCTCCTTTTGCTTCCATACAATTAACAATTTTGCCCTCAATCTGAGTTTCCATTCTGAGGACTTTATCATACTCAATAGAAGTTTCTAAATCAGAATAAATTGCAAACTTTACATTAAATATATGTGCAATAAATGTCGTTAACTATTTACTACATTTCTTGCAGATAAACAGGGCAATACATAGTATACGACATAAATGTATATCAATAAATGTGTCATGGATGAAAACTGGCGTATAACTCACAAACGGTAGCAGATATGAAAACATTGATAAGGACTAAATTTGTTCTTCGGCTCATGCACAACAAAAAATGTTCTATGCAAATTTTACGTACGAGCACTCTGGAAGGAGTTATTCTTAATGTAATGAGTATGGCGGCCATCTTGGATTGATGACGTCATAAAAAACAAACAGCGCAATTTGGAGGAAAACACCCGGTACTACACCATTATGTAGCATATAATAAATCGATTCCACATGGTCACACCTTCCCTTCACAAAAAATCCCACGGAAGGTCATTTTGTGCAGTTTGCCCCTCTACTGTTATGCCAATTGAATCTCAAAACTTTGAGACTTGCTCAATTCAGTGGCTAAATTTCGATTAAAAATTACCAATAGTTTTACTTATAATTATTTCTCTAGTTCCAGAATATAATGGAGCATTCTTCTACTGATGTACATAATGAAACTGATGTAAAATACGTGAAGACTTATTTTGGAACCTGTATGTCAATCACAGCAGGTAAGAAAATAGTTTTTAATTTTCTTTAAAGAATTCCACTAGAAAGAATGGAATTTTAATCGCCAATTATAACTAGTTATGTATTTTCATTCATTTCACTCTCTTGTTAAGATAGATATATATTTCTTAATGATAAATATCCAAATAATTACTTATAATATTATTTATTTATTTTTAATTTAGATGACATTAAAATGCCAAATGAGGGCATGACTGTATATCTCTTTATGATTGAAAAATATTCTGAATTATTTATTTTATTTTGGTTTACAAAAACAAAATCATGATTTATATATTAAACTAGTAAAACTA
>JAFIDM010009631.1:348958556-348984263 GCA_023159025.1 Thereuonema tuberculata
TCCAGTTACCCAGAAGCCATCAGCACACTCACCATTATATAATTTCATCCCATTTCTGTATTCAATTGCTTGAGAATACCGCCTCTCGGTGGAGAAACTAGTTGCATTTGTATTTATATTTTAATTGTATAAACATTCTTCATTTAAACAGGTGTTTGGCTTCATTGTTGATGTTTTGATGTTATCACTCACATGAAATTTGTTGTTTGCAAATCAGCGGTTTCGGAGATTGAAATATTAATTATAAATAATATTTATTATAAATATTATAATAAAGTTTCTTAAAGAAATAGTTCATAAACTATTCTTGTATTCTCGTTGGAAATGTTGATTATATAATTAGCAAATGATACAGTGTAGTTGTATTTGATACCCGGCACAAATGTTGTCACTGTTGATGTAATAATCCAAGAAGTTGTTGAGAAGAGTATATATTCACTCGATCTTAAGGTAAGAATTGTCTAACAAATAAAAGTTCAAACATTGGATAGAAAAACGTAAACAAAAGCTTAACGTGCATCGCAAGCATTAAAAAAACAGAAAATTTTTAAATGCACCATAATAAATAAAGGTTCTCTCACCCAGAGCTATCATTTCTTGAATCTGAGACAGCTGTTTCAGCCTTGTTAGGCTTCTTCAGTCAGATTTACTCTTGATGGTAGCTCAAAGTGCGAGACAAAGAAGAAGAAGAAACCATCCCGGCTCCCCGGAATGGCCCCTCCAACCAAATCAAACACCAACAATAAATTATTGTGCACCGCACAGCCTCAAATTCTTAGTCCCGTGACTCGCTGGGCACAAACGAATTTAAGAATGGATTGAGAACCCAAAAGAACATACAATAAATGTAATGTGCATCGCAAGCATTAAGAAAACAGAACATTTTTGAAATGCAGCTGAATATAAAGGTAAAACACTTAGATATCATCCAATAAAATATTATCTATACAAATACAATTGTTAATTAAGTTAATAACTCTTGATAATTATGAAAGTCTTATATTCAGTCAACACATTAGTCTTCGAATGTTCACGAAGAAAAACAAATGTCTGCAGATCATTTCTTTATGATTACAAGTTCTATAGATAAATTCATCTATATTTAACACACTGTAATAATCTTGATGCACTGTTATCGAAACACGATTAAAAGTCCTTCTGTAAATGTCTCACAATTAGTCATTGTCTGTTTATCCTTAACCTTGATTATCTTTAGAATTCTTCTTCTTTCAAAAGAATGAAATAAGTAAATAACACTTAATTAGCTGCATCATGACCTCCATCAATTAATCGCTTTTTACTTTTGTCTCGATGCGCAGAAGTTTCAATGTCCTCCTAAAGAACGTATTAGACCCTGGCTAAAATCATGTCTCCTAGTGTTCGATTTTGGCATCCCGCGTTGACTTCCGCACAATATCCTCCGTTCATTCCTGTAAATAAATACTAAATGCAGAATATTAATGCTACTTGTAGATTATACTGGAACCGCAGTAATAATTCACCATTTCGGAGATGTCTATACGTAGACTGTTATCTAACAATGTATTCTGCTCTGAGGATATCATCTTCCCCATGTCTTATAGCCATATCTACCGACGAAAAAACTAAATCGCCAGACTTTACAGAATTCGTCATTCTATTTCTACAATGCAATTCACGACAATCGGAAAGAATAGATTCTTACAACACTGCAATGCATTATGATCAATAACGCAGTCTTTATATTTTTAATTATTCAGTCATTGTATTATTCTGTTCATCCTAACACTTATGAGCATAACTATTTCAGACTCCTTCAATAACAAAGCTACGTGAGTTATATCACTTTTATATTCATCCGATTTAACTTAAATAATGAAAGGAAATATAATAGATAAAATTAATGTGCATACATCAACATAAGTAAGAACAATAAAAATAAAACGCACAAAACTAAGAGTTAACTGATCTGTTTTTGGAAATTGCGATACCGGCAACCCACGATGGACGATTTCTCTTTCCTGACCTTCGTCAGTTGGGTTCGTCTAGTATCTTAACATTTCAGTGAACTCGAGAAACATGGTCTTAGGGTCTTAGCGTAGATTAATTCATTGGCCCATTTAATTCTTTATTTAGGTTTTGATGTTTTTTTAATTGGAGGGCCGTTTTGAAGTTTACTTTTGTTCTATTTATATGTTTCTCGAGTTCACTGAGATGTTAAGATACTGGACGGACCCAACTGACGAAGGTCAGGAAACCAGAAATCGTCCATCTTGGGTTGCCGGTATCGCAATTTCCAAAAACAGATCAGTGAACTCTTAGTTTTGTGCATTCTATTTTTATTTTTCTTACTTATAAAGAAAGGAGAAAACAAATAACAAATTGTTTATCAAACAATTTCCTTTACATTCGAGATCGTCAATTATACAATACCCTTGAAGCATTTTGCCTGCCCCCCCCCCTCCCGCTTACACCCCTTAGGATCCGAATATCAAAAATTTGTCGAATGCATAGTCTATATTTCAGATTTTGACAAAGAACACTCATATCAAACTTCGTATTTCCAACTAAAGAGATTTCGGAGATAGGCGTATCCTTCAAGAATGATCCATCCACCCTCTCCCGTTTACATCCCTTAATCCGGATCGGGTTTTTGTTCTTAATGCATTGTTCTGGGATCCATGTGAAGCTCCGTGTCAAATTTCATAAAGATCCGTTGAGAAATGGCGACGTTGTTTCTAGAGAAACAAACAAACTTTCGCGCTTTATTATATAATTTCAATTTTTATAAACCCTTTTTTCTTAAAAAGTATTGAATAAAAAATGATTTTCTTTATCATCTATTCTTTCATCCATTGCTACTATTTGCGCATCTTTTAAGAGCCAGTCTAAATTTTAGTAGAGTGGTCAGCCCGATGCCCACCAACATTTAATTCCCTGTACCAATTCTACAGGTGCTGAATGGATCCTGCACTTTGAGGATCCACGTTGAGAAGAATTCAACGTGGAAAAATCCCCGACCTTAATGCTGGGCGAACACGTAGCAATTTCAGGCAATATTGTGGGACAATATTGCCCCTTTTTATTGCTGACAACCGTTGTCAGTTCAGATCACGCGCGAACACGTAGCTTTTCCGAAACGAATATTGTCCTGACAATTGATGGTTACGGTGCTTCTCACTGGGGAGAGCTAAAGAGAGAGCGTGGTTTCGTACAGAATTGCTATCGTATTAAACGCCGACCCTCTTTAGAAATCAATTACGATTCTTTCAGTATCAATTGACAAAATGTTGTTGTTGGAATTATCTGTTTTGGGCCGACCCATTTTGCTGATTTTAAGCCTTGTTTCTCAAAGAAAATGGCCGGCGTGAGTGACTGAATTTCCGATGTTCAAAGTCCCGCCTCCTTCGACGTCAGCATTGTCACGTGATTTCATCCGTTCATGTGATTCGCTATTGTTCCAGCAATATGTTGCGACAACTGAAATTGTTCCTTTTTTTCCGACAATCTTAATTGTCTTGAAATGGGCAATCTTGGACAAAATTGTTCATTTTTCTTGCTGCAAATGGTTGTCAGTAATGAAAAGGGGCAATATTGTCCCACAATATTGCCTGAAATTGCTACGTGTTCGCCCAGCATAACAGGGGTCGGCGGTTGAACCCAGACCCTCCAGCCAATAGTCAAGCGCATGAATAATTAACCTGCAGTTCCACAAACTATTAATATATTGAGGTTATTTCTTTAAGATATTCACAGTAGAACAAAATTTCTACTAATTGAGAAGGGAACACAAAAATATTTCTAAACAGAATGAAGACTTTCTACTTTCTATCAACATCACTTATTTATTTTATCAAACGATTAACATACGGGGATGGGGGGGGGGGCAGAGCTACACAGAAATTGAAAAATAATTCGATAATATTGAGAAATGAAATATTACATTTTCCTATTTCTTAATAATTTCTCAATGTAACTAAAATTCATATTAGCGGAATTCCATCATTAACTTATTAAAATTCCCTTTATTTAGATAAAGTGCGATTTAAAGCGATTCCAACGGGATTATTAACCTGGATGACACCAGGTGAAGATATGAAAAATGCTCCTTTTTCTTTCTTAGTAAGTTTTTTAGAGTTCCTTTTTTATTTTTAAATTAAAGTTAATAGTTTTTTTTTTTAACATAATGTCTTCTTTTATTTCACTTATATTCCCATCCTATTAATTACATAGCTTTTATTTATAAGAGTATCAGCAAACTGATAAGATGTAAAGAGATTGTGAAATAAGAATCACAATACAATTTGAAAATATATTCAACACGAAATTTTGAAAACAAGTGAATCACTTATTTCGAAAAGGTAACATGTACGAAAATGCAAGTTTTACAGGAGACATAAAAAACTGTTTATTCCATAAACTGTAAGAATATTAATAGTTCTACTGTTAAAAAAAAAAAAGGATGCCACGACAGGCCTATGCAGGCCCAAGGGCTCGCGGGAGGTAAGGTCCCGGCGTTACTTGAACAACGGGACTAGGTTGAGGTCGGGAGGTCAGCCCGACACCCGCCCGCCTTTAACTCCCTGGAAAGAAACCAGGTACCCATTCTACAGAGGGCTGGGTAGGCCCTAGGACCCGTTTGGAGGAGCGTGGAAAAATTCCCGTCCCCGCCGAGACCGGGAATCGAACCCGCGACCTCCAACCCGCAAGTGCTAATAATGAGATATGGGTATTCAGCACTGGTTAATGTATTGTGCGTTTGAAATAAAAAAATATATAAAAACTTGCACTTGTTTCGTTTTCAAACTAAACTAGAAAAATTATAATACTGGAATTACAAAAAAATTGCTAAATATAGAGCAAACTGA
Source organism: Thereuonema tuberculata (assembly GCA_023159025.1). Lineage (NCBI taxonomy): Eukaryota > Metazoa > Arthropoda > Chilopoda > Scutigeromorpha > Scutigeridae > Thereuonema > Thereuonema tuberculata. The sequence continues at coordinate 348,963,404 of JAFIDM010009631.1, forward strand.
ACAGAAATGAATTGTTAACAAATCCGATAACGTACAATTTCCTTTATTATGATCGTCATAACTAAAAGTCTTCCTCTGGTGCTTCATTTTGCTCTGTAGATGGCCAATTTATGATTTGTGACCAATATTCTTTTTTCTCAGCCGGAATGTAGTCCATTAGCTTCTTCAGATCATCTAGCTTCTTATGATTGATGGCAATTTTGTTGGAATATGCAGGAAAAGAAACAACATTTGGCAAAACCTGTGTTTGGCTTGCTGGTCGTCCTAATGAGAAATCCTCAAACTGAAGTCCATCTCTGAAAGGCAGATCTGTTACTTTACCAGGTTTCTTTGCAGTATATCTGAACTCATTGTAGTCGCTTGTAGTGGATAGTAGATTAAACAATATGAACTTCATGGGGTGATGGATGTATTATTTGTTTAATAGTGAGAATGGATTGCTATGATCGCATTGTTAGGAGATAGCGACCAAGCGGTTTTTTAAGGATGAATTATTGTATAGAATCAAGATAAAATGGCGTAACGTAGCAACATGGAAGTTTGGTGTATCAATAAGAAGAAATGGACGTATATAGACCATTTCAAGGATATATCTCAGTGAAGATTATGACTGCGGAAGTGAAAGGATATATAGTATTTCCTGGAATAATAAGTATCCTCGAAATATATTTATAATATGCAGTTGTGATAATTTTAGTATTGTTTTTGAAGTAACTTGAAAACATATCATAGTATTCAGCAGGACTAATCTGTTTTTGTTCAATAATTTTCTTTTTCTTCATGAGTAGGGAAGGAAATCATTCTATAATAGGAACGAGCAATGAATCCTGATATTGTATATAACGAATTTGTAGGCGGGATCGTCTAAGGACTAACGCAGATATCTACTACGTAACAGCTGAAGGTAAACCCTAATTCTAAAAGGAATTCTACGGAAGTTCGCATTAAGAAGAAAATAAAGTAAGTTACACTTTATTACTTTAATACAAAGAACACTTGGGGTTATACTACGATACACAGCGTATATAACGAAGATTTTATAAGTTTTTAATAAGGATAAGGAATTTTCAGATATCACAGAAAAGAATACCACTGAGGATATAAAGTAAATAAAGTTAGTTTCCATGTCAATAAGAAGGATTTGCTACAGACTTGATTAATAAAGAAATAAGCAATTAACTTTATTAATGGAGAAATTTATCAGCTTATTGCAAGGTTAATAAACTTTACTTGAAATGTTGATAATATTCATCTAGAGACAACCGGACTTTTTACTAGAGTAGAAAGTACAATTAATAATCACATACGGTGATAGAACCATTCTAGATAATAATTGGAAGTTATATTATCATACAAGTAGTTAAAGGATAGTTTTTTCACATAAGGTGAAAAACTTTAATGTTTAAGAAAAACCAATAGAATTTGAAGAGACTTAAACTAGAGTCTAGGAGAACTTTAATTACGTTTACTAGATAATTATTTATCTGACAAAGGAATGTAAAATGTTAATTAATATTATTCATCTGATATAAACTTTTGTTGTTATAGAATTGTATATGTGTTACTGATTATTACAACATGATAGAAGATTTTAAAGTCGCTTTCTTATTTCATTAACACTTATCCATTTATTGTTCCATACAACTCTGCTATAAATATATATCAATCACATAATAGCTATATCACTTCATTGCTGATATGGAAGGTTACTTTCTGATCTTTTGCTTCCTTTTTCCCGTAACACCTGTCTGACAAAACTTGCCTCTTGTAATGTTGTGGCCACCATTTCTTGAAGTCTATTATTTCCTTGCCATGAACTTTGTGAACTCGGAACTTCCCAGTTTTTGAAGAACCCTCGATTAAATTCACATACTCATCTTGAGTATAAACTCGATCTTCTTTGCGTAGCTTCCGCTTCACTGTACCAAAATCCCCGTCACATTCATTGAAGGAATGCCCTCGTACAGGAAAGTAGTGTCTGATTTTTTGGAACCGTCCACTGGATACCAATGACAAGAGAAAACGCACAACTGTGTGGTTTTTATTCTGCCCAGGGCAGCCAAATGAGAAAATAAAGAATTCCGTTAGAATTCCGTTAGAATTCTGTGGAAGGGACATATGTGTCGATGAAGAGTTTTACAAAGGTACAAACTTCATTTGGACCTTTCAAGACTTCTCTCTCTTGATATAAATAGAAGAATCCTTTATTGTTTTTCATGTCGTGGATGCTCTACTACAATCAGTGTCGTTAGTGTTAAGCGATCATCATGGTTAGCGCAAGCGCGTTTATGCACTTCCGCATGGAGATCAAAGCTGTTTGCTTCGAGAACGTAACATCTGACGCACATGGTATGTTTTCGAACTAAACAATTGCATCACTGGTGCCGTAGCGGTACGAAGCGATAGATGCTAAGTTTTCCAACAAAATTTGAAGTACAAACAGAAGGAAAACAATATGGCGCAAAAAACGCAAAATTGAATAAACTGTCACATGTTACCTTTTCGAAATAAGTGATTCAAGTATGTACTAGATAACCGTACAAAAATAAGATATTTTTTACTTTAACTCTATTTTGAATAAGTAAAAAAAAAAAAAAGTAAAGCAAATAACAATATTAGCAACATTTTTCATACATATAAAGGAAAACAAATTGATGATGTGCTCTGTTTATATTCAATACTTCTGCCTTTCTGCAGTAACAGCACAGTATTGTTATAGCTTTGCAGTTAAATTACAGATTATATTATATAAGTCAATAGTTGTATTAAGGTTATTTATAATTATTAAGACTAAGATTAATAAGTTTTACCCCCGATTTCTTCTAAATTAAATCTAACTTATCACTAAATTGCCTGTTGGTAGAATGTGAGATTGAATGCTGAACAAATGTGGTCGGACAAACTGCTTCTTACTAGTGATAATAGCAAATTTATAACAAAAACATCGAATTCAATTTATGCAGCAGCTACCCAAAGCCTCCAATCATTAATATAGAAGCATTATCAAGCAATATAGAAGAATTTAAAAGCGTTAATAACAGTGAAAGCATTTAAATGGGAGTAATTTTTTATATACTCTTGTTTGAACAACTTCGATATATTAATTAGAATAGCTTAAAGATCCAATTTGAAATTCACTTCCTTGTGCGATTGTTGTTTTCGGTGAAAGGCTATTTTTCATTAATAATTCTCGAATGCAATAAAAATCAATAAAATTGTTTTTAAAAAATTTTCCAATTTTCTAAAATTCTCAATTACTTAACATAGAATTATCATTTCATCGAAGCTGTTCCCGTCCATTTTATGAAACATTATTATTCAAATTTAGCAGTAGTAACGAAGCTTTCATTGTGCTGCATTAGCATCATTATATTTGAAATTCGTGTAAGATGAAATGATAATAATGGTAATTAGTGCAGTATCTAAGACATGTTCTTAGATAAGTATAAAAAAAAATCCAATGTTAAATTGCAATACTTCTCTTTTCTCGTAAATTATTCCTTTTCAAACAGATGTAAACGTTAGTAGTTTACAGTTAAAGTGATAGTTGTCTTTTTAAAATAAATATGATCTTCAGTGTGTAACTTTTTTTTTCTACAGGTTCTTGTTCATAACAAGGAAGATGATCCTCGCACTGTCGATTTGAACTCAGCAATTTACGTTCATCATCAAGTTTTAGGCTTGATATCATTCGATTTCAGAAAGGTTTGTAATGTAAATTAAATTAAATCTTAAATTACCTTTTAAATTACACTAGTTGCGACCCGTGAAATATTCACGGAAGTAAAACAAATTCCACATTTTTGAAAAACACAAGATTGAAAAATATGTACTAAGCTAATTTTTTTAGAAGCCATGACTTCCACAACAGCCCATATTTTTGTAATTTGTATATTGGCTTATTTGTTAAAATAATATTATAACATTGTTAAAATAAAAAAAATGATTTACCACTTTCGTAGTAGCCAGCACTGCGGTTTCTCATTATGAAACATAATGGCAACCTGCTGCCTTAAAAGAATAGGCTCGTCGAAATTGAAACAGTATTAACGGAAGTAAAACAAATGCCACATTTTTGAAATACCCTGAAATTTTTGAAAAACACAAGATTGAAAAAGATGTTCTAAGCTCATTTTTTAAAAGCCATGACTTCCGTAACAGCCCACATAAAATTTGAATGACTAAGTCAAATTTTGTTAAAATAAAAGAAAATAAAAAATTGATTTACCAGTTTCAACAATAACATTAATAGTAACGAATGTCCAACAGCCAATACCAATAATCCTGTCTGGACAACAATGATGGCATGTGCTTCGTCATTGTCCCCTACTTGTTGATTAGTGAGCGTGTGGCTACACAGCCGAAATTATGTAAAAACCGAGGTTTTACAAACTCTCTGATAAATTTTGACGCATGAACTTCATGCATTTCAGTGTAAACTTCATTTATGTGGGAAAGAAAATTTCAATACGCTGATAATAATTATGTAATCGCGATCCGGCGTGGTGAAGTGGGAAGAATATTCGAGACGCCATGTTTAAACATGGGCGTGACGTCATGCCTGACGTGTACCAACGCTGCACTGTGATTGGTTATTTCAAATTACAAATTTACAAAGATCCGTACAACTTTTGCCTATTAATAGGATGATATAAAAACGTGCCAAAACTTAATAAATGATAACAAAGATAATCAAATTACTTGTAATTGTGAGAGAATGGACATAACAAATAATCATAAATATTTAGGTATACATACCGATAATAGTTTTGGTTGGTGTAATCAATATAACTATGTCACAAATCTTTATTAAACTCCAAAATACAGCACCACAGACCAATATTTCGTCTTATTTTTCAAAGACTTCCTCAAGGTTTTTTGGTAAGCATAATAAACAAATAAATAAAATATAAAATAAAGATGAAAATGGAAAGAGAAATAACCTTCTCAAACCTTACAAATCAATAAATAAATTTTATGGTAATAAGTACATCAAATGATACTATTGTCATATAACAATAAAACATTCAAAATATTTTGAAAACAATCAAAAGATTTGAAACTTATTATTACATTAAATGCTACTAACTTTCTGTTATTTACAACAATACTAGTTAAATTTTAAAATTTTACTTAATCTTTTGTTTTTTATCAAAGATTCTCTGAAAATGCTGAAAGACATGTTATTTACTTTCTGTGATTTATCCCTGTTAAAACATATGCAGCAATTTATTAGACAATATTCTAATGCATATCTTTTATATTCATCTTGAATTTTGTAAATGATATTCACTATAGGTTCAGGGTTGTGACCATATCGAAAACAGTGGTCTGCCCATTCCGATATTTTCTCATGTTTATTACGGAAAGCCCGTACATGTTCCTCCACCCGTTCTTTAACTGTGCGACCTGTGCTTCCAATGTAGATCCCCTGACAATCTCTACATTGGAGAGCATAAGCCACCCCCATATTGTGTAGATCTGTATTACCTCTTTCTCTTTTGAATTTAAATAAAACATTATCTTTGAAATATACTATATTGATTTTATTTTCTTTACATTCTTTTTTTACACTGTCATTAATTTTCAAACCAATGGGGAATACCATGCATTTTTTAAACTCTTCTTTATTATTGTGATCTTTTTTTATATTTCTTCTTTTAAAAAAATCTTTAAAATTTCTTTCAATAAATTCCAAAGGGTATTCATTCATTAGTAATCTTTCTTTCAAATTAATAATCTTTTCTTTCCATAATTTTTTGTCTTCTGTAAATTCTGAAATTTTTCTTAAGTGACTCTTAATAATTTCCTTTTTCGTGGAGATGTGATGGTTTGAAGTGAAATTCAGGATATGGTTGCTTTGAAAAGATTTCCTGTAATGTTCATAAGTTAAACCTGTAATTTCATTTTTTAATGTAATGTCTAAATAATTGATTTTATTATCTACTTCTTCTTCACTTTTGAATTTTATGTCCTTATGGAATCTGTTAATATAATTTAGAAATCTGGAGAACTGTCTGCTTTTACCCTCCCATATAATCAATATGTCATCTACAAATCTTCTATAAAGAAATTTTGCTTCTGTCCATTTTATAATATAATTAGCTTCAATCCAATTCATGTAAATATTACATAATGTTCCCGAAACCGGACTACCCATCGGAAAACCTTTTATTTGTTTAAAAACCTTATCTTTATATTTAAAATAACTATTTTCAATAATTAAATTCAATAACCTTACAAAATGATCTTACAATGTTAATTTACAAAATAAGTTCAATATAAATAAAGATCATTTTGTATTGTACATTAAACTTTCAAGTATCTATAAAACAGGAGTAATTCTCTAATTACACCTAATAAGACTGGTAAATATTAAAAAAAAAATATATTAACTTAAAAATAAACGTACTAATATACCGGGTGATCAAGAAATAACGGGAGGTGTTCGGAGCCCTGTAGCGTGTTATGTACTGGACGAAATAGAACCAAATTTGGCCACCATACACATTAAAATATGCGGTTTCGAATTATCAAGAAAAAAAAAATTGGTACCAAACAACGCCAATAGGGGAAATTCTGGCGCTGCGGTCGAAAAATGCATCATGAAATTTGCATATACGTGTACTTAGTGACACGATATCGAGGATAAAAGGAAAGGTTGCGGGAATTCTAGTCATTCTGCAAGAAGTCGCCCGTCGATGGCGTTGTCACTACGTGATCGTGCCTTATTATTCAAGCTGTTTATCAGCGGGATGAAAATGCCAATGCTGCTCTTCGTGAATACCGGCGGTTAAAACAGTTACGTAGAGGACCGATGACCATAACTAACTTACGAAGAATGGTTGAAAGATTTGAAAGAACAGGAACTCTTTGTGTGCAACCAGGCCGATGACGTAAACGTATCAAGCAGGAACAAGTTGAAGAAGTTGCAACTGCCGTTCAGGATCAGGCGATAGCTAATAAGCAGGATACCAGCAGTGCACATTTAATATCACGACAAACAGATATCCCGTTGTCAACGGTGCAGTAGATATTGCGTAAGATCCTGAAATTTTATCCGTATAAGATAACACCCATTCAAGAATTGTTCCCAGGGGACAGAAATACCAGATTAGAGTTTGCTTTGAGATTTTTGGCTCGATTGGAAGTGGATGACGAGTGGCCGTGGCGGATATAATGGAGCGATGAAGCTCACTTCCAAGTGCACGATAATATCAACATATACAACTGCCGTATTTGGGCTGATACAAATCCACACGTTGGTCAAGAGATCCCCTTACATTCGCCGAAAGTCACAGTTTGGTGTGGGTTCACTGCTTCTTTTATCATCGGCCCGTACTTTTATGAAGAAGTCGGTAGAAATGGACTAATGACTTGTTCTGTCAATTCCGACAGGTATGCCGATATGCTCGAGAACTTTGTGATACCTCAAACTGAAGCAAAGAAATTGTATCGATTCTACACTTTTCATGCAAGATGGTGCGCCACCGCACGTCGGACGACGGGTGAAGGATGTCCTGCGTCAATATTTCACAGACGCTAGAGTAATTAGTCACGCATTTCCCATGAATTGGCCTCCGAGATCCCGTAATCTGAATCCTTGCGATTTCTGGTTGTGGGGCTACCTGAAAAGCATGGTGTATCAAGGACATGTTCCTGACATTCCTACCTTAAAAGATAATTTAACGTTACATGTCAGACGAATAAATGCCGATATGTTGCGAGCCACCATCGAACACCTCGTGTACCGCATGCAATTAGTGGAAAAGGGCTGGTGGTCACCTTGAGCCATATTTCTATTTTGCTATAATAAGCGTTTTTCATTGGTATTTGGTGTGTTGTTGTTTACTGTTTCCATTGGCAGTTATGTATTCTTTTTTCACACATTATGCGCTTGCAGCGCCAGAATTTCCCCTATCGGCGTTGTTTGGTACTAATTTTTTTTTCTTGACAAATCGAAACCGCATACTTTAATGTATATGGTGGCCAAATTTTGTTATATTTCGTCCAGTACATAACACGCTACAGGGCTCTGAACACTTGTTATTTCTTGATCACCCGGTATACCAATTTAAAGCGCTCTATAACCTTAATTGAAACTTTTTCCTATATTTTTGGTTTACAAAATTTTTTTAGCAAAAAAGGAAATTAGTGTTGAACCAAAAAATAAATGAGAAAAACGAAAAAATCAAGAAAACTGTTGATTTTACGACAAAACTTAAGTGAAGTTTATTTTAAAAACAGAAAACGACGAGCGTTTAAAAAAACAAAACCCATGATATTTGCTCCCTCATGAACAGAAGAAGAACAGAAATCATTTCCAAGCATAGCCATCAGAATTTGAAATTAATATCTGTTTCGACTTCTGAATCAAGAAACTTTTTCAAAATTTTCTGGTTTCGCTCGTTTGTGATAAGCTAATAACTTGTGACAATATATCATATAAATATAAAAATTCAGCGTTTAACAACTAAATTTGAGTATAAAACTATAAAAATGAATATCAATCTGAAGCTTTTTAAGCGCCCTACATTTTTTTATTTAAAACATTTTCCTATATTTTTAGTTTAAAAATGTTTGTAGCTAAAAGAAATTAGAATTAGACCAAAACGAAGAAGAATTTTTAATGAGAAATGTGGGAAAATCAAGAAAACCGGTGATTTTAGGATAAAACTTAACTAAAGTTTATTTTAAGAATGGAAAAAGCCGAGCATTTTAAAAAAAGAATTAGGAAATTTGGCATAACGGTTCACAAGATACAACTTAATAATTACTGCAGGCAGAGAGCACCCGAATATAATTTCCCCCCCCCCCTTTCGTCTTCCTCTGAAGCTTTTTTCTGGCACCCGATTTTTTGTTTTGTATTCCCTAAGGTGTATGTAAACAAAATATAACAGTTGCCAATGTAATGTAATGTAAAAGATGGGTGGTAAATATACCTAGCACCGCGACCTAAGGTCTATTGTACTTTCCCCAACCTTAATCCCCAAAAAGACCAGTAGCTACGGCAAATGCCAGTAGTTTGTTTATAGGGACCTTAATCAAATCCTTTGGTTCTAAGAAAAAAGATCTTAGGATTTTATGTCTGAGCGCTGTATAATATTCACAGTTACATAAGATGTGTGAGGAAGTCTCTGTAATGTCTTTGTGTAACTTTAAGACATTTGTGTTAAAAAATAACATTAAAAGTATAATGTAAGTTTTAACAAGAACACAATTTAATGTGACATGTATGGAGATTACATCTCTAGGATCACTATGGTAACACACGAGTGTGCTTAAGATGATAACAATAATCTGATACGTCATGATGACGTTACAATTAATCTAATATGTCATGATGACGTTACAACTTTTTTTTTTAATCTTCATGTTTTTAAATTCACATTTAAATGGCTTCACACATTGTGTGATTCAATGTGAACAGTTCTACTCACATTTAAAAACCCAAGCGGTTTGGTGGGCGGACAACCCTACCCGACCTTGTCACTGTTAATGGCTTGGACACAGGAGCATCAGAGGTGTGCTCACCTTTAGACGACACAGGAGTTTGTGTGATATCTGAAGCAGGACCAGTCTTCTTATCACTAGGCGTTTCAACTGTGCGAGAAGTAGTTGGAATTGGTGACTCTGACGTCTCTGATGAATCTGGTAATGGTAAAGCTGGCGATGATGGTAGCTGATGAGGAATGTTGGCAGAGGTATGGTGTAAGTCCTTATGATTCCTCCGCAGGATAGAACCGCTGTGTGTGGTCACAACAACTGATCTAGGCCGTTCATGTATTAAAGTCACTGTTCCTCCTTGCCAATCTCGGTTACCTTGCTTCACTCTAATTTTGTCACCAGGTTTAAATTTTTGTGTACCTCGTCTATGAAGATCAGCATAAGATTTCTGCTTGTTGCGAATTCTTCTTAGTTTTGATGAAGTATTGCTTGGAATATCAGGTGTTGCTCTTATTAGTGGTAATAGAGTTCTGGTTGGTCTTCCAAACATACGTACAGCAGAATAATTAAGTTCATTACGAGGCGTATTTCGTAAATTCAAATTGCTAGCATAACATCATAATTTTCTTTATGGCACTTACGAAGTAAATTTTTGGCAGTCTGCACAGAGTGTTCTGCGAGTCCATTGGATTCAGGGTGTCTCGGACTGGAGGTGACATGTTCAAAGTCCCAATTATTGGAGAACTCTTTAAACACTGAAGACGAGAATTGAGGTCCATTGTCTGACATGCCTACTTCTGGTATTCCAAATAAAGAGAACCTCTTTTTACACTGTTGTACCACTGATTCAGAGTTGGTCTGTTGAAGCTGCACAAAATCGAAGAATCCCGAATAACTATCCACTATAATCAGATAATTCTTTCTTTTTAACTCGAACAAGTCTGTGGCAACAATCTGGCAAGGAATTTCAGGAATTCGATGGAGTAGAATTATTTCTTTATCATTGCTTCTTTGTGTAGCTTCACATGCGGCAGATTTGTGTATGAACTCAGTAATGTCTCTCATCATATTGTTCCAAAACACTGTCTCTCTGGCTCGTTGGAGACAACTTTGTATACCTAAGTGTCCTTGATGTATTATCTTTAAATATTTATTGTGCAGACTTTTAAGTATTAGAGGTCGATCACCTTTCACAAGTAAGTCACCATGGTAACTCAATTCATCTGTGTAATTCCAATACTTTTTAAGTGATCTGGCAAACTTGTACTCTTTGTAGGCCAACCTTTATAGATTATTTGTTTCAAATTACTCAGTTCTGTATCAGCTAACGTAGCTTCACGTAATTCTTTTAATGCTCTTGTAGACATTTGTAAGACCAGATTAATTGCCAAATCGTAGTCTTCTAACTCTTTGCCTTTTGTCTCAATACAATCTGGACTAAGTGTATCAGGTATAGGTATTTGCTTTCTGGGCTTGTACTCAATTTTCGGAGAGTAAGGAAGTATATCAAACAAAATTTTCTGAAGCCTTAACGGTGTAGACATCAGCATCTTTTTACCTATAGCTTCTACAGGCTTATGATCTGTTTCCACTGTAAGTTGTTTTCCATAAACATACTCATGAAAACGTTTGCAACCAAACCGAATTGATAGAGCTTCTTTTTCGATTTGCGGGTAATTTACTTGTGCTTTATTAAGAGACTGTGTAGCATATGCAATAGGTCTGCCATTCTGAAGAAGAACTGCACCAACAGCTGTAGAACTGGCATCTACTGATAAAGTGACAGGAGAATTTACATCATAAAAAGCTAACACCGGTGCTGACTTAAGAACCTTCTTGATTGAACAAACAGCATCGTTGTGCTCTTCCGTCCAGTGCCACTCTGTATCTTTCAATAGTAATTTTCTCAACGGAGCAGTCAATTCCGAATGGTTTGGAATAAATTATGCTAAATAATTTACCATTCCAAACAGACGCTGCCATGCCTTTACATCTTTTGGAGTTTCAAGTTTATCAATGGCTTTAACCTTGTCTTCATCAATTTCTATACCATTAGGCGTAAAGAGGTGTCCTAGAAATTTAATACGTTGTATATAAAACACACACTTATCTCGATTAAGTCTAACTCCAGCATTGAAAAGCTTCTTAACAATTCGCATAGTAAGTTTCTTTATCTCCTCTAACATATCTGCAAACACAATAATAGCATCCATAGAGTTAATGGCGTTAGTTTCTCCTTCCAATAATGTGCTGATTATTTGTTGAAATACTTCGGGAGCTGCTGCAATGCTAAATGGTAGCCTGTTGAATGTATACCTGCCCAAGGTGTGTTAATCGCTAAGTATTTTTTAGTACGTTCTGATACCGGAATCTGCCAAAAATCCCTGTTTTGCAATCAAGAAGAGAAAAATATTTAGCATTTGTCATTCTAGCTGCAATCTCTTCGATAGTTCTCAGCGGGTAGTGACGACGTAAAATTTGTTTATTTAGGTCACTCGGATCCATGCATATTCTAATACTGCTCTTCTGTTGAACAACAACTATCGGACTTACTGCAGGTGTTGGCTCTCTAATTGGCGAAATAACATCTAATTGGACCATCCGATCAAGTTCTCTCTTGACTTGTGATCGCAATGCATTGGTATGCGTCGTGGGGGATGCACTACAAACTTTGGATTCTCTATAAAGTCAATGTCGTAAACAAAAGTGTTAATTTTACCCAGACATTCAAATACTGCTTTGGGTATTTCTGACTGAATATAGAATGATTGCACTCTAACTATCAATCCTGATTCCATGCAAGTTTTGTATCCCAATATCGGTGTTACATCTTGATCTACGACTAACAAAACTAGTGTTATTTGCTTTTTAGCAATTACACAATTGACTTTAATTTATCCCATGACATCTAATTTGCTATCGTTAAAAGTGATAAGTCGTCTTATCTTGGAAGGCACAATAGTAACATTAATACTGCGAGCTAATTTACTGCTTATAACATCACATTGAGCACCAGTGTCTAGTTTAATCCTGACTCTTAAGCCTTTTCCAAAATGTACAGTTTCATATAAACCATCAGGAGTTCCTTTGTTATTCACCTGTTCAACGTACAAATGTTTCTCTACGACAATTTCCTCAGCCGTCTCAATTTCCTTAGCCGTCTTTCTATTTGTTTTCGTGCGGCAACAAGACGCAAAATGACCTTTGAGATTACATTTATTATATGTCTTATTAAAAGCTATACAATGCCTTGCTTTAAGCTGGGTACCACATCTTCGACAGTTAAATTTTCTCTCACTGTTAAATTTTACTTTCTCTTACTTATTAGCATTTTTTATAGAAAGTTTATTTACAAGATGTGCATGACTATCTGTACTTTTCATAGCAGTAACCTGTCGGCAGGCAGTTTCACAGTTACGACAAATTAAAATTGACCTAGTCAGATCTAATTTAGGTTCTGCTAATAATTTTTCTCGGACTGAATCACTAAATACTCCACCTACGATTTTATCGCGTAGCATAAAAACGTTCTCCAAAGTACCATAATTACATTGTTTAACTAATGTTTGAGCTTTAGTCAAAAATTCATCAAAAGTTTCAGTTTCATTTTGTTTTAGCTGATAATGAAATAACCATGAAGAATAGGACTCATTTTGTTTTGGAGCAAACTTTTCCTCAAATTTATTCTTAATCACTTCTAAGTTTAGTTTATCATCTTCTGATAAATCAAAAGTATTGTATATTGGCATTGCTTCCGACCCTATAATTGTAAGAAATGATTCTACCTGCTTACTTGGCGAGCGAAGATCTAAATCAACTGCTGTTGCCCAAAATTGAAATTGTTGTATCCACAATTTCCATGTTTTATCCATACTTTCCGATGATATTTTCAACTGCGACGGCGGACGTAATCCAGACACAATGGAATCTTGCATCATGGCGGTTAGGCTTATTCCATACGTCTTCTCAATTGAAGTTTTCGATTCAGCTTTATTCCATGTTTTGGGAAAATAAAATAAGCTTTTACTTCTGACACTATGTAATGTCTTTGTGTAACTTTAAGACATTTGTGTTAAAAAATAACATTAAAAGTATAATGTAATTGTAAGAACACAATTTAATGTGACATGTATGGAGATTCCATCTCTAGGATCACTATGGTAAAACACGAGTGTGCTTAACAATGATAACAATAATCTGATACGTCATGATGACGTTACAGTCTCATCTTCTGAATTACATCTCCTACAGACTAGGTTGTCTTTTAAATTCAAAAGCCATAAATGCTTATTGAGACGACAATGCCCAGTAAGTACACCAACAACAATACCAAGTTCCTTTTTCCGTAACATTAAAAGTTCGAAGGAACGTTTATTGTTTGGTCCTTGAATTAGCATCTTGGCTTGTCTTTGTCCCTTAAGCCTGTGCCATAGCTTGAGCTGTAGAGCTCTCATTTTCTTAAGAAAATCATGTTATTAGATAAACCAATAACAGGTTGCGGGCCTATAAAGGTCATCTCCGAGCCTTTCTTCGCAAAGGAATCGGCTTTCTCATTGCCTTCATGACCCCTGTGTCCTGGCACCCAAAAAAGACGAACTTTATTGAATTGTGCCAGTAAATACAGAGTTTTGAGGCAATCGAAAACGATATTAGAAGTAATGCGGCATTGATTCAGAGCATTCAGTGCTGCCTGGCTATCAGAAAAAATATAAATATTCTTATTCCTGATGTTTCTGTCCAAACAGATGCCGGTACAAGCAAGAATTGCAAAGTTTTCTGCTTGAAATACAGTTGTGAAATTACCCAGATTATAAGAAAAATCATTCCCGCCAGTTAGGTAATACACACCTGCTCCGGAGCCATTAGCAGACTTGGATCCATCCGTATTCCAAACAGCTTCATCGGTGATTATAGGAATTGATCCAGAATCCCACTCAGCTCTACTTGGGAAATGTATGCTGAATGGTCTTTCAAAGTAATAATAGGGAAGCATTTTATCAGTTGTCATTAGCAGGACAGACTCCTGACTCGAATGCTGCGTGTAGAGTTTTGTATGACTGCTTGCCGAGTGGGTAGAACACCACTCACCCTCAGTCTTAAACCTTAAAGCTCCCAGAGTGGCTTCAGCCTCAATATGTAAATGTAGTGGCAAGAATCCCAGTAGCAATTCCACTGCAGCAGTTCCACTGTAGTTCTCATTGCCCCTGTGATACCTATGCACGCCATTCTTTGTAGCTTATTGAGCTCGCGTTGAGCTGTTTTAAGTTTACGCCATACCATCGCAGCGTATGTGAGAATGGGTCTAATGATCATAGTGTAGATCCAGTGCATAACCTTTGGGTTAATACCCCAGGTTTTACCAATAGCTCCCCGACACGACCAAAAGATTCTTTTGCTTTCGTAATCGAGTGCTCCGAGTGTTGTCTCCAAGTCATTCTTTGGTCAAGTATAACACCCAAATACTTGACTTCTGAAGAAATGGTAAGCTTCCTATCGAAGAAGGTAAGAGCTTGCAGCTCATGCAAGTTATTTTTCCTTGTGAAAGGTATCAAGGTCGTTTTATCTAAATTGACAGAAAGACCTACTTTTTATATCACTTTTCAACCAGTAACAGAGCGTCCTGCATGACTTCTGATACGGTTTTAGGGAATTTACCTCTAACGACTATTGAGATGTCATCCGCATAACCAAAGCAGCCACACCCAAACCTCCCAAGAGACACCAGCAGTTCATCCACCACAAGGCACCACAGCAAAGGAGAAAGAACCCCTCCTTGCGGGCAACCTCTATTGGTAGCGACCGCGAAGTTGTCCCCGAGGAGTGAGGATATGACCACACGTTCACTTAGAATTGATCTCAACCATCGCCTTACGGTAGGGTTAATTACATGATTATGAGTGACTGCATCAACAGCTTCTATAGAGATTCTATCGAAGACCCCCTCAATATCCATGAAGACAGTTAAAGCAAATTCCTTATGCTCAAGGGCTTTCTCCAAAAGTATTACAATACGATGAAGTGCCGTTTCAGTCGATGTACCTTGCTGGTAGGCAAATTGTTGACTGGCGAGAGGATGCGATATAAGAATCTCATCTCTAATGTGTCTATCAACCAATTTCTCTAGAGTCTTAAGCAAAAAAGAGGTAAGGCTGATAGGTCGAAAAGATTTGGCTTGTGAATAGCTTGGTTTGCCAAGTTTAGGAATAAAGATAGCTCTGGTTTGTCTCCACTGCAGTGGGAGATACCCTAGTGCTATACTTGCCCTAAAAATCCGGCAGAGAATCGGTGTAACGATATCCATTCCTTCTTGCAAATGCATAGGGATAATACCGTTCATAAATGGGGCTTTGAAGGGTTTAAATGTAGAAATAGCCCATCTGATTTTTGAATGTTCAACAATTCTTGTAGACACACACCAGTCTGTGCGGTTACCTCTGAGAGGAACCAGTCCCGATCGATGCATGTCTTCAATATTGATTTCCTTAGATTCTGGAAAGTGTACTCCTAACATTTCTTTTAGTGTTTCTTTTCCAGATTTTGTGTAACTACCATTCTCAAGTTTTATAGAACTTAGTTGGTTATAGTTACCTATATCTGAGATTTTAACAAGCTTGGCAGTACTGGAGATGTCTGATACATCTTCAGAGAACTTCCTCCAAGATTCCTTCTTAGCCTCTCTGATGGCTTTATTGTAACAGATGAGGGTGTTTTTATACTCCTCCCATTCGCCTGTCTTTTTTGCTTTATTAAAAAGCTTCCTTGTCTTATATCTTAGATTACTAAGTTCGTTATTCCACCAAGGAACATGCCTTGGTAAACTAGCATCCTTGACCGGACAGTTCTGGTGATAAGAACTGAGAATAGCTTGTTGCAGCTGGTCAACAGCTAACTCAATATCTAACACCGAGCGTATGTTAGAAATCATATCTCCTGTTAGTATTTCTAGATCTTCTTTAAAGCCGACTCAATTCGTCTTTCTGGGGTTCCTGGGACATACCATTTGTTGCCTTTCACCTGCAACATAGAAGCAAATGTACCTAAGATCTGAAAGAGAAAGTTCATTAGATACATGCCAATTATTAACAGAACAAAGCATATTAACAGAACAGAGTGTTAGATCAATTACTTCACTCCTATTACTTACAATGAAGGTAAGTTCATTGCCTTTATTTAAAACATGTAACTTAGTACTTACCAAGAATTCCATGAGATTTTCTCCTCGTTGGTTGCAGTCAGTCTTCCCCAGGCGACATAGTGAGCATTGGCGTCACATCCAATGATGAGTTGTGTTCCATTGCTTTCGCAGTATTGAATAAGATTCCTTACCTCCAAAGGAGGAAAGTTATCGTTCTCCTCATAAGGGAAATATGCTGAGACCACAGCGAGTTCACAAACTTTGCTTCCCACCAGAAGAAGTTTGACTACAGTTGTCTCTCTTGAGAGAAACTCTGTAAGGGGTATGGCACTTATGCCTTTCCTAACCAAAATACAGGTTCTCATATTTTCACAGGTGGTATCATAAGTAAGTAACCATCCTGATCTTGGTAAACCTAATATGTTACTTTTATAAATCCAGGGTTCTTGGATAATGGCTAAATCAATGTTGTCCTCAGCCAGTCTCTGACACAAAGCCGCAGAAGCAGACCGGCTGTGGTGTAAATTGATCTGAATGCAGTTTAACATGTTTGTTGTGACATAAGGGAATCAGAGCCTGAGGATGGAATGATTAGGCGTTCATCCATCTCAACCACTTCAAAGTTTTCGGACGGTGCCAATCCCATGTCCGATTCCCCTGTCGCCACATCCATAGTTGAAACTGCCTGATCTTCGGTTTCTTTAAGTGTGAAACTACCCGCTGGTGCCTTGGAAGAAGAGGGCTCAGGTACCGAGGTATCAACCTCGGGTTTCACATGTTCTGGGTCGTGTAGGATCTTAAAGATACCTTTATCGACCCCGGTATGTGCTAGGTATTTAGCCTGAGCAATAGCTGTGGCAGATTCCCTATCCACTTGGAAAATCCATCTCAGAGCCTGATGGTCTGCGATACGGTTCAGTACTCGCCAACAATTGGTGTTAAGTCTCTTGTTGTAGGCATTGAGCCTCCGCAGTAGGACAGCTGAGTCGGTTGTCCATATGTCTTTCGTCTTGAAAGCTACTTTAACAGGTTTTGGCAGGTCACTGGCTTTAAGAACCCTGAGCCTTGTGCCCTGCAGAACACTGTCATTATTATTAAAGGCTTCTGTCACCCAAAGTGCAGTTGCCTGATTTTCACATAGGTGAAATAGTACCCCTCCATTCAAGCTGAAACTCTTCATTAGTGGTAGAGGTTCCCCTTTAGGGGTTCCGTCCACCCATCTAAGAAGGGCCATCTGGATGGTACCTACTTCACTATCGTCCAGTTTCTCATCTGGGTATTTTTCTTTAATGACGGCCATCTTGAAACAAGAAGCGACCTCACTATAAGTTTGTTGTTTAGCCCCCTGCTTTGGTCTCTTTGGAGGGCCCTGTGCGTTCTTGGGTGATGGTGTCGACACCACTGAACGCTGTCTTTTGGTGGGTTCTTTGAGGGGTGTTTGCTCGTCTTTGGCTACAGGGCTTCCTGCTTGCCTCTGCCTTTGCAATTTCATCCTCATATTTCTTCTGGCTATTTGGATAAACCGCCAAGGTGTAGCCTGCTTAAATTAGAAGCAGTGTGTTTTAGTTCCTTAGCTTCAGAAGATAACTCGGAATTGCCTGTTAACTTCGTGGAGCTAGGTTCTGTATTTTGTTGGGAGATCCCAGTATTACCGTTTTCTTCCCTAGATTCAGCTACCGTGGTAGCTGCTTTTGATAGTAGGGTACTTCCCGAAGGCGACCCTAACCCTTGATTTTTGTTTTTATTTTTATCCATGAATGTTTTATTATCGGGGGAAATAAAAAATCACCACTTGGTTATCCCCTTATTCCAAGCAGAAGGCTACATACGATGGGGTAGCCAAAGGGATCGTTTGCGGCACAACATTTTTCGCTACCCTTGTACCATTCAGTCCTCGGCACGATACCTCCCACCTTAATTTGGATAGAACCATAGCCCCGTTAGCCAGCATGTTTCGGGACCTCCAACTGGGAGTTCCTTACTACATCTGTTTCCACCCTCTACGACGAGGACGTGGGGTTAACAGTTGCCAAAGTGTTATATTATTTGCAGTCACTTTCAAAAGGACAGCCTTTTTGAAAAAAAAAATCACCTAATCTGTTTATTAAAATAAATAATTCATTTTTAGATGATCCTGCTTTATAATGCCTATTAGATGTACCCAATAATTTATTAAAAACAATAACATCTAAATAATAATGTTTGTCTGTAACTAAATTTTATTGTTATAAATCTAAGTCTAATTTGTCTGTGGCTAATCAACATTCTGTGTTTTTCAATGGAAAATACATTATTGCATTAGTCCCTACCTGAACAGATGATACCGGGACCTTGTGATAAACGCCGATCAGAGGTCATAGATGTATGCGAATATATATGCCATTTATTTATTTTATTTCCGCATTTTGTGATAAACACTATATAAACGCATTTTATATTAATATATAGTATATATATATATATATATATATATACATATATATATTGTATTTCCACATTTTGACAATTTTTTTCTATTTTCAAAACCTTATATAGTGCGTGGAAGAAGCTTAAAAATATTTTACTTCCCGATATTTCTCATACTTAAATCTAACTTCTCATATTTAATGGCAAACATTAATAAAAAAATAAATGACATTGACATAATAATACTAGTAGAGGTAAAAATAAAAGATGAAGAAATATTTCTATATAACATAAATGGATTCGATAAACAATGTGAATTGAGAACTGGCTCAAGAGGTGGGGGTATTATTATATGGTATAGAAACGAATTTAATGTTCTTTCTAGAAGTATGGAAACAATAACACATGAAAACTTAATTTGCAAATTTAAAAAAAACTCTCTAATAAAAAATGACTTAACAATTTACATCACATATAGACCTCCACATACGAATAAATCAATATTTATAAATGAATTAAAAGATAATATTATTAACAAAAATGGTAATAGAAATTTAATGTGCATAGGTGACATAAATATACATATAGATGAAAAAAACAAAAGCAAAATAGGTATAAATTACACTTAACATGCTATACAATTTTGGCTTTAAAAATTATATTAATAAAATAACAAGATCAGTAAAAACATCCAAAACTGTAACTAATACATGTATAGACCACTGCTTCATAAATTCAGAATCATTTAAATTCGAAGCTGGAATCCTGCAATGGGATATTTCACATCATTTTGGATTATTGATTGAAATGGAAAGTAATATAACTAATATTAATGAAAAGGAATTGATACATATAACAATTTTAGAATAAATACTGATTACCTAAATCAGGAAATAAATCGTTTATATGAAGAAATAATAATAAAAAAAATTGAAGACCCAAGCAAAATCACTTGTAAGTTAAACAAAATAATTAATAAAGCAAAAGTAAAAATTTTTAATAATCCTTATAAAAAAAAGGATTTAAAAATTTTTATAGGGCATAATGATCCCGGGTACAAAAAAAATTGGATGACCCCTCAATTAATGGAGAAAATAACGGAAAAAATGATTTATACACGAAATTTTCAAAAAACAAGAATAATAAAAAACTGGAAATTGTAAATAAGAAAACACGTAATTCTTTGAAAAATTTAGTCACAAAACAAAAAAATAAATACTACAGAAATTTAATAAAAAATGACTCAAATGTAAATTCAAACATATGGAAAATTTTAAACAATAATATAATTGGAAAAAAAATGAAAAAAAAAATGAAGGAAAAAAATTTATTAGAAAATTATGATAGTAGAATTCAATTTCACAATTTCCAAAAAAACACATACTCGTATGGTCCAGATTTAATTAATACGATAGACATCAAAAAAATAAATGAGTCTTTATCAATTTTGTTGGTGGACCTTTTCAATAAAATATATAATACAGGAATTTATCCAAAACCATGGAAAATTGCATATACAATTCCACTACACAAAGGTGGAGACCAAACAGACCTTAATAACTACAGACCAATTGCTCTAATATCCAATATATCAAAAATAATAGAAAGCTATCTATCGAAAAAAATTAATAACTACATAACTCAAAAGAATTTACTAAACAATAATCAGTATGCATATCAGAAAAACAGGAGCACTACACTATTACTAAACAAAGTTAATGAGAGCATTAATAAATCATTGAATGAAGGAAACATAATATATATAGCTTTTATTGATTTTAAAAGAGCTTTTGACTCTATAGATCATAAAATCATATTAACAAGACTTGATCAAATAGGCATAAGAGGAAAAGAAATAAAAATTATTGAAAA
>JAFIDM010009631.1:348994263-349046388 GCA_023159025.1 Thereuonema tuberculata
TATTATTTGGACATAGATAAACATAATCTCCGGATTCTAAAAAATCAAGGTAATTATGCAAGATTGATTAGTTCATTGAAGATTCAGAGTTTTTCTGATGATGTTTACTGTCCCAAGAATGGCTTCCTTATTCGCAGGTGCCACTCCTGTAAGACGAGTGATTTCCATTCCTTAGTGACAAGTCCATTGGTGGATGTAACAACTGGAACTACAGAGACACTTTGCAGTTGATACATGTCTTGCACTTCGATTGCAAATGCTTGGTATTTCCTCTTTTTTTTCCGCAATGGTAGATGTAACGTGATCATCCAACGGCACAGAAATATCAATAATAGTTGCAGTTTGAGCCTTTTTATTGAATAAAATTATATGTGGCCCGTTGGCTTCTATTGTCCGGTCGGTGACAATAGGTGTGTCCTAGAGAAGCATTGCGGTTTCGTTGCTCAGCACTTGTTCCGGTTTGCATTTATAGTAAGGCGTTTCCTTCTCTATAAGGCGATCTTCTTAGGATAAGGCTTGATGGACAACTTTGGCCACGTCCTTTGAGCAGTACTGGGATGTAAATAGTCCTTTGGAGCAAGTACTGGGCAACCTCCTGAAATATGTTGGTTTGATTCAATATTCTGTTGGCATAGCCTGCACCTATCTGAGATGCTAGTTTTCAAGATATACATTTCATAGGCTTTTTTGCGAACAACCTGATCTTGAATAGATAAGATGAACCCTTCAGTTTCTCCGAAAAGCCCACTTGTTCGCAGCCACTCAGTAGAATATTTGAGATCCGTGTCCTCTGAGGTGAGTGCCGTAGCAAATCTTCCAAGCAGAGTTTTGCTCTTCCAGTTGTTTACTTGATCTATTAGTGTTTTAACGTCTGCCATAGCATTTTCTTGAGACAGTAGCAGTCGAGTGTAAAGTGTGATGTTGTTGATATATTACTTGATCGACAGCACTGTTACGAGACATAAAATATTCCCGCAATTATTTCTCCTGTTGGTGACACATCATTGACGCTTAATAAGCCTCTTCCACCAGTATTTCTAGAGGGATAAAGTCTTTCTATTGAACTTCGAGAATGATGAATTCTATGTCTAGTAAGCGTTGTACGGATCTTTCCGTCAAATGCATTTAATATCGTGTTGGCCCATTTGACTATGCCAAATGTGTAACCTGCTAAAGGTAGGGCTCAACTATTAATGGCTACAAATCAACAAAATCCTTCTCTTCAACAAGAAAAAGAAATTACTACAAAAAAACCACACAGAAAGAGCAAGAATATAAGTTATTATTAAAGAACAGTTATGAGGTCATTAAATTACAATATCAAGGCGTATCCCTGCAAGATAGATCTCGAATCCCTAAGCTATAGTGTAACAAGATCTTTTTATATAGCTGCTGTAGACGAAATTCTTGAGGAAGACATTGCAAATTCTTCGTCACTGGAGCAAATAGCAGATCTGGTATATTGCGCTGCCCTCTCTGTTACGAATACAGTTAAAGTCCCTGAGATAAAAAAAATATTATAAAACAGCAAACTGTAACACTGACTAAACTGCACGTGCCAGCATGGATAAAGAAAATAGAGGTTAAAATTAATATTGCACGATGTAACGTTGCCCATCTTAAAGAATACTTTGTCACTCCAAAGAACTGAGACAAAAGTAAAAAGGTGCAGACGGAATAATAATTAAAGAAATGAGAATAAAACGAAATGATAAGGGCATTGGAAAAGAACTATATGAAAGGGAAGAACATCTGAAACAGCGAATTACAGCATTAGAATATACCTTTACCTCGGTGGAATCTCCAGGCTTGAAATCCCCTGTCCTAAAAAAAAATTAATAAAACCAATAAATTTCATGGGTAGATGAGTGGATTGGTTTGATGATGACAAAAGAAAGTTATTACACAACAATATAGTGATATAATAAGGCAAATGTTCAATGTGCGATTGTTTCAAGGCCATGAAAATTTCATTTGTCTTCCCTTTGACGCAAATAGGGTTAAATTTTGCAAAAAAGTCTAAAATGAAGAGGAAACCCTAAGAAACCAATCTTGACAGCCAAGATGTCTTCGATGTATAAGCTAACTTCCGTAAGATTTTTAACTATTTAAAGTTTTATCTTTTGTTACAGAAAGATTTTGACATCTCCGTAGCGTAGAGAACAGCCTAGTGACTCCATCTATTTTATTATTATTATATCGAAAAAGTTTCAAACCATGGGATTCCCCAGCTAAGACAGTATGGCGGGTCAAGGACCAAAGCACGTATAGCCAATTTATTCAAAAATATAAAAAAAAAAATTTGGAAGAATAGTTAGGGATATGTGCTTGTGTCCATAAATTTCCGAACTATGCGTGTTGTGTTGAGTACTACAGCCTTCTGGAGTTGTGCATAAGTTTTTTTATGAAGTCCTAGTGTGCTGAGGCTGTGATGCAATGTGTGAGGCACCAGACCAGTAGCGGACAGGATGATGGGTACAACACGTACTCGGTCCTGCCTCCACTGCTTCTGGAGCTCGTGTGCTAGGTCTGTGTATTTACTTATCTTGTCAGCGTGAGTTTTCTGCATGTTCTTGCTGATGGGAACTGCAATATCAATGAGATAGGTCTGTTTGTTGACCTTATCAACAAGTGTAATGTCAGGTCTGTTGTGATGTATAGTTTTGTCTGTGTGAATGGGACGGTCCCAGTACAGCTTATGTGAGGGTGACTCTAGTACGCTTTGTGGTGTGTACTTGTAGTATGGGACCGTGTTCTTAATAAGTGAGTGTTTGTGTGCTAGCTGTTGATGAACGATCGATGCTACCTGATTGTGTCGGTGGAGGTAGTCTGTTTGGGACAGAAGGGGACAGCCAGATATTATGTGGTCGATCGTCTCATGTGTAGTGTGGCATTTCCTGCATCTGTCGTCGTGTGTGTTTGCGTCGTGTAGAATGTGTTTCTTGTAGTTGAGTGTGGGAATGACTTGGTCCTGTATCGCGATCATGAACCCTTCGGTCTCCCCAAACAGCTCACCACTCATCAGCCATCTGTTCGACGCTTCCATGTCGACATGAGGTTGGCTGAGTTCGTGGCGATGTCTGCCATGGAGTTCCTTACGAGCCCATGATTCACGCAGCTGCTGTGTGTGGGTGTCGGGAGTGGTGAGTGTTAGAGAATGGTTTGCGAGGTCCAGGGGTGTGAAGTGTGTGTCAGCCTTGACAATGGCTGAGTGGAGTGAGGAGTGTTGTGCTCTTTGGTGGAAGTGTTCCCTAAGTGTGTGTACTTGTTTTTCGTGTAGGGTGATTATTATTATTATTATTATTATTTTCATGTAAAACTTTCATACCTTGGGTTTCCCCAGCAAAGACAACATGGCGAGTCAAGGACCGAAGCACATGCCAAGTGTAAGCAAGAAAGGTTAGGGATGTATGGTTGTGTCCATAAATTTGCTAACTATGCGAATACCACAGCGTTCTCGAGTTGGGAATAAGTGTTTTTGTAAAGTGTGCTAAGGCTGTGGTGCAATCTGTTAGGTACCAGCCCAGTAGTGGACAGAACAATGGGTACAATATGTACTCGATCCTGCCTCCATTGATAATGGAGCTCGTGTGCTAGATCGGTAATTTTACTGATCTAGTCTGCGTGAGTTTTCTGCATGTTCTTGCTGATAGGCGCTACAATATCAATGAGATAGATCTATTTGTTGACTTTATCAACAAGTGTGATGTTAGGTCTGTTGTGATGTATGTTTTGTCTGTGTGAATGGGGTGGTTCTAGTACAGCTGAGGGTGACTCTAACACAGTGTTTCCCAACCTTTTTTGTGCTAAGCCCCACCTAAAGTATCTAAAGTAAGCTATGCCCCACTAATTTAGGTAAAACTTTCACACACAAAATAAAAAAACGACTTTTGAACTTTCACAACCCAAAAAAAAGACTTTTTAACTTTCACAACAAAAAAAAAACACAATTTTTCATTTGCCAATTGCCCCCCCCCCCTCAACAATCAAATTGCCCCCCTGTGGAGCGTGCGCCCCACATTGAGAAACAGGGGTCTAACACCAGATATCCTAATTCACTGTTGGCGTCTATTTAAGTTTATATTTTTCTTTTAGGAATTATCCCCATTATTTTTGACTATGTGTTATTTCGAATATCATTAGCTTATTAATGATTTTGTCCCCGCTCTTATTATCAATATTAAATGTCAAAAAGTCTAGAAATAACGACGGCACAACGCTAAAGGAAGGAATTCGCAACCTGAGCTGTCACCGGGAATAACCTGGGACGGACCGTTTCGACCTTTTTAGGAGTCATCAGCCAGTCAAGCACCACCGATGATAGACCGAGAAGGTGCGAGAGATTAGAATCCCGGGTTTCTCTCCCGAGAGCGGGACCTCCCCCCTATGAAATCTTCACCAAAAATGAAATAAAGTACAAAAAACAAATATTCCTTGTCCTGCAATCTGCTAGGCCCAAGAAGGAATTTAGGCACAAAAGGAATTAGGCACGTTAAATTTCTATTCATTTTAAATACATGACTTTTTGGCTTTTTAAATGCCTTTATTAAATTCCTTTTGTGCCTAGCAGATTGCAGGACAAAGAATATTTGTTTTTTTGTATTTTATTTAATTTTTGGTTAGGATTTTTCGAGGAGACCCTGGTTTTTACCCTCTCGCACCTTCTGAGCCTGTCATCGGTGGAGTTTAGCTGATTGATGAGTCCTAAAAAGGACGAAATTGTCCATCCCAGTCTCTTCCCGATGACAGCTGAAGGTGCGATTACATCCTTTAGCGTTGTGCCGTCGTTTTTTAAATTATCTATTTCTTAATCTAATCAGGCACACTAAATTTCTCTTCATAAGAAAAAACTGTATTTAGAATATTAATTTTTACCATTCTAGGAAATATATCTTCCTCGAATAAATAACCCCTGTCAAGAAGATAAAAAAGCTGTTTCTAATTGCCAAGCAAAATGGTTGGATGATGTCTTCATGCGTCTAGTGCCCTGCAGGTATAATTAATAACAATGCACATTTGTAAATATTTTTTGTGAAATGATTATATTTTGTTTTCTTTCTTTTATTTCAAAATAGAGATATAGATTATGTTTTATTAACTTTTCACAATTTTGAGTAGCACCGAAGCTTACCCTCACATATTTGCCGTATAAAAATTGAAAATTTATGAGTTTAAAAAAAAGGGGCAACAATAAGACAGATGAATGAAAGTGCATTACTGTTCACAATAACTAGAAGCATAAGAGAATCGAATTAGATAAGCAATAGAAAAAGCATCATTAGAAAGTCCTTCCTTAACCGTAGTATGTGCAAAGGGCAATGTAAGAGGATATAGTAGATAAATCCTTCTTCTAATGACTGAATCGCCATCTAGCAATGGGATCTCGATATATGAGGCTTTTAAAGAATATACGAAGTAAACCGAAAGTAACTAAAGTAAAATAAAGGAGGCCGACTTCACACATAATTAAAATTACAATTTAAAATTTAATGAGCAGATGTTTCGATTTGCTACTTGTACAAATCCTTTTCAATGCTAACATACAAAATGAGGAGTCCTGCTTATAAAGAAAATTAAATCAATCAGAAAAAAGTTTATAAGAGGGACTGTTGTCCCCGTAGGAGTGGCATCAATCAGAATCATCGATTATCAACCAATGAGCTGAAATCAGAATGTACCCTCTGGTGTGGAATGTTGAAATTTCGGTGTAAATAAAAGCAAATGGAGAAAGGCTGTTGGATGTGGCCTCTGGAGACGATCGACGGAACTCAACCGCCCGCCGAATGCACATGGTCCAGAAGTGTTGATGATGAAGAATGGGAATCCCGCTATGGCGAAGAAAAAGGTAGGTAGATGAAGGGAGTGCAGCCGAAGCCCACTATAATCTAAGGGAGTGCTGGAGGTGAGGCTCCCAATGTTTGACTGATTTCGGGACTGAGATGAGGTCGGGTATCAGCCCAATGCTCGACCACCTGAACCCACGGGAACGATTCCGGTACCCATTCTACAATAGGGATTGGTGGACCCTAGCACCCGTCTGGAGGAGAATTTAGGGTGAAAGAAAAATCCCTGAAATCCGCCGATGTCGGGGTTTGAATCCACCTCTCTCCAACCCGAAATCAAGTGCCTTATAACTTGGCTACCGCCCAAGATAAAATAAGAAATAATATACAATTCAACAAAGCCTTTCAACTTTCACTACAATTTTTTTTTAAATCCATAATATTCACGCTTTTATAAATTTGCAATATTATTTCAAATACAGCTTTCAGTTGATGAGAGAGGTTTAAGAACTTTCATATCAAATTAGAGCTCGAATTAATTTGTTCATCTTCTATTCAAGTATTAACAAGATACTTGAAAGAATCAGATGTAATCTATTCTTTAATGAATATTGTTACCTGTCGTTTTGCCCACTCCCCCACCAATGAAGTCGACTTGCCTAACCCAGCCTACCTGTGGAAAGTCGATCGATCCGAAAGCAGGAACGTTCCTGCTGGTCAAAGACAGCTGGTTTGTGGCGAACAGCCACGAGAGGTTCTCCGCCCGGAGAAAGAGTAGGAGTTCGTTTGTGGGCAGGTGCCCAGAGAGAGGTCTCGGCCTGGAGAAAGAGAGCTTGAGGAGTTCGAGTGTGGCGACCGGCCACGAGAGGGTCTCCGACAGGAGTAAGTGTAGCAGTTCGTTAGTGTGGCGTGCAGCCGCGGGAAGACTCCCATCCGGGAGACAGCAGTCAAGAGTGTTTGCGGACAGGTGTCCTAAGAGAATTCCCAACAGGGACGATAGAGGAGACGATTTCAGCAGTGGAACCCCACGAAGGTTTCCTCCGTCTGAGCGAATTTAGAAGAAGCAAATAGTGGCAGTCCAACACGAGAATAGAGCGCCAATTACCGCAGAGGTTCGAAAAAGCCCGGTGATCGAAAGACGACTTCGGACAAGTTCCCCCTTGCCGAGACGAGAGTTCCCGTCACCGAAGAGGCTCCGAACAGCGCACATCCCTTCAGACGTCTTCGGAAAGATAGTAGCCGACCCAGTACAGATGACCCTGCTGCCGTGGAGTTGTCAAGACGTCCCGCCAGAGGTTAGAGGACTACATAGAAGTTGGGCCGTATCCGAAGATTGCTAATTCTGAATGAGATACTCTGTATTTGAAATTTAACCCGTAAAATAAAAGTCTGTTGTTTTAAAGAACCTTTGTTCAGTCGTACCCCTCCGCCACCGAACATTCGTGCTCACACGAAGGTACGGTAGAAATATTACGATTATGAGTATTTCTAAAACCTCCTCTATCTGCCGACCAAACAATTACGTTTGCCTTGAAGAAAAAGAGAGAGATTCAGTTTTTCATTTCGTAATTTCTGAAGGAACTGGAATAGTTACATCAAATAACATTTTTTGTGTAGATTTATTAATTATTTAATGTAGTCGAAATTCTTTTATCAGAAGTGACACAGGTAATTATACAACAAAATTCTACTTTAATTATCATTATCATTTTAGTTTCTATTTTAGTTCTTTAAAAAAAATATTTATAGTTATTACTGTGGTTTGTCTGGAAATCGAGTGGCGAACTATCACTCTGTATTAGATTGGTAACTCCTACAGCTTCTTATGTACGACCTCCTTCTGTTTCAATTTTCATGTTTCACTTATTACTATTCCTTTTTGAAATTTTTATTTGATGTTTCTTTGCTTTTTGACTTTTTCCTTTAAATCTCTTTTATTTTATTTTATTTTATCACTCCTTCTTTATTTCTCATAGGCGTCTTCTCATAGACTTCTTCCCCTTCATAGTTATTTCTGGTACATCTATTTAGGTACAATCTTGACCAATGTTTTACATCAGAATAATTTAAGAATGCATTAAAAAGTGGACCTAGTGTTTATCAGTGCACAGCAACATCTCCGAACAGCTGTTTCTCGGTAAATTGCCGATGATCAGCGCAGAGTAATCGCTATAAAACCCCTAGGTCCAATTACGGAGGTGGGTATTAGTTAAGGTAGGAAAAAGAATGGAACCTCCCAGCATAAATTAAAAAGCAAGAAAAACACATTAAAAATAAAAGAATAGAAATTCATGTGCCAGCCTCCGCTGGCCTCAAATGAATATTTAAGAATATATACAAAAAAAATTCCTTTTTTACGGCCTATTGGTCAAAAGTTAATAATGTACTAGTTGGCTACCCGTCGCTTCGCTCCGGAAGCCTCCGCATATGTAACGGAAAACAACTTTTTATTTATTAAAAAAAAACACACACACACAAATTACATCAAGTAAACAAAAACTAAAATTTTTAAAAAGTTTTTTTTTTTTTTAATTTAATTTCTGATGTTTATATTCTGTCAATCCACGACTGCTTTTAGAACCAGCGTGTGAATAATATATCTGATATATTTTTATTTTTTATGAAGATTAGATTGTAGCACTAGTAGTCTAATGGCTAAGACGTCTAACTTCGGAGCAGAAGGTTGCATGTTCGATTACCGTAGTGAATTTGTAGAAATTATTTCTATTTTCACAAATTGCAACAATTGCAGCAGACAGACAAAGAAATAAAAGCTTTTAGTAATATAGATATACTTTTCAGTGGTTTTTGAGTTACAAATACTATTGGTTTTTAAGTTACAAATAGTGATTTTTCAGTATTCTATCTTATGGAAATAGAGCTTCTTTTTTTCTTGAATCTCTTTTTTTAATTACAATTATTACCCGTATGCAAATTGATTGATATAGATACTTGAAGAAGAGATATGTTGAAATGGATGTTTGTTGATATAGATCAGGGGTCGGCAACCTTTTGTTGTAAGAGGGCCAAATATTTTATGTTGGGGATTACTGCGAGCCGCACTTGGGCCAAAAAGGGCCTAAATCTTATTTTAACAACCAAAAAAAAAAGGAAATTCTTATTTTAACAACCAAAAAAAAAGGAAAATCTTAAGATGCCCCGCGGGCCGCACCAAAACGCTTCGCGGGCCGCGGGTTGCCGACTCCTGATATAGATGATGAATGAAGATCATAGCTTATATACGAAATTCTTGGTGACGAATTGATTGTGACTATTCTTTCGAGTGAAGATAGCCAAATTCTAATGACTTGTGACTCAAAGAAATAAAGTTGTGCGTGAGTGAAGACAACGTTCTCCAAATAGATGGCAACTTTATTTAGAGTCTGTCCTTGGGCTTTATTGATAAACATCGTGTAAGAAGGCCTGATAGGAAATTGTTTTCTTGTGAAAGTGGATAGAAGTAGATTATTGCTTGGTTTCATAGACATCCCATGGATGAAAACAAAATCTCCTTTGTGAATTCCTGTTATAATTTCGGCTTCTATGAGATCATTATCGAATGAACGGCATTTAAGTTGAGTTCCATTGCAGTGTCCAAACTTGGGATTGATGTTTTGCAACAACATTATTGAAGATCCAATCTTCAATGACAAACGATGTTGAGGAATACTGCTGAGATTCAATGAGTTCAGATATTCAGGCGGATAGAGATGTATCGTGTTGTGGATTATCAAAAGTATCAATTTTATTCCCACTTAAATACTCTCTAGTCTCAACTTGTATTCTTTGTATTCTTTGACTTATATTCTTTGAATTTATAGAAATTCAACTTTGTATTCTTATCACTGGATTGATGTTATCGACAATCTCGTTCTTTGGAGTTTGAATTGTCCATTCATTGATTTCAGGTAAGATATTTTTTCTATGAGCTGGTTGAATTGTTCTATTTT
The DNA here is from genome assembly GCA_023159025.1 of Thereuonema tuberculata. NCBI lineage: Eukaryota > Metazoa > Arthropoda > Chilopoda > Scutigeromorpha > Scutigeridae > Thereuonema > Thereuonema tuberculata. Next base: position 349,003,997 of record JAFIDM010009631.1, read on the forward strand.
GCTGCAAAGATTATCAGGCAAAGTTATCATTCCTTCTTTATGTGGTTCTCGATTGTCTCCGATTCTGAGTAAATGTTCGGCAAAATTTCTCTGATTCTGGTCATCTTGGTTGATGAGTTCATGATGATAAGTTCTTGACTTTGACGTGATTCCAGATATTTGAGTTACAAACAATGTTTTTCAGTAATCTATCTAATACAAATACTGCTTCTTTCTTTGTTGACTCGCTTTTTTTATTCCAATGATACTATTCAGTGGTGTTTAAGTTACAAATAATGATGTGTCAGTATTCTACCTAATAGAAATACTGTTTTTTTCTTTGTTGACTATCTTTTTTTATTCCAATTGATACTTTTCAGTGGTGTTTGAGTTACAATAGTGATTTTTCAGTATTCTATCTAATAGAAGTATTGCTTCTTTCTGTTTTGACTCTCATTTTTATTCTAATTGTCACTTTTCAGTGGCTTTTGAGTTACAAATATTGATGGTTTTTGAGTTACAAATAGTGATTTTTCAGAATTCCACCTCATAAAAAGAGTGCTTCTTTCTTTCTTTACTCTGTTTTCTTTACTCCAACATCTGCCGTGTACACGCACTTATTTTTCAATATCACATAGAATTTGGTTAAGTAAGACTATTTAAGATATTGCAACGTTTCGGCAATTATAGTTCTAATTGTCAGTTTCGAATTACAAATAAACTGACAGATGGAAAATAAATAAACAATCTTGAGATTCAAAAAAAAGGTTGAATACACTCCTTATTGATGAGGGAAGGGAAAGGAGAGATAAGTCAAAAAACAATATGAAGAGAGTTGTAGTCCCCATGGCCTAATGGATACGACGTCTGACTTCGGATCAGAAGGTTGCAGGTTCGATTCCTGTCGCGGATGTTTCATTGTAAAAATTATTTCTATTTTCCATTTTCACAGAAAATTTAGCCGGACAGACACACAGACAGAGAAAGAAAAGATTTTAGTAATATAGATTGTTGTTTTCTAATTGCAGATGTTCAGAAATAATGGAAAAAGCTTGTTATCACTTTTGCAAATTTCAGGATAAATACACTGCTCATAAAATTTAAGGGATATTGCAGAATGAATATAATACATCCAAAAACAGAGACATTTGAGTTTATTTATTAAAGAAGAAAATGACAATAAATAGAATTTGTCCGAATATGCAAATGAGATGTAGAATCCATTTAACGGGATTGAGCAGGATGTTACGCATGGATGGATTTAACAATCGCCTGTCAAACATGAAAAATGTGTCGCACATTAACTGTTCAGTAAGGTCTACGATCACCTAAGATTGCTACAACATACTGACAGCGATGAGGCATGGGGAGGATCAAATTGTCCAGCAGCTCCTGTGGCATTCGTGGCCACTCGCACACCAGTGGAACTTCCAGCTGAGGAAGTGTTATGGGAGGTGATTGGTGCCTGGCGACACGTCTTTCTAGAGCATCCCAAACGTGTTGGATGGGATTCAGGTCTGAAGAACGTGAAGGCCAGTCCATGCGCTTGATTCCAGCCTCTTGTAGTACGTATTTGACGAGATGCGCACGGTGGAGGCGTGCATTATTATCCATAAAAAGAAAATTGGCCCAACTTCTCTAGCGCAGGGTACCACTATATGCTCTAGAATTCCATCCTGATATCTAAAAGCATTCACTGTTCCATTTCTAACAACATGGAAGAACACCAATGCTGATGGCTGCCCACATCATGATTCCACTTCCACCAAAGGAATATCTTTCTTGCATGAAACGTGGATTCTGCTGTGTTCTTCGTTCACGCCAGATCAGGGCACGACGATAGTCAGGCTGCAGGCTTAATCTTGATTCGTCGCTGAACAGAACCGTGGACCATTCTTCATGGGTCCAAGAAAGAGGCATTTCAGCCCATCTTCTGCGGGTTCTGCGATGTCCAGCAGTTAAAAGAATGGATACTATTGGTCACCAGGCATACAGTCCAGCGTGACGGAGTCGATTTCGCACGGTCTGAGTACACATCCGTTGTCCAGTAGAAGAGAGAAACTGTCCCCACAGCTCAGTCTCATTGCTTCGCCGGTTCCTTCAAGTTATTAGCGTCAATAGATCGCAACACTTGCTGTAGTGACACGTGGGCGGACCTGCCCTGGTCTTCTTCGCACTGTGCCAGTCTCGCTGAAGCAATTCCAGAGTCTGCTAATCACGCTTTGGGAGGTTCCAACCGCAGCTGCCACTTCATCTGTGTTTGGTCATCTTCAAGACGCCATATGATTTTCCATGCATTAGATTCAGGTAAATCACATAGCAGGGGCATTTTCAGGTGACACTAAAGGGATTTTCTCACTTGTTATTGATCATGGAAACTGAAGATAATCCAGCAAAATTAGCTTCTTTATAAAGGGTTGTGGGCAAGCATGCAAATTAACGTTTTGCACATTTACATATTCAGACAATTTATATTTTCGTGTCATTTGCTTCTCTGATCGATGTTCTTTAATAAATAAACTTAAATGCCTTGTTTTTCTGGGTGCATTATATTCATTTCGCAATATCCCCTAAATTTTGCAAGCAGTGTATTATTTAAATACAATTGAATTTTCTAAATTTCTATTTTTATAACTTTTCAACTTTTTATGAAAAGTCAACATGTAATTTACATAATTTTTAGCGTTTCTGACTTTAAAGTATGATTAATTAAAAAACTTTCCGGTAAATCACCTTGTTTATTTATTTTATCACTCCTTCTTTATTACTCATGGGCACTTCTTTTCTTTCATATTTAGTTCTCGTATATCTATTTAGAAATGGAAAAATAACAAAAATGATGAAAAAAACTTGGTATTATTGCAAATTTGAGGAAAAATACCAATTGAATTTTGCAAATTTCTTTTTTTATGGCTTTTCAGCTTTTTATAAAAACTCATCTTGTAATTTACATGATTTATAGCGTTTCTGACTTACATTATGATTCATTCAAAAACTTAGGGTTCCCAAAATTTTGAAAGTAATCCTTCGTTTTTCATAAGCTAGAAATATTACAAATTTCACTTAGAACAAAAAAGAATCATTGAAAAGTCAATCTTAGAAGACATAGTAATATAGAAAGTAATTGTTTAAACAGTTTTAGCTTTTCAGATGACGTTAATACTGTTTTAACAAAAGTCAATGTAAATATATTGATAATCTCTTAATTTCAAAGTCCACGTTTGCCTAAATCTGATAACAATTCACAGGGAGAAATATATCAAATGTTTCCATGCAAGTTGAAAATAGTCTGTTCTTAAAAGGGACACACAAGCATCTGTCAACAAAAAAGGTAAGAAGGTGTAACCTTTTAAAAAGAAAAGAACGGAAGCAACCCATTAGAAAAGGGAAGACGAAAGCCACCTTTAGAAAAACATAAGACGGAAGCGACCATCACATACTCGTGCAGTGAAACAGTATGAAGTGAAGGGGTCATTCATGTTGCTTCTAACAAATTATGTACTGTACATACAAGGTGAACCAACTGAACCCGTTCAACTTGCTCTGCTAGCCATTTTCGAGAGCAGTTTATACGTTTTCAAAAGAACAACAGTGTAACGGCTTGCACTTGAATGCTTCATTTGTGTACAACTGTCAGCATGCAACTGACGTCAGCAATTGCATATCGTGATATTAAACGCTCATAAGTGACCATACGTCAATTCATAACTCCAGGCAGGGAAAGTGGTGCGTTGCGGTTACTGTTGAAGCAGTGTGTGCTTCATTTCAGTTTATTTATGAGACGAAAGCATCTCTGCAGCAACAAGTTTCCTTGATAAGGAATTGCTTTTTCTCCGAAACGTGAAATAATGATTGCAATCAAAAAGAAATTGGTTCTGTTACAACAAAACATGCTGCGAGCGGGTCACGCACCACAGTAACTACTGAAAAGAACATCATAGTCAAACAGTTAAGGAAAAGTCTAAAAAAGTCGATTGGAAAATGTAGTGTACTAGCTACAAGACTAGACATCTAGACATTTTTTTTTTTTTTCTTTTTTACAAAACAATTATATTTATTTTTATTTTAATATTTTTTTTTATTGATCATAAACATACTTCTATTTCCCCTCATTTTATCTTTAGCTTCCTTACAGAAATCATCCTGTTCTTGATGTTGTAACCAGTTCATATTATCTATTGTATAGAATTACAAGTATTCCTGGATAAAGCATCAGGAATATAATTGTTTTTGCCTTTCCTATGCACTATTTGAAAATCAAACCCTTGGAGCTTGACTGCCCATCTAGCTACTCGGTTAGAATAATCTTTGTGTTTAAACATCCATTGCAAAGCACTGTGGTCAGTGTGGATTACAAATCTGTTTCCTTCTATATATGTTCTGAACTGGAAGACTCCATACACCACTGCTAGACATTCTAATTCCGTGACAGTATAATTTACCTCTGATTTTGTTAGAGGTCTACTGACATAATATATCACCCTTTTGATGCCATCATGATTCTGCATTAAAGTGGCTGCTATTCCCTCTCTAGATGCATCCGTAACTATATGAAAAGGTAGATCAAAATCTGGCTGACAAAGTATAGGAGGTTTAGACAATATCTCCTTGACTTTCTCAAATGACTCTACCTGATCTTTTCCCCAAGACCATTTAGAACCCTTCTTTAACAAAATCCTGAGTGGAGCTGTGATTCCACTAATATTAAGGATAAATTCTCTATAATACTGAATCATTCCTAAAAATTGTCTTATTTGTCTTACATTCTTTGGGATTGGGTAATTGCGTATAGGCTCAATTTTATGTTTACTCGGGCTCAACCCATTTTCATTAACTAAATAACCTAAGAACTCAATCGGTCTCAGTCCAAATTCCGACTTATCAAAATTGATTAATAGATTATTATCTGTTAGTTTTTTCAGTACTACTTCTAGAACCTCCAAATGTTGCTCCATCGTTTGGGTACTTATAAGAATGTCATCCATATAGTATGAGATCTGAGGATAATATTCTGAAGCTATATCACTGACCATGGTATCCATCACCCTGTTCAAAGCTGCAGAACCATTTTTCAATCCGAAAGGTATCACTTTCATACAGAATGTGCCCATTCCACACACACTAAAGCTTACTTTGGATCTTGACTCCTGGTCCAAAAGAATCTGCCAATAGGCCTTCTTTAAATCGATAACCGAAAATATACGAGCTTCATTTAAATTTCTCAGTATATCTTTGACCTTATGGCTGTAATAAGTAATTGGCACTGTTGCCTTATTTAATGCACGAGCATCCAAGATAAAATGCGGTTCTTTCTCTTTCGTTTTCTTCAAAAAAAATGGAAGAGACCATTCAGATTCCGAACGCTCTATTACATCCCTATCCAACATATCTTTAACTATTTCATGGATCTTCGACAAGTCTTTACGTGACATAGGATACGGTTTCAATTTTACTGGTTTAGATTCAACAGTCAGAATGTGATGTACATACTTCCTGTATTTCTGACGAGTATCGATTTTTATACCCTTATATTTTTGAACCAACTCATTTATCCTATTTTGGTCTTCGTTTGCGTCTCTGTCTGATATTATATTCTTATAAGCATAAGATCTACCGAATTTAAAATAAATTTGATTCCCCACAAAATCAATAGAACCTTGGTATTTATATAAGTCATTTAGTCCTAAAAGCCCATCACAATCCAAGTTTGGAATTACAAACAACTCCATACTTACATTCTCCAAATGGTCCTGATAAGGGGAATTAATATTAAATACTAATTGATCTTTAATATCAAATGCAGTATTAAGTTTAACTCTCCGACCATCCGCCATTATGGTCCATTTTTCCACTTCCTTTGGTTTGAGCCCTAAATCCTTAAGTACTGGAACCCATTTGTCACTAATTGAGGAAGAACCAGCTCCCGTATCTACCATGAACAGCAATTCATGATTATTGCTATGGTCCAGTTTGAGCAAAACTTCCGGTAAATATAACTTATCTGTATTTAGTTTGGTATGAATGTTGCCCTTATCTCTTAATAAACTATTATCCATAATACAAAATTCAGTTACCTTGTCTAACCAGATAGTCCATTCTTCCTCAGTAGTAACAGAAAATGAATGTCGCTTCTCCTCAAGAATACAACTGCCGCTGCAAAATGGGCCACTTTTTGCAGCGCCAATTAGTTTTCCGAAGATCTAGCTAAACTCCTACCATACGTACATGTACAGTAAAATCTCATTGATCCTGCTTTCCCACACTTAAAACACCTAAGCTGTTCGGTCTGGGTACCTACAGTTGTACTATTTCGTTTGTCACTGCATTTTTCAGTAATCAACATTTTATTGCCAACCTCCATCTTTCTAAGTTCTACAGTACCCACAACACTCCCACCGGGTGGACTATGTTTCATACATTCAAACCTCCTTCCATATCTCATAACATCATCCAATGTGTGACATTTTTCCTTTATTATAAAATATTTATATCCTGGTAGTATAGCATTATACAATAGGCTGATCAACTCTTGTTGATTTATTTCCAAGTTTAATAAATTTACCTTCTGTAAGAATCTGGCAACAAAAATTTCAATCAGTTCCCCTTTGTTTTGCTTAATCTGGGCTAAACATCCCCATTTCTCTGCTGAGGTTAGACTTGGCAGAAAGGTATGTAAACAACTTTGTTTGAATTCATCCCAAGAATCCTAATTTCTGAGTTAACCAAAACAACACGTCCTTAGGAAACATCTTTGATAAGACCGGTTTTACCTCATTAAATTTCAAGTCATAAAGGGTTATTACCCTTTCAACTTCACCAAGAAATTCTAATATAGATCCATCAGTTTTCCCTGAAAACTTAATATCTCCCAATAACAATAATACATCCTTCAAGTGTAGGTTTTTCATACCCACTACAATTTCATTGGATTGTTTACTAATAGCTCCTTTGTTAACCCCCTTTCCATATCATTCTCTTATTTCTTCCAAATAATAACTGTTTATATCAAATTTGTCTAATTCTACCTTATCCAAGTCATCCCAAGTAACAATACCCTCCAATGAGGTCTCATCAGTCATAAAATTATCAACTATCTCCCTCACTCTTTCAACCAGCTCTTCATGTTTACCTATGTTTGGTCTTTTTATTTTGGATAAAATCATAGATAAGGAAGCTCTTGATAATTCCTCCACTCTCCATTTCTCAAATAACAACCCAGCTAAAAGGCTAATTGATTTAGACATACTTCAGTTATATGTGGGGGGGGGAACTCTTTCGCAAATGAAAAGCCCGTATTCTGAGGGATTAATAACACTAAAGTTAAACCTAACCACGCTCTGCTACCACTTGTAGTGTACTAGCTACAAGACTAGACATCTAGACATTTTTTTTTTTTTTTTTTTTTTTTTTACAAAACAATTATATTTATTTTTATTTTAATATTTTTTTTTATTGATCATAAACATACTTAGTTTAAATCAGTAAACATGAACCTTTCCAGTTAAATCAACTTTGATGCTCGTTAATAAAAATGTGTGAGTTATATCAAACACTCTAGGTATCAAAGTAAATAAAACCCTTCCCGTCTAAGCACCGGTGAGTATCCCCGTACAAGTGAACAAATTATCATTAAATTTCCTAAACATCTCTTTTGGTTAAAATATCAATCAACCTGTAAAGAAAACACATGATAAACATAAATACAATTAAATAGAAGTGTAATCTTGTGATCAATTCGTTCAACAAGATACACAATTACTAAAGGTTAACCTCCTTTATATAATTTGCTTTCACTTAGCACATTTCAAACTAATAGCCTGTATTCTTAACTTTTGTGTTAGAATTCAAAAACCTTTTTATAATCTACGATCACCTATGGCCTTTCACCCTATGTGATCACTTTCGTTGAAATACTCAAATCAAGTTCGATTGTTGTCTCAGTGTAGTCTTTTATTTGAGACGTTAACACTATCTTCCTTTGAGGACATTAACCGTTTATAACTGGAATTGTGAATCTAACCAAATCGTAATTTTCGTCCCAGTCCTTGGCACGAATTAGTTAGCTTTTCCTTCAGGTTTTACAATGGCGTCGCCCCATGTTCGAACTGCCTTTTCGTCATTAAATGCACTACCACGCCTTATAATAACCCACAAGTCTTTTGTTTAACAATTAGCTCTTCTTCGATTGTTAGATTATCACACTGTTCCTTCTTTAGTTAGATTACAAAAGGAAAGGTTAAATTTTCGGCGACCGTCGTCGATGTTTGGGTTACCCTTTCCCGTAAAGTCTTTAACTTTCAGAAGGAAAGTCTATTAAATTTAGCACAATACTTCAGGCGGGTTCTTTCTTTTTGCTTAAGATATTCTCATCGTCGCTCATAGTAAAACAGAATTAGAGTACTTACGAGCTGTCGACGACACTTGATAATTGGCCTCATTATCCTTCGCCTAAAACATGATGTCCGTCGTCTCTTTCTGTACGCCATGGATCTTTCCCTTTCGTCTGGTTGAAATACACTGTTCTGCTGTACACATTACGATTATTCTTTTGAGTTACTAAACAAATGTTTGAATAGTTTTGAGAACACCCCTATCATAGGCCATGTTCTTTTGAGAACAAACTTATCCAGTTCTCCACTTGTTAATAGTGACTAGGGATACACCAATTGTGTGCGACCATATTGTAGAGAAGTAATCCCGCATCTTTTTTTTTTCCCTTTTACTGGGAAAACCCGGTGCACTTCCGAAAAAAAAAAACGGAAATTATATAAAAAAAAACTACAAAAATTATCTGGGGAAACACGCATTGTACATTCATCTGTGCAACGTCCTATTCACTCCCTGAATCTAAAACCACATCGTCCACAATAACGTCATCCTGACCGAAGAATTGAGTTCTGCGCCATCCTGCTGTATGAATCGTACCTGGACCAGAAGCTCTTTGATCCGAATAATGCGGACCGTTGAGGTGACATTTTGTCTTGATGGATCCGTAAATCGCAAAACACCTACAACTTGTCATATTTCAATACCATGCGAAAGTGTCAACAAATAAATTTGCCAGGAACTGCAGCATGGGCTAGAATTTCTTCTAATGCCATCGTATGACCGTTCTTCTTCGATGACAGAGTGAATGCTAAAAGGTTCATGGAGTTATTAAGAACACAAGTACTGACCTAACGCACATCCCAAACTGTTTACCGAATACAAACAAATTGCTGTGCCAACAGGATTGGGGCACCACCTCATTATCACAATGATGTTTGTGCATTCCACAATCAGACGTTTCCTTGACGCTGGATTGGCAGACGTGGTGCGATCGAAATGTCACCTCGATCATCAGATCTCACATCAAAGGACTTTCCCTGTAAGGGATATGTGCGTGGTCTACACAACCAAGCCACAACACCTTCTGGACCTTTAGGAATTTATCGATGTCGAAGTTCTTTCCATTTCGAAGAAGCTGTGCGAAGGAGCTGCAGCAGTGTCGCCACACATCTGCAGGACTGCATAAATGCTGATGATCTTCACTTCGAGCATCTTCGTGATTAGAGGGTGCATTGATAGGTCATTATATTGTTGCTACTGTTTGGAAAATTGATCGGGTTCAACTAATTGTCCCTATCACATGACTACAGGATGACATCAGAACTACATTTAATTTCGAAACAAAGGACAATACCATAGAATACAGTTGCTGCAGGAAAGAATCATTTACTCCTGCCCCAGGATGCAAGGGAACGCAAGGGGCGATTTTTATTCCAGTATATTTCTTTTAGCCCAGGAGGAAACTAGAGGAATAAGGAATTCACTTGGAAAATTTTACATTAAAGTTTTAATGTATGTTAAATAATGTTTTTAATGTGATATTTATAATATGTTAAATAATTTGTTCTAATTTTTTGTGTCTCTCTGATGAATATTATTGGGTATTGGTAAATTTACTCCAAACATCCAATTTATTCTACTTCCCATGCGATAGTAATTATGACTTTATTGATAACTTGTTTTACAAAAGATTGTTTTAATTGCATTTTTTAGGCTGAAAAGTTTCAAATTATACAATTATAAAAATTGTACAACAAAAAAAGTTTTAAAGGTCTCGAAATGACAACATAATTTAATCTTTCAAATCTTCTTTTCTGTTGCTAGACTTCCATTTATGAAGAACAACATGAGTCTGTGTAAAACGGGAGAAGAGTTCAATCGGTCGATAACATTAGTAAAGGATTTCTACAAGAATCTCAATTGGGAGGATTGTCCATGTGTACGCAAATGTGAAGAAATAAAGTACACCACATTATTTGATACTTTCAACGCTGCTTCTGTAAGTGCTCTCAATTTTCCGTTCACTGTCCTTGGATTTTACTTTAAAACCAACCTTTATATGTCTATCGTTGAATATGAACAGTTAGACATCAGTGGTCTTTTTTCAACTATCTGTGGAAGCTTAGGGCTATTTATTGATTTTTGCATATTAACTATATTTGAAATTTTGGAGTATGTAGCAGTCCTTTTCATGAGATTATTTGGTAAATGTTTTCAAGGCATCTAAACTGTAATTCATTTCCTAATAATTGTAAAACCATAAATAGGAATTTAACTTGTGCTTTGTAATTTCTGATGTAATAATTTTTTTGTAATAAGATCGTATACTGTATGTAATAATCTCCAATAGTTAGGATAGGTTCTCTCACATTACTCGTATTTGACTAATTTTTAATATATTTAGCAAAGTAAAAAGTAAGGATTGCTTTTTTTTTAATAGTCTTAATTAATTTAATTTAAAAAACTTCCACTTAAATCTAAAAAATCGCAAATAGTTTGTTTTTAACGGAGGTAATTGCACAAAATGATTGCAATTAATGTCAACTTCATAACAACAGAAATAAAATTTCTGGCAATTGATCGTCTGGAGAACATTCTTAAGAACATTGTGTAAACAGTCTTAAAAATGATTGATAAACAGGATTTGAGATTTTTTTTTTAATTCATTCATGAAAGTGTTAATAAACTATGGATTAATTCACTAAATAAAAAAAAAGAGTTAAATGGAAGACAAACAGTTAGAAATTTTTATATTTTATACTACAAAGGAATCGAGATCTTTCGGTGGTATATTCTTTGTCTTTCTCCGTATAGATTTGTAAAATGACTGTTACCACATTTTGTTGAGTTCTCCTTTTCAAGAAAGCTTGATGGATAAATCTAATTTTAGGGAATTACGAGTAAATAAGGTAATATGAGATATAAGAAGTATGGTTTAGTAAAACTTTATTAGAGCAGCACCAATTCATTAAATTTAAACATTTAATTATAACAGTTAATATTGAGAACAGTTAATATTCAAATCTGCTGAAGAATAATCTCAATTCGAAAATCACTATTAAAATAAATTATTCTGAATATGTTCTACTTCTTATTTTACTGGAATCATTATTTTTACAATAAATTGATCTTATCATCTATTACTGACTTAAAAAATGTTTACTGATATATAAACTGTACGATGAATAAAATTATAAAATGAATATCATATTTCTTAAATGATTAACAACCTTCAGATTGTGGCGAATGTTTCTGGTCACAGGTTCAGTAAACTTATAAAAGCTCTGTCAAGAACTTTATTCACATGATGCAGGGGTTTAAATAGGCTATTTACATGGCTGTGATTCGTTGCTGTGCTTTACAAATTGATTGGAGCATTTAAATTAAGCATGGGATTTAACTGACTTTTTAAATAAGGATGAATCAGGGATAAGAACTGTCAACCGAAAATTTGAATAAAATAATGGAATTAAATAAGAACAGTAAAAATTAGAATAGTCAATCGATAATAAAATAAATGCTCATAAAGATTATTGCATTTTCAAACAGTAAGATAACTAACAATGAACAATGAATAATTAGGACTATCATAAACAGACAAATGAGAATATATATTGTGAATAAAAACATTATAATTGCCCCACTTCCAGGATTTTTCGTCCTCCAAATTTATTAAATACACCTGTAACACTAGCAAATGTGATAGAGCTTAAAAAAAATTAATATGGCCATTTGGGAAAAAAAATAAAATACTTAGCTCAGAGAAATACAATAACTTACAACAATTTACAACTAAATCGACAACGAATATTGAGATCCATCGTCAGATAACTATTTACTCTATAGCAAAGACTATACGCATCATCGAATCAGGATATTTTATTGTAATCCAAAGTCACTGAAAAGGTTGACTTGGTCCTTACCGTGAGTGAGATGGCTTCTCAGCCAAGTCAATTCTTAGTTTAGGGATATGTACCCATATGAAATCAGCAGACGAAAAGCTAGTGTCTATTCCTTTCTCTCCATCTGTCCTTATTTCCGTGGGATATAGTACAATAGACCTCCGGTCGCAGTGCTTGGCTTCTCTGCCACCCATCTTCACTACATAAAAAAAATAGTGTCTATTATCTGTATCGTACTGGCACTTACTCGGTTTTTGTGCGTCTCTTATGTTAATCCGGGCTAGTTGATGTGCTTCATCTAATGATGCTTTGAGGAGGTCAGGATAGTGTTGCTGTGGTTCGAGTTTCAGTGGCGTGAAGGCGCTGATCGTTATGTGGGTATTCCTTCAATATAAGAGGTGAAATGGAGCGTAATCTGTGCTCTTTTGGATGGATGAATTGTAAGCGAACGTGATAAAAGGTAAGATGGAGTCCCAATTGCTGTGGTCAACATCAAAGTACAGTGAAATCAATCTACTAAAGTTCTATTTAGTTTCTCACAAACACCATTGGGTTGTATGTGATAGCTGGAGGTCTTGTGATGAATTGTTCGGCAGAACTGGAGCGTTTTTGAGAGCGCTGTGGACATGAACTGCGACCTTCGGTCTGATAAAAGAATCTACGGCGCTCCATGCTTAAGCCTAATATCCTCTACAAAGAATTTTGCTACCTCCGATGCGGTGGCTTTTGGCAGGGCTTTAGTGACTCCGCTTACACAAGATGCCATCTTTAAGCTCGTATCCATGCTTATCGAATTGTTGTGATGTTTGCAGTGTGTCGACGTACTTTCTAAGAATGGGATCTCCGCGTTTCGAGGGAAACAACTGCATTGATCAAGTTGGCCTGTGGCTCGGCTGGTTGAATAAAGTATCGGGGTAAATAATATGAATCGAGATGCTTGATTCCATACTTTGTTATGGACCCTGTATTTCAGTAAGGATATACAAAACAGAGTATCTCTTTTAATGCAATCGGAAGCTTACACCCATAAAGATAGGTGATGAAAATTAAATTTAGCTGATGGAACGCTGGGCCAAAAAATTCCATCCGCTAAACCAGATGAAGTTACACCAAGGGAGAAAAGTAATGATAAACAACTCGGGTAGATCAAATAACAAAATATATTCACAAATAAAATCAACTCAATACAATAACACACAATAATAGAAACAAGACATAGTAATGCATAATTACGTATCAAGAGAACAAATGTAAGAATAACTAAACACAATTTGTTGATAATGCAATTGCCAAAACAAATGAAATATAAAAAAAATTCAAAAAATGTTAATCAAGAGCAGTAATTTATATTAACGTTGATCAACCAAAATTAAACAATTATATAAACTTAATATACAGTCTCACAATAGTTAATGTCTATGTAATAAGAGGGGTCCGATACAGAATCGTTTTTTGATGCAGACTTCCCTACCATAGAGTCTCTCACATCTGACTTAACATCCAAAGAAAATACTACTCACAAGTTCTGCACCTTGACTTGGTCACACTAGAACGAAGTATTGGATAGTTCCGAAAATGCTCATGTCTAGATAACTATATAAGCACAAATGAAGTACAACACTAACTTATTTCACTTCGCGAATGTTTCATATGTCCACCAATGGCTACTCAACATATCCTGAGCTGTCTTGGGGTGTATAATTAACTCCTAAGAATATTATGAAGAATTGAATTTTTAACATAGTTGGATTCATAGAAATTCCTAGGAATAAAGGGAATCAGTGAGTAATTCCTCCTAAAATTGCGAATACTGCTCCTATAGAAAGAACGTAATGGAAGTAGGCTACAACATAATAGGTATGTGTATTATAATATCAATTGATGAATTAGCTAGTACTACTCCTGTTAAACTTCCTACAGTAAATAAAAATACAAAACCTAAAGCTCATAAAAGGGGAGCTTCATATGTAAATTTTGACTCATGAAGCGTAACTAATCAACTAAAAATTTTAATTCCTGTTGGGACTGCAATAATTATTGTAGCAGCTATGACGTAAGCTCGTGTATCCACATCCATACCTACTGTAAATATATGATGGGCTCATACAATAAAACCTAAAAGTCCAATAGTTAATATGGCATAAATTATTCCTAAAGCTCCAAATGGTTCCTTTTTTTCCTGATTGTTGACTAATAATGTGAGAAATTATTCCAAATCCAGGTAAAATAAGAATATAAACTTCTGGGTGTCCAAAAAATCAAAATAAATGTTTCTTATATCTACCAGATATCTAAGAAGCCGACTTTACATCGAGAAGAACATGTCTCAAAGTATCCAGAGACATTCGATTTACAGATGAAATTGCCAGGGTTTTCTAATGAACTGAGTGTAGAAAATCAGAGAAATGCTGCTTCTTCACCTCCACCAAAATCATCGCTCCTCCACTGAGGAAGCCAGCCATGCACTTTACTCCATGCAGTTTATGACCAGAGTATTTCAAAGGTTTCAAGTAAAGCATTTGTAGGTGCTGTGAATTTGTCAAAGCTGCATCAATAGTCCTTCCGGAAGTCAACAGAGCCTTGAAACTAAAAGTGACATCATCGTAACCTCGCTATGAAAACAAAATGGCAAAACTCTCCAGCAGCATAAAATTTGCTCTAAATAAAAAAACAAAGTTTACATATAATAATAAACTAAAATATCATTCAAAGATACCAATCAGAAAATAAACATAAGGGGATTGGGAAAATAAGAAAATTAAATAAAATGATAAATAAGGATTTTTAATGTAGAAAACTTTCCATTTCAAGTTTAGAAGGAAAATAGAGAGGAGAAGAGAAAGAAAAACTTGGCGGAGAAGGAAAAAAAACTCACAAGACAAAGCCTCCGCATTAAGTTGATAGTGATACGAATTGACGTCAACGAAAAAAGTAGGAAAAAGAAAAATAAAATAAGAAAAAAAAAAAAGCCGTAAAAACTTGTAAATGAGGTTTATGTTGTTACAGGAATACAAATTCCTGTAATCGCAGGGACCATCAAGCTAATCTACCAGTGGGATCTTTTATGTTGACTAACCGACATAAGGCCTGATAATCAGTGACGAATATGAACTCATGTCCTTAGAGATAGAAACGGAATTTGGCGACTGCATATACAACTGCTAGGCATTCCTTATAAGTGGTGGCGTAGGTTTCTTCAGCTTAGTTTAGTTCACCTCGCATAGGCGATCATCCGCTGTTTTCCGTCGATGATTTGAACTAATACGGCCCATGGTTTGATGCATCTGTGTGGATCTAAGTTGGGGCCTGCCTAATTGCAATGTGCGAGGATCGATTCGGTGACGAGTGCATGTTTCAGTGTATCAAACGCTATTTGTTATTCTTCTTTCCATAGGAATAGCTATGATTTCTTCTTTAGAACAGAGAATGGCCGGGAAATCATGGAAAAATTGGGAATGAACCTTTGGTAGTAAAAGCATAATCCGTAGAAACTTCGTTCTTGCTTCAGTGTTGGTCGCTGATATGTGCGGAATGACAGTTGTTTGAACAGCGCACAAATACTCGGTAGCCATTGTTGGATTTTCCGTTGGAGTTATGATTTTAATCACATCAAATAATGTCAATGATTGCTTGCATAGATTGGAGAATATCCCATCCTTGGATAAAATCAAAACTACATTGCTCGACGACCAGAAATTAATAGGGATGACATTCCATTGATTTCCAATCTCGCCATGCATTTTCCTAGGAGTAACAGCTGAGTTCCAGTTACATCTCTCAGGGCGTAACAGGGTTCGTTTGTATTATTACTTTGCATCTTCTTTTCCTAAATGTCTCTGATCAAACTGAAGCGCCGGTATCTGTAAATGCTTGTGTCGGTTGATCATCAAAATACGGGGTGATTACATTGTTCTTCAAGTTTGCAGAAGTATGTGCGACAAAACTGCCATCAGTTGTCACTTCTCTTAGTTTTCCGGGGAAGAGCTGCAACTGTTTTTGTGGATTCCGGGTTTCTTATGGAACATGATTGCATCTCAATGGATAGGATGTGGTGTAGGGTTTTCCATGTGCTGTTGATCCTGATTGACTGTGATGGCTCTGTGCGTAGGTCTGGTGAACAGTCTTTTAGTAGACCAGTGAATCATATAAGAGTCACTGAATGGCGGGGGTTGATACTCTGTGGTTCGTCACTCGGCATTTCGACGGGTACTGCAGCGCTTGATTACGTGTTCGATGCGACGGCAGTAAAAATATATCGGTTTGCGCTAGGCTGTTCTCCATTCCTATTGGTTTCGACGATGTTCGATACATTTTGGCGTTGCGGACGATACTGTGTTTCTAAGGCCGGGAATCAAAAGTTGATCTCGTTTGCGGAGACCGATCACAGTTTGGCGTTGATATTTGAGCAAATAGCTTGTTGCTGCAGGGCCATTATCTGCTGTTGCAGCTGGTGAGTTGCTTCGGACAGGGATGCGGGTGTGGGGTAAGATGTGGTTGTGAATCCACAGGATATAACGTTCGGTAATCGCAAAGGATATCCGACCAATCTGTGCTGTGGCATTTTCTCGATGCGCTAGCAATCTTCCAGGAATGGCTGCATTATCGATCCTGAGTGCCAATAATAAACTGCATACATCTTCCGCTACTCCTTTCATGTGGTATTGCAGTTTTCGGGTCTCTCATCTGTAGATTAGTTGCTCGACAGACATACCAAATATCTTCGGCGTATTCTTTACAACTTTCACAGATGGTTTGTACTCTGAAGACTTTATAGCTTGTTGCTGCAGGGCGTGTTTTACACTGTAATAAGGTATGACGAATGATTGAGTAAACTGCTGCTGAAAAATCTGCTATGTTGTAATCACTGCCTCATTGTTTTCAAACCACCTCCCTTGTCTGCCAGTGTTTGCCAGCGAGAAGTAAACGTTGGTGAGTTGCGTCGCATCATCCCATTCAATGAATTTTGGAATTAGGTTATAATTGAAGCAATTGGCAAGGATCCTCTTTAGCACGGGCATAGTAAATTGTTGGTTCCCGGAATCGATAGTTGGTGACTGGGGTAGCTACTACACTTGCATAAGTTGTTGGTGGAGTGTCCAAAGGAGGTTTCCTCAGGTTGCAATGTTCGGCGGAAAACTCACTTCCTCTCAGCGGTCAATGGTGAAGGCACGCTGGAGCAAAACGGATTTTGACATCCATTTTTGTGATGAATGTTTGTGGCCACTGTTTCGGTAAAAGTAGACTGAAATCCACTAATAGTAAGATCTGGCAAGAACTCATTTATTTACATGATTCAGGGATTTAAATAGGTATTTACAGGGCGGTGATTGGTTGCCGTGCTTCACAAATTGATTGGCGCATTTAAATTATACATGGGATTTACCTGACTTTTAACTGTCTTTTTAAATAAGGACGAATCAGGGATAAGAAGCACGATCGGCGAAAAATTTAAATAAAATAATGAACTTAAATAAGAAACAGTAAAAATTAGAATACTCAATCGATAATAAAATAAATGATGATAACATTATTACAATTATAAACAGCAAGATAACTAAGAATACACAATGAATAAATAGAACTATAATAAACAGATAAATGAATATATATATATAGGCGTACAGTGATTTGGGATTTGAAAACGCTAATACCAAAAAACAAATCACTGTTTCTATGGAGAAACAGTCAAATTACCTCCACGTCTTCAGCGGCAAAATTTAGAAACAATTTAGAAAAAATTTTGAATAAAAATCATTACAATATATAAAGATTAAATGAAAGTTTACTTTCAGAGGCTTATATTTTTATATCTTTTATAAGTGAGATTTAATCATTTTTCATGATAATAAAAATTATACAGTTAAAAATACAGAAACTATATTAGCACTAACCTTAAAACACCGAAGACTTTAAAAGACCACGACGTTTCAGAGCTTCACATATCAAGCTCCCTTCTCAAGTGGAAATGATTCATCTTTAACTAATACCTTTCCATATCTGAGAATGTTAAACAGATAGAAATGGCCATTCCCATATTTAACAAAAACACCTACTGGTGACAAATGCTTTAAACATGCACAGGAAGTGGTCGTCAAGGAAGTGGTCGTTGCGAAGGTTTCAATTACACTCATATGGAAAAAAATTTTAAAGGAAATAACATAATTATCAACGCCCGTATTCCAATACATTTGAAGTAGAAAGGTCCTGATTATAGCTTCCTGATTACGGCTGTTGCGGGTATTGGTATAGCTTGCAAACCACAGAATACCATGATATCTTTCTTAAATAGAAGGCATTCTAGTGTAGATAATAGATCAAGTACTCAATGTACCATTTATGGGATTAGGTGTAAATCTTCTGTTAGAGGCAATAATAGTTGTTTATATATAGGCAATTCCAAAAGGGAATTGAGCGGGCGCTTAAAGGAGCACGATTCTGCTGTAAGAAAGGCTAATCTATCTTATAGTACTGCCCTTCACTGCCAACGAACGGGTCATTCTCTAGACTTAGAACAGGTAGAGATTCTTGGTGTACGTAAAAATAAATATTTGCATATCTTTTATGAATCTTGCATGATACGATTATTAGGTAGCTATAATCAGGACCTTTCTACTTCAAATGTATTAGAATACGGGCTTTGACAATTGTATTATTTCCTTTAAAAAAATTTTCCATATGAGTGTATTTGAAACCTTCGCAGACGACCACTTCCTGTGCATGTTTAAAGCATTTGTCACCAGGAGGGGTTTTTGTTAAATATGGGATTGGCCATTTCTATCTGTTTAACATTCTCAGATAAGGAAAGGATTTAGTTAAAGATGAATCATTTCTACTTGAGAAGGGAGCTTGATATGTGAAGCTCTGAAACGTCGTGGTCTTTTAAGGTCTTAGATGCTTTAAGGTTAGTGCCAATATAGTTTCTGTATTTTTAATTTTATGATGGTTAGGCACGTTAATTTTCCTGTATAAAAATTATACAGTTTAACTTAAAGTTTTATTCTAAATCAGGATTACACCACTAATGTTTACACTGGAGCATACTGAGAAAATAGTTAAAAAAGAGATCCATAAGCAAAGATGAGCATGACAAATAGTAATTCTTTGGACTGCTAAAGTGAGCAAAATTATCAATTATCAAACGAAATATATCTTACGTAGAAATCTCCGCGGGATTTAAGTAATGGAAGAATAGGACGAAAAACAATTATCTTTTATTAAGGTTAAACAAGACAAATTTGTTTTTTATTATCCTGTGAATTTTTAAAGGATTTACAGTACCTTATAACATTTTGGCTTTAAAAAATCTCTTTTTTTATGTTGTATTGTTTTCTATTCTTTTATTCTTTTTATTCTATTTCGTTAACTCCCAGGGTACGAACTTAAGTTAAAGTATATAAGTTTAATTTCAACTTTTGTAAAGATGATTTATCTTTTTATTTATTTTTTTAAGGAGTTTTAAACCTTTTTAGAAGAAGTTGAAAGTTTTTATTTAAAAAGTTATCCGCGCTTTCATAAAAGACAATCAATTATATGTTTTGATGGATTGTTGCTTTTGAAGGGCCGTAGTATTACATCCCAAAGCACTGCGACCTTTCTAGGCCTATTGAAGAATCCCTATTAATGTTTATCGAAAGAAAAACAAACACCGAAGAAAGAAAAATTAGCAAAACCATGTAAGGATTTCAAACGAGGTTTAGGCGACTAACAAATGCTGAAGGCCATCGCCTTGACTCAGATAAAAAGCGTTTTTAGATAAGTCAATCGCAAGACTGATGACTAAACGATTCTCGAATTGTTAAATTCACCCATTTTCAGCTTTCAATCAATTCAGCATTCTGCAGACTTTGTACAATCAACAGTTTTTGTTTACTATTCCTGTAGGCTTTGTATTCGTTTAAAATAATATATAGATTTGAAGATATATTGAATAAAACTTTGCAATTTAAGTTAATGCTTGGTCATTGATAACAATTTATCCCACTTCGAAATAAAGGTAACGGCATTTTGCCAATCCATACCGCTTATTGTTAGAAACGTTAAGTCTTAGGGGCAGTTGAAGAACTACGTAGTCAATTTACACCCCTTACCACCACTTGTAAGCCAAAATAAGCAGATCCCCCCCCCCATAATGTTTACGTGAGATCATTTGAAAATCATTAACAGTAAATACATTGAAATACTGAAATATACATGAAATACTGAGGGAAAAATATGTTTGTCTGTCATACGTACGCTTTGCTCTTACCCCCTCCCACTTGTCAGCAAAAATAAGTAAAGATTGAAACCCTCCCCCTTTTGAATGTTTACGTAATACTTGAACAGCCCCTTATCACAAAACTTGAGTTCAAAGAAACCCTTTGAGATAAACTGGTGTTAGCTATCATCTAATAGCCTCAGTGATAGCTAAAAAAAAATCCAAGGAATCTTAAGCTGCTTTGAGTTTACCGATTATTTATTCTATCATATCAATTATTCTGTATTTTTAAGAGTAAAAAGTATCGAATTTTTATTAAAGATGTTGTTGATAGAAACCATTTGCACACTGCTTTTTATGTGTGTGAAACCAGTTTTTTTGTAAAAGTATAAATTCTTGCTATTGTATTGTAACTTCATTACATTGTTCTTTTCAATAAAAATATTTACTATAAAATGATTGCTTTTGTAATTGATTTAAAGTAAACATCATTTTATTACGTACTTTAAATTATCATCATTTATAGGAACCTTCAATGAAGAACTGTAATTAGTGAGATGACTTGAAGAACATTGAGGAACAACAGAGCTTGATTAAGGTCAATTGATTCCAAAGCAGAGTCGAATAATGGTGCTCATTGCTGCTTCCTGTGCTGAGATGGTAATAAATTGAATCTCAATAAGTGATGAAGGTGAAATAGGACATTAAAAATTGACATTTCATCAAGGCTATCTCAAATTCATAACACACAATTATATTAAATTAAACTGCTTTTTACTGTACAGAGATGTCGAAAAATCCTACATATCTGTCAGTAAACTGGATTTGAAATGAATTAATCGGCCTATTATGAATCCAAAACATTTGTATGCACTCCTGCATGGTTTATCTAAAGACAGATGCATCTTCAGCTCCATATGCTCATTTTCCGTAATACTTGTGGCGTCACAATCGTGAAAGCATAGCACAGTAATCTTCAAATCAACGTTGGAAATTTACCTCTGTTTGCGGACTTCCTTTATAATGATTCCCCACAGCCAATTATCTGACATTACCAAAGGTGAAGGAAAGTTCTCGAATCCCCGGTCAATCCATTTGTTTGGGAACTCATCAAATCGCAATCGGATACTCATGGCGAAATAAGTTGATGCTCCGTCTTTTTGAAACCACACAGCTACGCCTTTCAACTAGAGTTCAGGCAGCAAACATTAATTATACGTAGCAAAATCGTCTGATTCACTCCGCAGTTGTAGAAAAACGGCCCATGCCGATGTTCTTCTAGTACTCCCGCCCAAAAAAGTGCGGTGGATTTTGTTCTTGAGAGAAATGTGGATTTTCCTTTGACCAAAAAGAAACATTCAGATCTTTCGAACTTTGATAGATATCACATTCATCACTAAACATTCATCTTCGTTGATTTTCACTTGTTGGGAAATATTGGAGAAGCAGGTTACTTGCTTCTTCGCGTCGTATTAAATCTACATCTACATAGCTCATTCACTGACAACGGGCGAAAAGGTTTCGCTTTCAAATCCTTACGCATGTGGGTCTCTCATGGTTAACCGGAGAATATCCAGTTCGGCAGCATGCTTCAGAAGTCGACTTCACCTGAGATCGCGTTATGGATTCTTCCACAGCAACACATGTTTCCAAACGTATGGTGGGCTGTTCGCAAAGACTTCACCACTGTGACGCCACAAATACTATTGGAAAATGAGCATATGAACCTTAAGATGCATCGGTTACAGAGACCGTATAGCAGTGCATATAGATATTTTGAGTCTGTAATAAATATATCAATTCATTTGAAATCCAGTTTACTGACAGATTGATTTACAGAGAACTTAAGTCTCCTTTCCAAGAAATACTTTGATAACACTTTTCTAGATACATTTTTATACAATAAATTAAAATTCAAACCTTCCAGTATTTTCTCATTCACTTAGACATTACTTTTAATTTAAAATTAAAGAATTATTAAGACTATATAAAAGCTATCATACTTGCTAAAAAATTAAAAGACTCACTGAAGAAATGCTGTTAAAAGGCTGAGACCTGGTCTGGATCTCCTGCATAAGTTTTTTAAAGACTTTTCTAATTTTTAAATTTTAATTTTTAGGCAAGTCTGACAGCTTTTATATGCAACCTTAGCTATTTTTACACACGTTAACGTTATTCGCATTAAAGAATTATCTTTCATGAAATTCAACCCAAAAGCATTCAGTGTAAGGATTTAAGAAAAAGAGTCGCAAAATTTTTGTGAAAGTAAAAAACAAAAAAAAGGACAAAGCTGCTATTGAGTTTAAGAAGCACAAACAGAAGCCGGTACACCTGATGACAAATTCAAACATTAATTTAATCGTACCTAATTTTCGACTATAGTTTCAATTACAATGAGTAACTATTTTCAAGCAATGCGTTACAAGTGAGTGCGGTATATTATATAGGGGTTTCCTTGCGGAGACCCCGTGGAAATATTTAAATGAGGTGACGTCCGGAACCCCTACGCCATCATCGGATCCATCAGGAAACAGAGTTGAAAACCAATGCACGTGGGGTATTGGTTGGTTGCAGTGATCAGAGTCCAGTCCAAGTGTAAACAAAGATGCGGAAATCCCTTGATTCAACATAAATAGGAAACTGGGGAGAAACTACTATATTGATACAGTAAAACCTCGTTAAGTCGTCACTCAAGGGACCAAACATTTTTGACGACTTGAGCGGAGTGACGACTTAGGCGGAGTGGGCCTTTTTGAAAAAAAAAAACAACAAAAAACACTGAAATACAATATTTTCATGAATTGCTGTAGGATTCGATGAGAAAAACAAGATTTTCAGAAATCAATACATGCAAATGAATGAGTGGAAAATAAAAAAAAAAACCACACTTTTTATACTTATCACATTTTATTTTCTTTTACTGGCATTAAAATAATCCAACAGTGTTGATTGATGAAGGTGCTGATTACTGGAAATAACTTTCTTTTCTAATATAGTTAAGGATTTCAATTCTTCGTCTGTTGTACCTTGAATGGATGTTAAGTACCGTCGAACTTTCTCCAGGGCTTCGATTGTTTCTGTCTTGTTGGGTAGGGTTTGATCTATATTCTCGACATCGCTATCCTCACTTGAACTGTTTTGATTTTCTTCCAAAAATTAAAATGTCAAAGCTTTTAGAGTCGCTTGTCAGCAGATTGCGATAACGTTATCAAAGTTGATAAACGCATTAACGTCATTGACGCTGCACCCTTTTTCATTTGCGATTTGCAGATGTCTTCACTGAGGATTTCTTCTGATCCTGCGTTTGCTACGAACCCTGCATGTCGGAAACAATTCGAAACACTTTGTAATGAAATGGAACTCCAATTTTTGTGCACATAGTTAATCGCATCTAAAACCGAAACTTCTAGCTTTTCGTTCCTATCTAATGCTTTTATCGTGTCCTTTACAAGCATGTTTTTGTACTTTCGTTTAAAGTCAAGAATTATCCCTTGATCTAAAGGATGAAGAAGTGTAGTTACATTTGGAGGAAGAAAAACAATTTCGATCGCTTTTAAATTTTCGGGTTGATTGTGGGCGGACAGTTATCGACAATGATGGCAACATTTCTTTTCTGACGCGAAAACTGAGAATCCAAATTATTGTAGTCCTGGGAATATGATGTTCTTTGGCAAAAGCTGTTTTCGAAACATTTGATTTTTCAAAAAGTGCAATAAATGTCTTTTTTTTCTTTAAAAGATAAGGAGGTAAGTTTTCGTTTCCCTGACATGTTACAAATGCAATCGAACCACGAAATTGCAAGATTCAAAATAGCCCTTACAGCGGGGCTTACTCGCTATGAAATGAAATCACACTCAGTAGCGGTCAAGAAAAACGTCTACACTTGACAAGAGTCGCAGCGAGAAGTGTGTAATTTCCCAAGTGAATTTCCCACGTGAAAATTTCCCATAAAGGCTAGGCTTTCTTAGATTGAAGGGGCGGGGCTGAAAAGATAGCAGGCAAAATTGAGAATAAAGATGCTTTTCGCCATTTTTCAGGGTGACGAGTTATCCGGAGTAGAATTAAATTTGGTGACGAGTAAAAGAGGGTTATTTTACATTATTGTCTATAAGACCTTGTCGGGACCCAAGGAAAACGACGACTTAAAACGGAGTGACGACTTATCCGGGTGACGACTTAACGAGGTTTTACTGTATAACAATAAGTAATCAAGTAAATTTAGAGCAATTTAACTTAATTAATCCAACTTAAATAAATTAGAATCATTTATTTATTTTCTTTTAACGACCTAAAAACTTTTTTTTTTCTTTCAACATGCCTTTCTTGTGAAATGAGGTTGAAACTGATTTACTACGATAAAATTAAAAATTAAAATTTAATAATTAAAATTTAAAATTTAAAATTAAAAAATTAAAAACTAAAACTTGAATTTTTTTTCACTCAAATAAGTTTCACAAAAATCTTTGCCTTAGTTTCTATATTTGTTAAGTCTTCCTTTTATTCCTCTTTTCTTTTTCTTCTTTATGCCGTACTTAGCTAGATTCTGAACAGATAAACAGTCATTGTAATCATATGGTGACTGAGAGATAAGGATAGATTCAATACATTTCCTTCTGCAATGCTGTTTGCTCCTAGTAGTTCTGGACCTGACTGCAGTCCTGTGGGAAAGTTTGAGTATGGAGAATTTTTTTTCAGGAATGTTTAGTAGGTGGCCTAGTAAGTATTTTGGGCATGGGTGGACATCCGTCACCTGGTACATTTTCCAGCTATGACGTCATCAAAGATGGCGGCCTCTCGATCACAGAACTGCCCATATCTATGTTAATACTTGATCGATTTGCATGAAACTTATACTTTTTTATACTAATTTGTCCTTTATGAATCTAATGGAAGAGATATTCGGTCCAAATAATGGTTACAAATACTCAAAGTGTACAATTTTGAGGTATTAATTATTATTGTTCTGTTTTTAACAGGTTGTTGAAATGAAATGAAGGTATAGATGTCTAGAGTCTCAAAAGACAGTGTAACAGACTTTAAGCCAGATGAAAAAGCATGCATCATATGTAATAAAATTGATGATAGTGTGATAAGTATGAAAAATGGTCGTGAAAAATCAGTGCAGCTGCGAAAGTGCGAAATGACATTGTCACTGAGCGTTTGAGCTCATTATGTGAGGCATAAAGAGCTCTTTATGTGAGGCATTATGTGCATATGAATAATGCTGATATGATAGTGTTGTACTATCATATGAATAATATGTGCTACAAACAATACTGTCATAAGAAGTCCCTTTTAAAGCTTCAAAGGAGAAGGAAAGATGACAAAATGACAATAACAGCAGCACTTACCAATCGACTGTACCGGAAACTCATTGGAAATATGGGAGGAAACGTTACCACAGTCTTCAAGGAGGAGATACTTCTGATCAAGACCGTTTATATATTATCTGTAACCAGAAATCACATAATCGTATTTACAAGAAGTATAGAATAAGTGAATATCCAAGAGCTAAGGAGTTTTTAAAAGCCACGTTATACTTATAAAATGATGTTTTCACTCGTCCCTGTGTGATTTGGAGGATGTGTTAAGCGTTTTTGGTGCCGAGCTACTGTGTCACAACAATTGTATTTCTTGGTATTTACTGAGGCACAAACGGAAACTTGAAGCAGGTGACAAGAGCACACTTCAAGTTTCTGAAAGGGTGGCAGCGTTTTCTCTTATAGCTTAAGATATTGAATCTGGACTACATGAAGGTTATGGATACATCCTCAATTACATTCGAGACAAGTTTACTATACAAAATGAAGACATCAAAATCAGTAACAAGGAACTAAAACTAATGTTGAGTGATGACTTTGGAGATGACATAACGTTTGCAAAACCTAAAGAGGCGAACAAACCACTCATGTTTTTTCTGTAGCTCTTGAAACATAAGAAGTTGTAGATGCCCTTACAAGTTGCAATCCTGTAACCGAATGTGCCATTTTGTTGAGAGAATCATTTCAGACGCTAGGACTTTGGGCTCACCAATAAATTTGGTAATGCTCAGGACCTTACAAGCTCTTGGACTAAAAGTAAAATATCTGATGTTTTAATAAAAGTTTTCAGAGATCCAAACTCCATAGAAGAAGTAGATACCATCGAAAGATAAGAGGATAAAGACTTGAAAAAACCATATCGTGGAGCTAAAAA
Source organism: Thereuonema tuberculata (assembly GCA_023159025.1). NCBI lineage: Eukaryota > Metazoa > Arthropoda > Chilopoda > Scutigeromorpha > Scutigeridae > Thereuonema > Thereuonema tuberculata. Next base: position 349,030,595 of record JAFIDM010009631.1, read on the forward strand.
ACACCGTTGCAAAAGATGATAGAGCAAGCAGTACATGAGAAATATAAAAGCAAAACATTGATAACAAGCTTTAATCATCTAGGTATCAGCAAAAATGAAGTGAGTCGTCACCATCATAGCCTTGCACAATATGCTCTGAAGCAGTCTCCTAGTGAAGTACCGATTCCCAGTCATTTTAAGACTGATTCATACACAATTGACGCCTTCGATAACTTCGATCTTGAGGAATTTACCTTATCTGGCATAGAAGGTTCTCATGACAATGTGTGTACTCTTTCAAGACAAACCACTTTATATTCCAGTTAAACCATTCTTATCGGAGATTGGTATCACACGAATTTGAAAGCAATTCAAGAGCTTCTTCCATGTCAAAAAGTACAATCGTATTACAAACCAGCAAAACGTCCTGATCTCCCAAGCGATTACGAAGTTGGCTCAGAATTACTTACTATGAATGAGGAATACTTTTGCCTTAAGATACGACTTCTGTGAATGCTTCGTTTTTTTCAATTCGTCATTCTCTTATCTTTCCTATAAAAAAGAGCAAGTTTCATGCAAATCGATCAAGTATTAACGTAGATATGGGCAGTTCTGTGATCGAGAGGCCGCCATCTTTGATGACGTCATTGCTAGAAAATGTACCCGGTGGCGGATGTCCACCCATGCCCAAAATACTTACTAGGCCACCTACTAAACATTCCTGAATAAAAATTCTCCATACTCATACTTTCCTACAGGACTGCAGTCAGGTCCTGGACTATAGCTAATATTGATGGATCCGTTAGATTGAGTGATTAACGGTGATTCCCAGGAAGTTGTGTACGCCTTACCATGTACGGATAACCAGTGCATTTACATAGGAGAAACGCGTATGGCACTCTCGGACCGCATAGCGGAACACCGGAGGGCCCAACCGGACAATAATAAGGACTACATGATTGTTCGACACCGGCATCAATCAAACCATTTCATCAATCTAACTGATCCATCAATATTAGCTAAGTTCAACAGCATTTCAAAAGGAAGTGTATTGAATCTATCCTTATCTCGCAGTCACCATATGATTACAATGACTGTTTATCTGTTCAGACTCTAGCTAAGTATAGCATAAAGAAGAAAAAGTAAAGAGGAATAAAAGGAGGACTTAACAAATATAGAAACTAAGATTTCTGTGAAACTTATTTGAGTGAAAAAAAATTTGAAGTTTTAGTTTTTCATTTTTTAATTTTAAATTTTAAATTTTAATTATTAAATTTTAATTTTTAATTTTATCATTTTGTTGTTGTTAGGTTCCATCAAGTCATCTACGACTTCTGGTGACCTCATGTACTAAGGCTCTCCAAACAGATCTATCATTTGCTGTATATCTTAGTTGTTGCAAAGAATTCTCGGTAGCTTCCTTTATATCCTCCATCCATCTTCTTCATAGTAGATCCATCATTTTATCATAGTAAATCAGTTTCAACCTCATTTCACAAGAAAGGCATGTTGAAAGAAAACAAAAAAGTTTTTAGGTCGTTAAAAGAAAATAAATAAATGATTCTAATTTATTTAAGTTGGATAAATTAAGTTAAATTGCTCTAAATTTACTTGATTACTTATTGTTATATTAAATCAAATTTAACGTGCGTGACAAGTTTTTATTAAGTTATTACTTAAAAGAAAATAAGAAACGCACCTAACTAGGAGAAAAAAAAAACCACATCAACAAACAAACAAGCAAAAATTCACTGAGCTAATTTTGGTTTATGTGCTGGGAACTGGAGACAGCACCGTTTCGAGTTGCAACACTCTCATCAGTCCGGTCCTGCCCAGCATACCCAGCTCAGTGAAAAAGGACAATACACAAAACGGACAAACGAACAAGACAATGACCCCCCATTTTAAAAAACATCAAAAAGCAAATCAAGAATAAAAGAGGAGAACAATCAATCCACGCTAGCATTAAGCTTAGCTGATTAAGGATTAATTCACTTAAAAAGTTAGTATTAATTCAAATTTAACGTGCGTGACAAGTTATTATTACTAAAAAGAAAATAAGAAAATAAGTTTTTTAGAATGAGGGGTCATTGTCTTGTTCGTTTGTCCGTTTTGTGTATTGTCCTTTTTCACTGAGCTGGGTATGCTGGGCAGGACAGGACTAATGAGAGTGCTGCAACTCGAAACGGTGCCGTCTCCGGTTCCCAGTACATAAACCAAAATTAGCTCGGTGAATTTTTGTGTGTTTGTTTGTTGTTGTGTTTTTTTTTCCTCCTAGTTATGTGCGTTTCTTATTTTCTTTTAAGTTATTGTTATATATTAGTTTCTCCACAGTTTCCTATTTATGTTGAATCAAGGGATTTCCGCATCTTTGTTTACACTTGGACTGGACTCTGATCACTGCAACCAACGAACACCCCACGTGCATTGGTTTACAACTGTGTTTCCTGATGGATCCGATGATGGCGTGTGCCTCCGGACGTCACCTCATTTAAATATTTCCACAGGGTCTCCGCAAGGAAACCCCTATATTATATATCGCACTTACTTGTAACGCATTGCTTGAAAATGGTTACTCATTGTAATTGAAACTATAGTTGTAAAATTAAGTATGATTAAATCAATGTTTGAATTTGTCATCAGGTGTACCGGCTTCTATTTGGGCTTCTAAACCAACAGCAGTACACGTAAAAGACTGATAATTCTGCCGTTGATTTTGTTGAAAACAAAAACTAAAGAAAGCTACAGGATCCTTAATTTTTACACAGGATGTCAGATTTTAATTTATATTCTCATAAATTGTAGACTGAAAATAAAAACCGGGCTAAGGGCCAAAATCTAAGTTCTGAGAAAAACAGCAAAAACCTTTATAAAAACTAATACTGGATATAGTTAAAGTCTAACAATTGGCAAAAGTTTGAAGTAGGCTACTTGCAAACTTATTATCCTATAGCCGGATTTTTACCACACCGGCCTAGACACAAAATGGAAATCGATTGTTGTGGCACTTAGCCCGGTTTTTATTTTCAGTTTACAATTTGAATTCAACTACTCATAATAGTTAAATCAGTGACAGACACAAAGGTCTTAAAAAGAAGATCTTCCACTTGCCATTACTACTGAGCTTTTTATAGAGTTCTAGCATCAAGGATTTCAAAATATCTCTATAATATTTGCGGAATAATCTTTCTTGATGATAGCAATGAGAAATTCCCTTTTAGGTCACTATTTCTCCCTAACTATTGCAATCATTTGAAAATTTTGCGATTCATTTTTCCTCCGCATTTCTTAAACCAGAGAGGCTCTGGTTCAAAATTCCAATCTTGAAAACATCTTTGTAGAGAGTTTGGGATACCTCAAAAAAGATTGTAAACTTTCTCCTTCAATTCATGCAAGGGAAGGAGAATAATATTAAAATTTCACATTGTTTGTAATGATTTGAAGACCTACTTTCTAATTGTTTGAACTATGCAGCTGACAAAGATGATATCTCGAAACGGACTTATTTTCGGATGCTTTACATGAAATCCAGTTTGGAAAGTTTGGAGAAATAAATTCGAATTTGAACAGTAAAAGAATGAAAGAGTTTGAAGCAAACGGATTATTTAACTTCACTAAAACCTTTGATTAGGGAAGTTTAGCAATTTAAAAAAAAATCTATTCAAATTCGATTGTCTACTTCAAATCCACAACATCTTCGAAACCGATACCACTTATGTCATTCTCGCAAATAAATTATCATACAAATTATCGACAGTTCTCATACCATTCTCAGAAAGCTCCTCTGCAATGATCCTTTAATTGTCTTGTTACATTAACTTTGGTATCATTTTGAATTTAAATAACAAATATGACAGCCATTAGGTTCATTCATTATAAGAGTCATTGTAACACTCCGATTTCTGTAAACAATAACCATATAAGAGATTACATATGGTGGCATTCGTCCACCATATTCAAAGCTTTTTTAAAAGCTCATAAACAAATTTGAACAATTCCTCAAAGAGCATTTTGTTGTATCTTCTATTTGAATTAGCCCGATATTCAGAACCACTCGTTACAATTTAATATCCATTATGTATCAGAAAAACAATTCAGTAACATCTGATCAAACTTTAAACAATATATTGACAAGAAAAATGCACTATTCATCTAAAGGAATCAGAAAGTTCAGTCACTATTATTTCTGGTTTTGATGAATTTTTTAATCAATTTCCATAAAGCTTATCCGGTTTTTAAGTTTCAGAGACATCCCGCTTTTGTATTTTGTCGCCAAAGAAAATAAGCCCTACTTGCCGGCTTAGCAAAGAATTGTTAGATGGGAAGTAAAACGTCCTAAATTTCATTTTTCTAAAGGAATTCCACAACCATTCGCTTTTCGTTAGGCAATAATATTTGTATTTATTCTCCGGCAATTAAAATGCATTAAAATCAAATCAAACAAGATGGCGCCTAACGATAGTTTTCTCCGCAGGATTTTTGTGGGATCTACCCCATGGGAAACATCTTTCATGACAGACCAAGTACAGTAGAACCCCGCCATTCGACTTCCTCTCAACTCATACAACTTGGCATTCGTCCAACTTTTTCGAATAAAATTCGATTCGGCATTCGTACATTTGCATTCAGACAGTCCCCAAGGTCCGTTCCAACTATGCAGTCCAGGTCTCACGTTGGCTCTCGTTCACTAACCATCATTTGTACAACCTCTATAAAACGTTATTTTATTGCTATTCTTGGTTATTTTAAATATGTTCATTGAAAATAAAGGTATTCATGGATTTAAAAAAAGATTAGGGTTAACAAAGCCTGAAAGGAAAGCAGTGAGAATGACAATTGAACTGAAAAAGAATTTCTTACGAAGTTTGGAAGTGGAAATCGTGTCTCGGACCTGGCTACTCAATGTAGTTTTTATGCATGATTATATGCATTAAATATTATTGTAAATGTTTAAATAAGCATCATCTGTGGATCTGGAACGGATTAATTCAATTTACATTATTTCTTATGGGAAAAATTGATTCAGCATTCGTTCAAATCGCAATTCGAACAGCTTTATTTACTGTTCATTTTATATCCCCACTGAAGTGAACTTATAAAATCAAAAATTTTCATTTTCACTAAATATTGTGGTGAATGTTTTCGGACACTGGTTCGTTAAAATTAGACTGAAATAGAGTACTAAGAACTCTTTTGTTTACACGATAATGGAGTTTAAATAGGGTATTTACAAGGCTGAGATTGGTTGCCCTGCTTTACAAATTGATTGGGGATTTAAATTGTACATGGGATTTAACTGATTTTTAACTGTCTTTTTAAATAAGATCTAATCACGGATCAGAAGCACGGTCGAAATAAAATTTAATTAAAAATAATGGAATGAAATAAGAAACAGGAAAAATTAGAATACTTAATGAATAATAAAATAAATGCTGATAAAGATAAACAATTATAACAGTGAGATAACTTAGAATATACAGTGAATAAATACGGAATAATTATGATTACAACAGATGAATTAGAATACACAGTGATTAAAAATCATTACAATATAAACTGTTATTTTCATATCCTCACATCGATATGAACTTGCAAAAATAAAAAATAAACTTTTTCACTAAAAATCAACAGTTCATTTCATTTCCATGGTCACATGAACCTACAAAAATAAAAAATTATGATTGTCACTGCATATCAACAGTTCATTTCAGAACTGTAAAATCGAGGAGTAAACTAAAAAACAAAAGGTTAATATCTATTATACAAGAAAAAATAAAAGATTTTTTCACAGCAATGTCAATTACCAAAGTTCACAAAGAGACGTATAAAAAATTTCATAAAGCACACTGTAATATGTCACGAATATTTTGACAATATATTATCATCATTAGAAAAATCTTAATTTTTCTTGAATAATAAATGTTAACATTTTTTTTAAGTTCACTGGTTCTGAAATGAACTATTGATATTGAATGACAATCATAAATTTTACTTTTGTAAGATCACGTGACTCGGGAAATGAAATGAACTATTGATATTCAGTAAAAAGATTATTTTTTATTTTTGTAAGTTGTCACGAGTGACGATATGAAATGATTTGTTGATATTCAGTTTGTTTTTATAAGTTCTAATGAGAGGAGATGAGAGGAGATTTGGTATTCAGTGAATATAATATTTTTCTTTACTTTTGTTAAATTCACATGACTGGGTATATGAAATTAACTATTGATGTACAGTAGAAATGGAAGCTTTTTTTTTTTAATTGACTCCTTCAGATAGTAGTTCTAAAATAACTTGTTTACATTGTCAGACTGATAGCAATTTCAACAGTATTACAAAGCTTTGGATTCTATCCTCTGTTATATTATCAATTTTCCAAAAATTTCTTTTAATGTTGTCACGTGGAAGCCATCTATGTGTTTGTTCTGATCCTGCTCAACCTAAAAAGAATCAGAAGAAAGATGCAAACAAGATAATGAGACTAGATAAAGCATGGTTAAATAGATAAATAAAATAGATAACATATAAAACCTTGAATCAATATGTAATAAACGAGTTTAATAAAATGGATAGACAAAAAGGATAATAATGAGTAAAATAAACAAAGAATATAATGTGGAAATCGCACACAAATAAGATAATAAAATAAGGCAAAAACACGGTAAGATGATTGGCATAGTCCTTAAGAATTAAAACATGATTAAATACAAAAATTACACTCCTGGAGAAATACAGTTAACGAAATGTGATCGAAGGTTGAAATGGCTTATTTCCAGTAGCATTAGTCTCCCAATCTCAGCAGGAAAATGGAAAAAACTTCGTACATTATCATAGTTATAAGATATTTCCCGTAACCAATATTTTCTTGGTAATGATATCCTACTGATAATGCAGTTAAGCTGGAAATTAATTACTAGTGAATTGTGGTTAAACAATTCGTATATATTTTTTTTTCCAATTAGTATTAAAAATAAATATTAATTGTTCAGCCTAATACAAAAGTTCTCTTACTGGTGTAGCAGAGCACCACTAGCAAATGCAGTAATTTAATCTAAAGAAATAGTTAAATAATTATAGTTCATTATCACAAGTGTTCATTCAGTCACAGGAAACAGTTCCACAAGTCTTCGCTACAAATGTTCTAATACTATCCGTATTACTCTTTTATAAGCACCTAGCTTTTCACTTGTATGAATTAAATTAATAATGCTTTATCACCTGTATGTAATATATTAATTTAATAGTTAATCACCTTTGTGAATTCCGCAATCTCGATATGCTTTATCACTTGTATAATTAAATTAATTCTATTTCCTATTTTACTTGTATGAGTGATTTATATCCATATGACCTTTCACCCGTGTGAATCTACGCGATTGGCTTAACCCATGTGTGAAAGTCATTTATCTGAATGGACGTAACTAAATTCTCTTAGTTACCATAATGCATACGTCACGCTTCATGACGTCACAATAATCTTCATTTACTATTGTTCACTTAATATTCTGTTCACTAAATATCATTTAATTTCTCTTGAATGATATTTATAATTCTTTTCAATTTATTCTCTTGAAAATAAATATCTCTAACAGTTCCCACTACTCGCGTCTTCTTACGATAATGAAATCTTCTCATTAACTAATATTCACTTGATTTTAGTTCCTTAACAAAATAATGTTCCAGAAGAATCTTGCACTTATTAATAATTAATTCAGTTCCTATAACTTCCTAAATTTACAGTAATTAATTGGTTCTATTCACAGTTCAAATTTCTCCACGCGAACATGTGATATTAAACTCTGGTTTTTCTTCTTAATAACCTGGCAAGTTGAATTCTTCCTTTTCATATCCCTCAATGGATAATAAATAAATAAGGTCTCTACTTACAATAATCTGAGTACGTTGTATTTGATCTACGTGGCTCGGAGTAGTCCATTTTGTCATCCCGACAATTACCTCCAGACCTTTTAAACCTCCCGCTGCCATACGCACGGTCCAAGTGATGACGTCCGCTTGCCTTTTGCGAATCGTACGTCACACAACACAGAGGTCGATTGTCCCGACCTCTCTTGATTGACAACGTTACTATTAATTTAACTCAGTTAATTCTTGAAGTCTCACAGACTTCGCTAATGCTTAGATCAAAGACTCAATACGAAAGAGACTCAATACGAAAGACACAATTCGAAAGACCCAGAACGAGGCAAGCTTGCTTCTTTTATGCAGCTTGTCTCTGACGTAATCATTACGTTCCAATATTCAAATTTTAATCTCATCACTAGTTTTAAATATAATTAAAGCACTAAAAAAAATAATAATAATATTTATTTATCGCTTATAAATAAATAGGAATTTACTACAATAGTCTTACAGTCACTGGTTATCTGCAGATTGAACCGTAGTCAGGGGCGGCCCGAGGTATAAGCGAACTATGCGGCCGCGGGTGGCGCCGCGACACGGGGGCAGGGCTGCCAATGCTTGGGTTTTCCCCCAGATCTGAGGTTTTTACCTTTCATCTTGGGTTCTGGGGTTTTATTTTCGAAATAGTACAAAATCTTGGGTTTTTCATGTCTCAAGCAAAGCTTTTAAGGAAGCACCCAATAGTATTTTATTGAAAGTACATCGCCTGGCATTTGAACCTATAACGAATGATTTTTCCCTAAAAAAATATAAAATGATAAAACTAACCTGTGTGCGCGAAGGGAACTGCCTATACTTACTGCATTGGAATATTGGTGTGAAATCATTGCATCACCTTTGATCTTTACATCGGTCGCGTTTGCGAGTGACTAGTCGAATAGTAGTACAGTAAAACCTCGTTAAGTCGTCACCCGGATAAGTCGTCACTCCGTTTAAGTCGTCATTTTCCTTTGGTCCCGACAAGGTCTCATAGACAATAATGTAAAATAACCCTCCTTTACTCGTCACCAAATTTAATTCTACTCCGGATAACTCATCACCCTCAAAATGGCCAAAAGCATCTTTCTTCTCCATTTTGCATACCATCGTGTTGTCTTTTCAGCCTCACCCCTTCACTTTAAGAAAGCCAAGCCTTTACGGGGAATTTTCGACAATACCTGTCACTTCATTCCTTTCCTACCCCTTCGGAGGATTTGGGTTCTTGGAATCTCGCTGCTAATCATTCAAAGCACACTTCTCGCTGCGACTCTGTCGCTTGTAGATGCTTTTCTTGACTGTTCCTGAGTGTGACTTCATTACATAGCGAGTAAGCCCCGCTATAACAGCTATTTTTTTCTCTTGTAATTTCGTGGTTCGATTACGTTTTTAACATACAAAGGAAACGAAAACTTGCCCCGTTATCTTTTAAAGAAAAAAAAAACTTAAATTGCACTTTTTGAAAAATAAAATATTTCAAAAACAGCTTTTGCCAAAGAACATCATATTCACAGGACTACATTAAACGATATTCTATCATCGAAACAAATAATTGAAGAAGCTGACTGCAAAGACAAAAGAAAGAGAATGAGGAAATCGAAGTTTGACGAGCTCGAGGAGGTTTTAGTTCGATGGCTAAAACATGCCAGATTGCAAAATGTGCCGATTTCTGTCATGATTTTCAAAGAAAAAGCCATGGAAATTACTAAGGAGTTGAACATTGAAGATTTCGGCGGCAGCAATGGTTGACTGGAACGTTTCAGACATTGCCTTTCTTTTAAAATGATTAAAATGTGGTAACTATAAAAAGTGTTTTGTTTTTTTTTTATTTTCCACTCATTCATTTGCATGAATTGATTTCTGAAAATCTTGTTTTTCTCACCGAATCCTACAGCAATTCATGAAAATACTGTATTTCAGTGTTTTTTTGTTGTTTTTTTTTTCAAAAATTCCCAATCCGCCTAAGTCGTCACTCCGCTTAAGTCGTCAAAAATGTTTGGTCCCTTGAGTGACGACTTAACGAGGTTTTACTGTATTTAACTTTAAGTTTACTTAATATTTCACTGAATCAATATGAGTGATGAACTAAAAACTCCACCTTTGAAGATGAAGGGTATATGCAGTGTTTCAAAGCAGATTGAACCAGAATTTAAAAGAGTGATTGCAACAAAATAAAAACGATAATGATTCCAGTTACTTTAAGTGTTGTAATGTCACTCTAAAGAACGAAAATAAACCCATGCTTTTCAAACATAAATAAACATAGAAAATGTTTTAAGGTAGCTAAAACTAGTGTCGATATTACTTAAATTACGATATAATAAAAATCAACGGAAAGTGAACAAACGGCCAAGAGTGAGCTGCTCTTTGCTGTATATTTTATGGAACGTAACATTCCCTGTGCTAGCATTGACCATCTTGTTAAGAAGCTTTTCCAGACAGCAAAATTGTCAACGAAATGAACAAAACTTTAATATGTAATTCACGATGGAAGAGCCTTTGATGAAAAAAAATTAGCAACAAATACTTGCCAAAGAAATTTAACGTGCAGAAAATCAATAAGAAATAAAAATCAAATACTGCACATAAATCAGCATTCACGCCTTTGAGGGAACGTGCATCAGAGGGAATCGGGAACGGCCGTTTCGTCCTTTTTAGGGAAGGATACCGAGAGAAAATAAAAAAAAAAAGCAGAAACAAGATAATGAATCAATGACACTTTAAGTAAAAATTGAGAAAGAAGGAGAAGTAATATTTGTATAAAGATAACAAAATACTTTTACAATTGCTTTAAAATTAATATTTTCTAAAATCTTGGGTTTTTCTTTTGAATCTTGGGTTTTTTGGAGCTAAGTCTTGGGTTTTGTGGAAACTCTCATTGGCAGCTCTGCACGGGGGGCGCCGAATGCAACATGGGCGTCCGCGGTGAATATAGTTTACGACAAGAGAAAACCAATGTGTTGTAATAAGTTACCTTCTACCTTTCAAATTTGGTCTAAATTACAATTTGATAAAAATGTTCTGATTGGTTAGCTGAGTTATGAGGGGGTGGGGGCGAGGGGTAGGGGGCGCCAAAAAGTTGCTTGCTTACACTTGAAAAATACCTAGGGCCGCTCCTGACCGTAGTCTTACTCATTTGGTCAGATTAGATGATTTCTTGTAGCACAAACAGGGCACAATGAATTTTCCCAAATTCCGTAGTTTGCAGAACACATCATTTGGCGATTAAACTAAGTACGGATAAAATAAGCCCGTCTGCTCATTGCCCGTCAAACTGTCTACTAATTACTGCATTATTATAAGTCTCCTACCTAGACGATACTCTTATCGTCCTGCTAGGAGGAGATTACATGTTTCGTATTTACCAGAGCGAAGCCGAGACGATCTCTGAGTATATTTCAAAAATTAATCTAAAGACGAAAGGGAGGGAGATTTCCACAGAAAATAAAAGACAAAAATAATTCGTTAAGGATGATAGAAGACAGTAAGAATTAACCAAACAGAAGAGAGATCAAATAGTAAGGAATGCAAAACGAAAGAGAAGGGTCAAGTTCTCATGGGAAAATAAGGTTGCGTAATAAAGAAAAAGAAAGCTTGCCGTAGTGATGAGACAAAAAGAAGAGAGATCGACAGAAAATAGGATGAAAATAATTAAACAAGAAAAAAACAACTTTTCCAAATTTTTTTAATTTTATAATTATTTTTTAGGGTTTCCTTTATTTTTTTCTCTTTATTATTTATTGTCTTTTATGTATTAATTATCTTTATAAATTTATTATTATTTTATTTGGATCTATTATTTTTTTATTTCTTATATCATTAATTAAGTTTTCTGATTTATCTGGGGGCACGGGAGTGCCCCCGCCAAGACGAGCCGAAGGCAGGAAGGGCACTACGTACCTTTTCTGGAAGCGTTTCGTCGTATTTTCGAACCCTCATAGCTTCGGCCTGGATAATACTAGAGAGCTCAAATTTTCAGGATAAGATGCAGTTAGCAGACTAATGAAATACGCTAAGTTTCATTTATTTAGTTTTTATAATTTGGATTTTATTAATACCTAAAATACGTCGATTTCGTCACTGACTCACTCACTCACTCACTCACTCATGATCATCAAAACCTCTAAGGTACTTCCTGAAGTCCTAGAAAGCTGAAATTTGGTATGCAGGCTAGGTTTAGCACCCAAACAACAAAAAAGTTAAGAAATCTTAACTTTCACCCTCCAACCCCTCATTAAGGGGGTTCCGGTTCTTTATTAAATAAAATTTCTGATAGGTATATCCCACCCAAAACATTTTGCACTACACGTACCTTAAATAAAATGAAGCCTGGTAAATTCTGCAGACAACTGCCATGATTAGAAAGAACTAAAATATTGACAACAATGGAAATTAAAATATATAAATATACCCACCCAAAACATTTCATGTAAAATAAGTTGCCAAGACACATGCTCATAACGCTTTCACTGTTAAAGTTATCAGATCTCATCTTACAAAAAGAAATGAAATCCCACCCAAAACATTTCATGTAAAATAAGTTGCCAAGACTCACATGCTCATAACGCTTTCACTGTTAAAAAGATATGAGATCTCATGTAGAGCCAAGCCCCTAACTCTACAAGCCTTAACTCTAAAAACCCTATATCTTGATCAAAAAGTATGGCTTGGCCGTTTCATGGAACTATTTCATTCCACCCAAAACATTTCATGTAAAATACGTTGCCAAGACGCTCATAACGCTTTCACTGTTAAAAAGTTATCAGATCTCATGTAGAGCCAAACCCCTCACTCTGCAAGGCCTAACTCTAAAAACCCTACTATCTTGGTCAAAAAGTATGCCTTGGCATACTCCATATCCTTTACATAACTCCATGGGATTGTCTGTGCGACAGCCACGAAACGGCCAAGCCATACTTTTTGACCAAGATATAGGGTTTTTAGAGTTAGGGCTTGTAGAGTTAGGCCTTGTAGAGTTAGGGGCTTGGCTCTACATGAGATCTCATATCTTTTTAACAGTGAAAGCATTATGAGCATGTGAGCCTTGGCAACTTATTTTATATGAAATGTTTTGGGTGGGATTTATAAATAATTTTTCATTTGTTATATTGTTGTATTTGTAAATTTGTATTTTTTTTTAATTTTACGTACAATTTTATTATACAATTCTAACAATATTACAAAAATCCTCAGTTTATATAATATTATTTTGAGTATTTTTATTTCTTATATTAATAAAGCAGTTATCTAAGCATGTGGAGGTACAAGATTTTGTAGTTTGCTTTTCTCTAGTTACAGTATTGATTAAATTCTCTAAGCCTCTAAGTATTAAAGATTTTTAAGTATTTCAATACAAAATAGATGAGTTTTATTTTCTAAAATTTTAATATTCACAACACAAATGATTATAAAATTATCTGTTTTCCTAAATTGTTGTAATTATAGTCTATTTTTAGATAAAATTTCACAACTTCATTTTAAATTATATAAACGACAACAAAGTACTCCTTTGACATCTATTTATTCATTATATTTCGTCAACTCTAAGCGAGATGACTTCTTCAGATGAGAAGGATAGGGATAACTTATCCCTCTACTTTAAATTCATAAAAAGAATTTCATTAACAAATAAATTAACAATTTGTATTTTAGAAAATAAAGTATAACAATGAGACCAAGTTAAGCCATTACCCATCAGGGCGGGTTTAAGCCAACACTAAATGCATACAAGCGACCACAGCCGGGACCCAGCTGGCAGTCATGGGGATGGCAGGGAGAAGCATGGGAAGCCGGACCGATCCACGTCTCACGAGACGTGGATTAAGGAAATCCTATCGCAGCAGGAACATGAAGAGCGCTAGATCAATCCGCGCATCATCAGACGCGAACCAAGCCTAGCAAAAAAACTAACAAGATCCAAGTCGATCACATGGAAGGAGTGAACACCACTAATTCCCACAGAATTCCGTGATATCATCATTTGACTCGTACATCTAACACCGTCCCCTCACGGGCTGCTCTCTCAGGAACAACCGGGCCGGGGCACCCCCCCCCTCCCCCCGAGACTAAACGGACATAGGCTCATTCAACACAGCTGCCGTGCACTGCTTGAAGTCGTGCCCGAGGTGGAGGAGGGTCTGCTCGTCACAGGCAACTGGGAACCGGTTCGTGATAAGCGCCCTTTCCAATCGGGCCCTATACCGAGACCGGTGTTCCACCCATGCATTCCCAAAGGACGTGGGAAACGGTTTGATCTTCCTCAGAGTTGCACCTTTCACATTACAGGCTCTCTCGGAGAAATAAAGTATAAAAATAAGATCGTAGTTATAATTGTAATCATATGGTTTTTATTGTATTGTATTGTAAATGTGATCATGGAATCACTAAATTTACGTGATTAACACGTAAATTTAGTGATTCCATGATCACATTTTTATACGCCACAAACTTATTATCAATAATACAGATTGTTAATGTTTTAATTTGTTAATGAAATTTTTTTTATGAATTTAAAGAAGAGGGATAAGTTATCTTTCTCATCTGAAGAACTCATCTCGCTTAGAGTTGACGAAATATAATGAATAAAGAGATGTCGAAGGAGTATTTTGTTATCGTTTATATTGTTTTCTCTATTTATTGTTTTCTCTAGTTCCACAACTGATTTTTATTGGTTAGTGGAGGATATAAACTATTAAAAACTTTTTGAAATTTCTGCTATTTTTAGTTTTGTTTATATTATCATATGTTTTTTCTTTTTTTCTTGAATCAAATAACGAAGCCAGCACACCTGCTGATTTCAAATCTAATTTTAATAAAATCCAGATTAAATCAGATTAAAATCTAATTTTAATAAGTATAATCCAGATTTTGGTTATAAATCAAACCTTCTTCAAGTACAATGAGCAACAAATAATTCAAATCTATATTACTAAAATCTTTTATTTCTCTGTCTGTCTGGCGCAATTTTCTGTGACAGTGGAAAATAGAAATAATTTTTACAATGAAACATCCATGACAGGAATCGAACCTACAACCTTCTGATCCGAAGTGAGATGTCTTACCCATTAGGCAATAGGGACTACTACTCTCTTTATATTGTTTTTTGACTTATAACTCCTTTCCTTTCCCCCATCAATAAGGAATGTATTCAACCTTTTTTTTGAATCTCAAGATTGTTTTTTGATTTCCCATCCGTCAGTTTATTTGTAATTCGAAACTGACAAGTAGAACTATAATTGCCGAAACGTTGCAATATTTTAAATATTCTTACTTAACCAAATTCTAAGTGATATTGAAAAATATGTGCGTGTACACGGCAGATGTTGGAGTAAAGAAAACAGAGTCAAGAAAGAAGTACTCTTTTTTTGAGGTGGAATACCGAAAAAATCACTATTTGCAACTCAAAAACCATCAATATTTGTAACTCAAACGTCACTGAAAAGTGACAATCGATATTACTAAAATCTTTTATTTCTCTGTCTGTCTGTCTGTCTTTCTGGCGCAATTTTCTGAGCGAATGGAAAATAGAAATAATTTTTACAATGAAACATCCGCGACAGGAATCGAACCTGCAATCTTCTGATCCGAAGTCAGATGCCTTATCCATTAGGCCATAGAGACCACAACTCTCTTCATATGGTTTTTTGACTTATATCTCCTTTGCTTTCCCCCATCAATAAGGAAAGTATTCAATCTTTTTTTTGAATCTCAAGATTGTTTATTTATTTCAAATTCAGTCAGTTTATTTGTAATTCGAAACTGACAATTAGAACGATAATTGCCGAAACGTTGCAATATTTTAAATATTCTTACTTAACCAAATCCTACGTGATATTAAAAAATATGTGGGTGTACACGCCAGATGTTGGAGTTAAGAAAACAGAGTCAAGAAAGAGAGAAGCACTCTTTTTTTGAGGTGG
>JAFIDM010009631.1:349076388-349094802 GCA_023159025.1 Thereuonema tuberculata
ATTAGCTATTTATGAAAGAACTGTGAAAAATTCAGATCAGATTAATAGAGCAGTTTCTAAATTATTTTTTTTTATATTTATTTAAGAACAAATTTACTTTGTAGAAATATGAAATGACCCAAGACAGAAAATGGCTTTATTTATTTTGAACTTCCTTTGAGATGTTTCTTTAAATGTTGTGAATTTAGCAAAAAGTTAGCTTCATAGTTATTCCAGTTTGTGATGTCATAATTCTATTTACATATCACAAGCACTAATTGTAAAACTAGTTGTAAGAAATAACAAATTATTTTTGTTTTTAAACTAATTATTTTCCTAATTGTAGTTTGTAATATAAAAATACAGAAGATTTGGCTTTTTAAGGGAAATTTTGGATAACTCGCTCATATTAATAATGATACAATTATCAGTATTAACCTCTTTTTCATTTTTAGAATTTGAAACGTTTCTTGGATTGAAATTTTTTACTTACTTTTTCAACTACGTACAATCATTGGAACAAAAAAAAAAAAAAGATCGGATAATTTTGATACTTTTGAAGGTTGAACCACTTTCTTTTCATTAGTTAGTTATTAATCATATTAATCCTGAATCATTAGATTAACTAATGTAATAAATGAAACCTACGACTGCGCATAAATAAACAAAACCCGCACATTTGAGTTTGTGAAAAGATGGAATCGGAACGGCCGTTTTATCTTCATTTGGGACTCATCAGCCCGATCGACCATTCCTAATGACAATTCCACGAAGTGTACTTTCGCAATTATTTTTAATTGTTGTTGGTTTTTTTTTTCTTTGGGAATCGCTGTGGTAAGCGAAGGTGACTTCCAAGTCTGTTTCACGTCTTTCTGGGTTTGTCATCAGGGAGGATGGATCGGGCTGGTGAGCCCCCAATGAGGATAAAACAGCCGGTCCCGATTCCCTCTGTTGACAAACTCAAAGACATGCTTTTGTTTATTTATGTGTAGTCGTTTGTTTTCGTTCATTAATCAATTTCCTGCATGTTTAATTGTGTTCTTGTGGTGTCTTAAAAGTAAATATTATAGTATCTTTGGCTAATCCATTTCTTCGCGCACTTGTCATTTCTCTCTATTTAGATTATTAAGTATTCTTTTACAAGCATTCTGATGCCACACAATATCATCAACGTGCTTTTTAAAAATCATTTCAAAAATAAAACGAGTGAATATAATTTTATGCTAAAGAATAAGTTTAAGGGCAACTTTAAATAATAATAAAAAAAATAAAAATAATAATTAAAAAACGGTATCAGATGACTTAGACCAGAGTCTACTGTATGGCACTCGAACACGATTTGGGTAGTAAGCTGCGTGGAAACATTAACATTAAATAAAATCTTTTCAAAAAAATTTTAAAAAAAAATCGAATGTATCTAAGCAATGGAATCAACTAATAAGATATTATAAAATATAATTTAGAGATCATAAGGGGTTCCTGGCGAAAAACCAGGATGTAAAACAAAAATCAAATAAGAGGCATACTAGGCAATTGAAAAGCAATAAACCGAAATTTCAGTGACAGACTAGTCGAAAAAGGTTCGCCATCCCTGACACAGACTAACAGTAATCAAAATTCAATTTATTCTAACTTAAGAATGAGAAAATCAACGACGATAGGTAACCATCGGGTGATAATTGTCTTTTGTTACTGCCAATTAAAGGTAAAATTGCATAAAAGTGAATATAGACAATGTTAAAAGCATATGAGAGAAACTCCTAGAGTTGAGGAAAAAACAGCGTAAAAAAAATAACAATAAACAAACACTGAAATAAACTGTACTTTTGTGATCTACTATCTTTATAAAAATTTACTACCTTTATTATAGACCTTCTTTGTCATTTCTAGAAAGCGGAACCTTAAAATGAAAGCTGTTATTCAAAATTCAAGTCTTGCTCACATCCTTCGAATTCGAAATTGCATATTTTTTTCTAATAATTGCTTTATAAATTGTTGTAAATGATTACTTCATAAACTTATTTCTAATTTGATCTTTTTATAAAGTCTTAGTTAGACTTATAAGGAAAAAATGAAACTTAAGATAATAAGTTTCATTTTTTTCCTTCGTTACACATAGGGAAATCACTTAATTGTACGAGGAATATAACCTAGAGAAAAACTACGTTAAGAAGAGTAAGCGATACGTTATCAGTATGGAGAATTCTAAAAGTAGTTATAGCAATTAACTGTATAAAATTTTAAACGCTAATCGATATTGAAGAAGAAACAATTTTTGTAGGTTTTGAGTTCAATAAGATTGCAGATTCAAAGAACACTTATTCGAAGACAATCATCTTGTGAAACTTCACGTATTGAAATTCAAAAATCCGATAAAATGAAATACAGAAAGAAAAGAGATTTAAAAATTTCCACAAACAACAACGAACAACAACAAGCACCTTCAAATAGTTGTTTACGGATTCGCGAATTAAAAAGATAGACTTGGATTTTTTTTTTCCCATTCATTATAATCAATCATTACATTAAACCAGTTGCATATTATATGCAATGGAAAGAAAACCAAATTAACTGAGAATCTGTTTATTATGCCAAATATGAACAGTAACATATCGTTAAATACACTGACGAAAAAGGAAATTCCTACCAAATCGGAGTTATTCAAGGTGAAAGAAACTTACACAGAACATATCGATGGCTTAGCGCAAAAGTAGCGAATATCCAGTAAAATACAAAATTAGTTTATTGTGGCGAATAGGTGTCTTGAAGAGCCTTCTTGTAGGGCAAAACTAGCAAATCCTTCAAAATGGCATATTTCCTGTGATTTTAGGACCTAAACTAGCGAAAAAGTACCCTTTTTAAAAACTTAAATGGCAATAGAAGCGAATGTGCATATTCGCTACTTTGACCGTTTCATCTCTGCTGAATGAACACTTTTCTGTGATAAAACTAGCGAATGTGCCTGTATTCGCTAGTTTGTCCCTAGATGACGCCATGTGGTCATTGTCACCTTCTCACCTTCTATAACCTTCTCGCCTTAGATAAATTGTTAATTGAAAAATGTTAGCTTAAAATTACGCTATCAAAAATTATCTAAGATTATTCTAATTAATTTCTAGTTTAAAATGTCACAAATTGCATGTTTCTATCCGTTTTTGTTCCAAAGTTACTGAACAATGAAGTTTCAAAGCGATTTACCGCTTTGGTTTGGCCAAAATGTAAAGAACGGTATCTCCTTCGATTTCCGATCCGATACCGTACGGATATTAGCTGATACTGATGCTAGTATTAATCAATCCCTAACTATGAACGTAACTAATAGTGTAGTTCGCTAGTGTGGCAAAGCATTTAAGGAGGTTGTGATGAATTTTAATAAGGACAGAAGTGGCGAATCTGCACATTCGCTACTTCTTCCTTAGCTATCTCAATGGCACAAACTTTCTGTAAGATCCAAACTATCGAATCGACCAAAACTGCTTGAAAAATGCAACAATCAAATTTTTAACCCCATGCCATTGTAGTATACCCCAATGACAATATCTGTACTGAATATGAGACTTCCAGGAATTGTTCCTGAGTTTTGAGGGAAATTTCCCACTAAATTAGCTTTTTCTCAAAACTTGCATCTTGGATATTCGCTACTTTTGCGCTAAGCCATCGATATGTCTAAGTGACAACCAATTCAATGACACCACTCAGATGCTGCGTCTTCAGCTCCAATTGAAAGTTGAATGTCGTCCTCAGTAACCACTCTATTTACCGCCTCGTTGAATGTAAGCTCCACATGTGCATGCATCCGATTGTAGAGATGTCGGGTTTCGTACTGTGCGAGGATGTTCCATGCTGCTACGAGGTCCGGCCATGAGCAGGACTTTATAAAACTACATATATTGTTGTAAGACTTCTATCGTAGTAAGTTTATACTGCCAACTAAATTTAGGATAGCTGTATGTTTCGTTTTTCTATTTCTTTTTGCTTTGGTTGAACGGGAGGCTTAAGATTATAAGGGTCATAAGAAAGGAAAAACAAAATAGACGAAATATATGATAAAAAATATACACGTATTGTATTAGTCTGAGAAAACATTGTAAAAGAAACTTTACAACCACATCACTTTCAATTAGAAATAGACCTTTAAAGAAAAAATGTACACGTTAAAGATATCACACTTGATTTATCCTATCTATTTACTGATTGAAATCCATTTTACTAGCATTTATGCTTGCTAAGTCTTTGATTATGTCCGTTTTTTTCGGGTCGCATCTTTCTTAATAGAAATAATAATTAACATTCAATCTCTCTTGACTCATATTTGATATTAGATAGGTTTTAATAAGTTAAGAGAAACCATAAGTCTTCTTAATTCTCCCTCTCCTAGACATTCTATCTATTGAAAAGTCTTCAAATCTTCAAAATAAAAACAAAATAAACGTATAAAACCATACATTTATTGAAATAAATATTTCTTAATTTTCGAAAAGACATGACTTTAAGAAATATTTATTTCAATAAATGTATGGTTTTATACGTTTATTTTGTTTTTATTTTGAAGATTTGAAGACTTTTCAAAAGTTAAGAGAAACTTTTCTCACCAGATGCAATAGCCACTGGTATTGTCAATAGGACCGGATTTTCACTAACATTCGGGAATGAATGTTTCTTTTGAGCAATCAATTTGAATACCCTCAAAGCAGTCTTTGTTTCAATTACTTCTCGACTCTTCAAAGTCTTCCAAGTCCAGATCGTCAGTTTCTTTCAGTTTAGAATCAAATTCCACCACTGTTGAATAGATCTTTATCATTCAGCAACTTCAAAACCTGAACATTGAAAAGAAATTTGAAGTTTATCGAACGGAACTTTGAAATTACACCAAATAATAACAAAAAAAAAGTTCCTAAAAAGCCGCGGGGCCTCCTCCAGATACGGGAACCCAGGTGACCGCCTAAATTCACCCATCCTTTCGGGCCGGCGTTGTTACTGCGATCTATACGGACAGATCGGCAAAAGTTATTGCTGGTTGCGGATGAGCCCAGAGCCGTTGTTCAATCAAGTTCCATACATGTTCCATTGGCGAAAGATCAGGCAATCTTGTCTGCCAGGGTAACACGTTAGCATCTCCAGAAGCATGTAAGGTTGTTGTTGCGGTATGGGGACAAGAATCTTCCTGTTCTTCCCTTATTATCGTTCATGAACGGCAGAACAACTGGATCGATCACCATTCGATATAAATTTTTGTGGTAATAGTATTAGGGTTACCAGGCGTTCTCATTATCCTAAGAAATCCCTCTCATACCATAATGTCTGGGGTCGGTCGAGTATGTCAACGACGGATGCATACCAATAAACGTTAATCAGATCTGCTCCTGATCTGTTTACATCCATCATTGGTACCGAGACAGAAATGGATCTCGTCCTTGATACCGTAGAGTTCCATCCTGCCTTCCAATGGGCTCGTGCATGACACCACTGAAGACGAATTGAACATTGAAAAGGAGTGAGTACTGAAACATGGCACTGAATACAAAGAGCGGAGGTCACTCTCTAGTAAACAATCCAGAACAGAATCTCTTTTCAGTGGACGAGCAGGGCTCGGACCTCGGTCTTTGTTAGCAGTGCTTCACGGTACTATTGCTGCCAACAGTTGTACACGGTGGAGATGATTTGCGAAATGAAAATCCACCCTTTCGATGACCTCCACACGGTCTCGTTCGAAGTGTTTTAGTTGCCGAAATGCAGTTCTTTGTCGCTTTTGCAGCATTCTATATAGACCAGTCGTAGTACACGTTACCACAGCCTTTCAGAATGACAGCAGTGCTTAGAAACAGTTCCACATGTGTCTAATGGAAACTTCAATGATGCATTCGCCATGGCGTTGCATGACATTATATGAGTTGTGACGGTTAAACTGATATCAATTTAAAATCAGGTACATTAGAATCTATATTACTAAAATCTTTTATTTCTCTGTCTGTCTGTCTGTGTGTCGCAAATTTCTGTGAGAATGAAAAATAGAAAGAATTTTTTCAATGAAACATCCGCGATAGGATTCGAACCTGCAACCTTCCGATCCGAAGTCAGACATCTTACCCATTAGGCCATGAGAACTACAACTCTCTTTATATTGCTTTTTTGACTTATCTGTCAAAACTGAACTGACTTTGACTGAAAAGTAACAATCTATATTACTAAAATCTTTTATTTCTCTGTCTGTCTGTGTGTCTGTCCGGCGCAGTTTTCTGTGAGAATGAAAAATAGAAAGAATTTTTTCAATGAAACATCCGCGACAGGAATCGAACCTGCAACCTTCTGATCCGAAGTCAGACATCTTCCCCATTAGGCCATGGGAACTACAACTCTCTTTATATTGCTTTTTTGACTTATCTGTCAAAACTGAACTGACTTTGACTGAAAAGTAACTATCGTTATTACTAAAATCTTTTATTTCTCTGTCTGTCTGTCTGTGTGTCTGTCCGGCGCAATTTTCTGTGCGAATGGAAAATAGAAACAATTTTTACGATGAAACATCCGCGACAGGAATCGAACCTGCAACCTTCTGATCTGAAGCCAAACGCCTTATCCATTAGGCCATAGGGACTACTACTCTCTTTATATATTTTTTTTTACTTATATCTCCTTTCCCTTCCCCCATCAATAAGGAATGTATTCAACCTTTTTTTTGAATCTCAAGATTGTTTATTTATTTACCATCCGTTAGTTCACTTGTAATTCGAAACTGACAATTAGAACTATAATTGCCGAAACGTTGCAGTATTTTAAATATTCTTACTTAACCAAATTCTATGTGATATTGAAAAATAAGTGCGTGTACACGGCAGATGTTGAAATAAAGAAAATAGAGTCAAGAAAGAAAGGAGCACTCTTTTTTTGAGGTGGAATACCGAAAAAATCACTATTTGTATCTCCAACACCATCAATATTTGTTACTCAAACGCCACTGAAAAGTGACAATCTATATTACTAAAATCTTTTATTTCTCTGTCTGTCTGTCTGTGTGTCTGTCCGGCGCAATTTTCTGTGAGAATGGAAAATAGAAATAATTTTTACGATGAAACATCCGCGACAGGAATCGAACCTGCTACCTTCTGATCTGAAGTCAGACGCCTTATCCATTAGGCCATGGGAACTACAACTATTTTCAAATTGTTTTTTTGACCTATCTGTCAAAACTGAACTGACTTTGACTGAAAAGTAACAATTGTAATAAAAAAGAAACTCAAAAAAGAAAGGAGCAGTACTTCATTAGGTAGAATACTGAGAAATCACTATTTGTAATTTAAAAACCACTGAAAAGTATCAATTGGAATGAAAAAAAGAGTCAAGAAAGAAAGAAGCAGTATTTCTATTAACTAGAATACTGAAAAATCTTTATTTGTAACTCAAAAACCATCATTATTTGTAACTCAAGCACCACTCAAAAGTATCAATTGGAAAGAAAAAGAGAGTCAAGAAAGAAAGAAGCACTATTTCTATTAGATAGATTACTGAAAAATCACTATTTGTAACTCAAAAAGCTAGGATCACATCAAAGTCAAAAAACTAACGATAAATTTGCGGCTCTTCAACCAAGATGAACGAGAGTGTCGATAACATCAATCGAATGATAAGTCTAAGAATACAAGGAGAGACTACAGAGCATACAAGTGCGAATAAAAGTGATACTTCTGATAATCCAGCACACGAACATCTCTATCTTGGGATA
Organism: Thereuonema tuberculata; assembly: GCA_023159025.1. NCBI lineage: Eukaryota > Metazoa > Arthropoda > Chilopoda > Scutigeromorpha > Scutigeridae > Thereuonema > Thereuonema tuberculata. The sequence continues at coordinate 349,084,088 of JAFIDM010009631.1, forward strand.
ATCCAAAGAAAATTCTATCTGCACTACATTTAAAATTGCACTGCATGTTACTGTGAAGAAAGTGATCAATTAGAGCTCTGTTGTTTTAGGAAGCAAGCTTCATTATTTTCAAATTTTATAAATGTTTTCATCGTTAAGTACGGAGCAAGTGATCTCTTCACTATAAGAAACCCAATTTGGTTTTATAGTTCTATTTGTGTCATGATGTCATAATATTTAGAGAAAGTCGGGAGAATATGAACAGGTTGAAGTGTTCTTTAGCATATCACCAAAAGTCTTTTCTGTGTCCAACGAATGGCAGCATTTCTTCGTAGCCTCACCCCGGTCCTACCAATCGCTATCACTCTGATCATATTCCTCGCAGTGTATTCGCCATTCTATGTCAGCGAAACTTCACTTTAAAAATGTAGTCTGATGGTTGTTCAAGTGTATTTTGATGGACTAAAATTACAAGTGGTTTTTTTAATCTAACAAAAGGATACAATATTAATTTGAAAACTTTGAAAGAAAATTTTGAAAGTTGAGCATTCCATTTCCATTAAAATATTTTCATTTTAGTCAAGCATCATGGCCTGGGCAGCTTGAATCATATTTAGAATATGGACCTGGGGAAATATGAGCATGGCTAATCGGGAGAATCTGGGGGCACGGCAGTGCCCCCGCCAAGACGAGCCGAAGGCAGGAAGGGCACTACGTACCTTTTCTGGAAGTGTTTCGTCGTATTTTCGAACCCTCATAGCTTCGGCCTAGATAATACTAGAGAGCTCAAATTTTCCGGATATGATGCAGTTACCAGACTAATGAAATACGCTAAGTTTCATTTATTTAGCTTTTATACTTTGGATTTTATTAATACCTAAAATACGTCGATTCCGTCACTCACTCACTGACTGACTGACTGACTCATGATCATCAAAACCTCTAGGGTACTTCCTGAAGTCCTAGAAAGCTGAAATTTGATATGCAGGTTAGGATTAGCACACAAAAAACAAAAAAATTAAGAAATCCGTAACTTTCACATTCCAACCCCTCATAAAGGGGGGGGGGGTCTGGTTATGTATTATCGAACCCTCATAGCTTCGGCCTGGATAATACTAGAGAGCTCAAATTTTCAGGATAAGATGCAGTTACCATACTAATGAAATACGCTAAGTTTCATTTATCTAGCTTTTATACTTTGGATTTTATTAAGATCTGAAATACGTCGTACCCTCAATGCTTCGGCCTAAATAATACTGTGTAATAATATGATTTCTTCCAAAGTGCAAACAGCTTGTATATACAAGTTGACCAATAGAAAAACTGAAAAGTAGGGTATTGAAAAAAAATCCATTTTCTAAATAATCTTAAAACTAAATTTAGTTGTAATAGATAATCCCACCCAAAACATTTCATGTAAAATAAGGGGTTGCCAAGACTGGCATGCTCATAACGATTTCACAGTTAAAAAGTTATCAGATCTCATCCTACAAAAAGAAATGAAATCCCACCCAAAACACTTCGTGTAAAATAAGTTGCCAAGACTCACATGTCATAATGCTTTCACTGTTAAAAAGATATGAGATCTCATGTAGAGCCAAGCCCCTAACTCAACGAGGCCTAACTCTACAAGCCCCAACTCTAAAAACCCTATATCTTGGTCAAAAAGTATGGCTTGGCCGTTTCATGGAACTATTTGATCTCACCCAAAACATTTCATGTAAAATACGTTGCGAAGATGCTCATAACGCTTTCACTGTTAAAAAGTTATCAGATCTCATGTAGAGCCAAGCCCCTCACTCTACAAGGGGGCCTAACTCTAAAAACCCTACTATCTTGGTCAAAAAGTGTGCCTTGGCATACTCCATATCCTTTACATAACTCCATGGGATTGTCTGTGTGACAGCCACGAAACGGCCAAGGTTTTTAGAGTTGGGGCTTGTAGAGTTAGGCCTCGTTGAGTTAGGGGCTTGGCTCTACATGAGATCTCATATCTTTTTAACAGTGAAAGCATTATGACATGTGAGTCTTGGCAACTTATTTTACACGAAGTGTTTTGGGTGGGATATGATTAACTATTTTTTAATAGAAAAAAAACACATTTTACATTTTTATCAACTTTATATCATTCGAAAATACTCATGATGTTTTGACTGTACTGCCCTATAAAACATTTACATTAAAATAAATAAATAAATTTAAAATTTGTCTTCATTGATAACTATAGCAGTAGATACATATTAACTTCTATGTTTGAAAATTACATTTTTGGATCATTCTGATCACTATAGCTTAAAATACATAAATACATATCTACTGACAATATATATTAATATACATAAGCCCTACTGAAATCACATGTAGAGGATGCACAAAAAGTTTACTACACTTTGGGGAATAATTAGCACCAAAAATAGAAATTACCAAAATTATAAATTATCTGTGTGTAATGTTTCATCCTAAGTATCACTATAATACGAGGGCTGTAAATAAAGTAGTGGCAACATTGATAGAACGAAATATTTAATGAACTAAGATGTTCAATTGCATTACATTTCTTCAATATAGTCACGAGCAAATTCTATTACCTTTTGCCAAATGTCGGTAATCCGTAGGTGATTGTTGGCAGGGCGTTCACTGTTGATGATGTACGCCGCGGAGTACAGATTCCACGTCAGGAAATCGGAGATCTGGGAGGGGTTCTTTCATCTTCGGAAACAGGTCGAAGTCACAAGGATTCATGTCTGGTGAGTACGGAGCGTGACCTCCCAATGCCACCGTTGCAATAACAGCTTGACATTCTGTGCGACATGGCAACATATATTGTCATGCAACACGATAGAGTGATCATCTCGCAAGAAACGTGGATGTTTACGCCCCATAGCCGGACGCAGATGTCGCTCCAGAAATTGGCAATATACTGTAGTCATTTTTGGAAAATTAGTTAAAAAAATTGTTTCAAGCATGGGACTTAGTATGTGGAAAGTACTTGATCATCCCAATAACATAATAGTCCCAATAGTCCCAATAGTCCCCAAAATTCAAACTTGTGCTAAGGCCGCCATCTTGAAAAATGGCGGCTGAAATGAACTGTCTCATGCGCGTGGCAGCAACCTCGTAGGCAAGCCCCTAATTGAGATAGAAAGATAATTTTGGTGTCTACGTCTTCGTAAGGGATTACTCTATTCACTTATGTGCATTTTATGAATGTCAGGGGTCCCATGGGAGAGAGGGAGGGTAAAGTTCGAGCAATTTAATCAATTTTGTCCAACTTTTTTGTTTTCTTCTTCATCTTCTTCTATAAATTGGGTACTATCGTCAGAAGCGTAACTTCCTTGGAATCCCTGTTCCATTAGCTTTCCAACGATGTATAGTTCATGGCACTGGGATAATTAGGAGCTGAGCTACGGCCACTAGTGTGAAGTTCTACGACTTCCTTGATTTCATTGGCAGGCATGTATGAAGGGTTAATCCAAAAACTTCAACATGATATAAAATCTTACCTGTTTGTTTTAAAATTGTATTGACAGAGCATTTTAATGAAGATGAAGGTACAAATTAGTGCCAACAACATAAAGTGCGTTGAGAAGCTTTTTTATGTCCTAAATGATTACACCATGTTTCTGTGAAAAAGCATTACATAAAACGTGGGCTGAAATGCCTAACCAGTATATCATAAGATACGCTCACTTAAATTTTAATTTCTTTCAAAGAAGTAAAAACATTTTATGTATATTAAATATTGCTGAAGGCTACAAATTAAGGTATGCTTTCTTAAAACTGTTAGGATACTCAATTAAATGTATTTATCTTTAAATTTTATCAAATTAACACTGTAATTTACTTTGATTTAGGAAAATATAAAATAAAAATAGAAGATATATGTAGCCTTATTGAAAACATAGTACATAGTTAGTTTTCTTCATCATCATCAGAAAGAATTGTAGTGTTCACTTCAGAATTCATACATGATAATCCTTGGCAGTTTCTGCACATGGCAGAGCACGTCAAGCCAGATTTTCTACTGTCACATCTATTAGTACAGTCTGATTTGCAAGCACATGAGATGAGTGTTAACAAGTCTGGTGGAGCAGGGCTTTTGGTCATGGGCACAGGTTTCAAGAGGTTTTCTTCTTGTATCCATCCCCATTCAGTGGGATTCATCTCATTACCCATCCACTGTTGCACTTGCAGGTAAACGCGGTATGAATGCTGAGCTGCTGCATCACTAGTTGGAGGCAAAGATGCAAGGTCAAAGGTTTTGCCCACTGACTGCTTAGAAATCAAGTGATGGTATTTGTAATATCTTAAATCATCTAAGGTAGTACTGTTTGATGGTTCATATAGTTGAAGAAAAAATACTTCGCCTGCAGCAGCTATGTCTTCTTTGCTTGAAGAAGGATCTTTAAATACTTTCATTTTCTCTCTGAGAGCACTGTCTTTTTCTAATACCCTTAGCATTTAGCCTTCCTTTCCTGAACATGGCAGAGGTTGTGTCACAGCCTGTTACTGCATGTGCAAACATAAGAAGCTAACTAGTTTCTCCAAGCAAAGGTATTTGTCGAGCTATCCTGTACAAAGTTTCTTGTGATTTAGAACCAGAAGTAGGACTGAGGAAGAAAACCTTGTCTGTTTCAGAAGCAAATATAGTTAAAAGAACAAGCAAATCTGTGTCTTGGCCAACAACTACAACTGCAGCAACAGTAAGTGCCATTTCTAATGCTGTTGAAACGATTACAGAATCTGCATCTGCTTCTGCCCACTTCACTTGTATATTCGATGACATGAAATGTCTCGCAATAACTTCTATAAATGACTTTTTGTTCCTACTGTTAGCCAAAAACTATGCCTGTGTGGTTGTTATTACCGCGTTTTCTTTGGGTTGAATTGTAGCGGACGTTCTTTTGGCAGCTCTTCTTTGATGTTCACAGCACTTGGTTATAGGATAATCAGGATACCCAAAAATCACCCAACAGTTACTTCCATAGCGAGATGTGATGTAAGAAATATAGCAATTAACCACGTCTCCGTATGTGGCAGGTCGGGGCCAAAGTACACTGTGGAGAAGATTTCCCCCGTCCAAAATAAATACACAATTATCACGAATGTTTGTAGTTTCCGCAGCTTGAAAGACTTTAAGTAGAGAAGACTTCACACCTTTTCTTAGTGACACTTCATCAAATAGAGAAGGAGGCCTTGGTGCTAACTCATATGTGAAACACTTTTTCAATTTCTTTGGTTCTTTCTCAATACATATAATTCTGTTGAAAAGCTGCTGGGAATTGACAGCAACAGTATCAGCTCCCAACTTGATTGCAGAGTTGACTTCTGCAAGCGGTTTTGCCTTATATTTCCTTTTAATTGTGATCGTACCAAAGATTTTTTCTTTCATATCTTTCATTATATAAACCACACAGTAACATTGAATGAAGCAGATCAATTACATGTCTCGACCCATACTTTGAATGTAAGTGTACTGATAGGACAGGTGAAGTGGTGAAAGAAATGATCTTGGGCGACAAGCTGCTATTATAGATTGGCTAATGGTAGTAATTGCTCTTGATTTTTCATTTTCTTTCCCCTTACTTCCCTGAATCAAAATGTTAAGGAATCGTTCTAATGATTGTGGGATAAGGTTTGAACCTCCATTATTCATTTCATCTACCGTTGGATACGCTGACATGTCATAAAATTTTCCTCTAATATCCTGCCTTACTATTTCTGCAGCCATTTCTACTATCCGAAGACTTTCACTTTCTATTGTTTTCTTTTTTCTGAATACCACTGATCAAAGAGAATGTTATGAGCAGTTCCCAAGAAACTGATAATAAGTGGCCTGCTTACAAACGCTTCAGTTACTATTATTCTGTCTTTAAAGTGACTTTTTAAGCGAGTTTTAAGAAGGTAGTCCGAAATATCACACTGCTCTCCACCTGGAATATGGTTGATAATGTCTTTCATTTCAGGTAAAGTGAATTGACATTCATCTTGGCTCTGAATATAATCATACAGAAATTGCAATATAGCATCATATTTATCATTAGTTAGTCTTCCTGACCTGGTATGTTCCTTTATACTCCTTAAACTAACATAACAATCGACATGATATCGCGCCTCCTCTGTTATCAAATCCACATTCATTACCCGATACTTCACATCTTCACCCAATTGATCTTCACGTTCACTACATTTAGTCAAAATAGATTTCTGAATTTCCTTCGTTTCAATCAATGAAATTCACCTTCTCCTACCTTTCGACAACTTACGATTCGGAGTTATTACATTTTTCTCACAAAATGGGCAACAAGTCTTGTAGCAAAATGATGATCGTGATTTTCGTGAAGGTCCTGCATTCTTTCTTCATGTTCTTGCTCTTCACATTTTCGTTTTGATGCTTTAATACTGCTTGGTTTTGTGTAGATTTTTCTGCAAGTAACGTGAACTTTAATTTCTTCACGATAAACAAACTTCTGCCACAACTCATCTTCTCTTTCTTTACTTGCTGCAATAAGTCCATCCAATCATTTTCTTACGATCACAGTTTTTCCTTTACTGAGGTTCTCATTGCACAAAACACAATTCACTGTTTCCATATTTATGGTTCACTTTCAAACACATATATTCTTTTGATGATGTCTCTTCTGTCTCTTCCCCCAATGTCCAAAGTCCAACATCACTCTGACAACAATTTAGCCTCGCACCCATGTCCCATTCTAATCCCACCTATTAAGTTACAACATATATTTTATGCACACCAGCAGATCTTCACCTTGTAATTCAAGTTCAACATACAAATTTAAAACATTTGGTTACGTGCATACTTTCTGAGAGAATAGAAATATCTTAACTAGGGATGGGTAGTTCATGTACGACCTAGTTTAAATGAACTAGTTCATGAAAAGAATTATATAGTTCGCGAACGACCTAGTTCAAATGAACTAGTTCGTTCTTTTACCACTCCACTATTGGCTATTGGAATTGGTTCATTTCGTTTTATATTAAGTATTTGAGAACCTTTTTTTTTGGTTGTTAAGGTAAAAAGAACGACTTAGTTCATTTGAACTAGTTCATTCAACTAGTTCAATAAACAGAACTATCTCAAAAGAACTAGTTCAGTAAAAAGAACGACTTTGCCCATATCTAATCTTAACCCTTCATACACGTCTGCCAGTGAGATCAAGGAAGTCGTAGAACTTCACACTGGTGGCCGTAGCACGGCTCCTAATTATCCCAGCGCTATGAACTATATATCGTTGGAAAGCTAATGGAACAGGATTCCAAGGAGGTTACACTTCTGACGATAGTACCCAATTTGTAGAAGAGGATGAAGAAGAAAAACAAAAAAGTTGGATAAAATTGATTAAATTGCTCGAAATTTACCCTCCCTCTCTTCCGTAGGACCCCTGATATTAATAAAATGCACATAAGTGGATAGAGTAATCCCTTTCAAAGACGTAGACACCAAAATTATCTTTCTATCTCAATTAGGGGCTTGCCTATAGGGGTTAAACGGGGTTGCTGCCATGCACATGAGACAGTTCATTTCAGCCGCCATTTTCAAGATGGCGGCCGTAGCACAAGTTTGAATTTTGGGGACTTTCAGTATGTTATTGGGATGATCAAGTACTTTCCACATACTAAGTCCCATGCTTGTAACAATTTTTTAAACTAACCACCAAAATTTGACTTAAAATGACTACACTAATAGTAGTCACTGGTGACGATTTGTCATGCAGGCACAGCATGCGTAAGAATAATACCCTCGTAATCGTATGCCACAATCAGCAGAAGCTTCACCCGACTGGGTTCCTGTCGAAATTTCTGTGGACGTGGGGAAGCTGGGTGACACCATTCATTCGATTAACGCTTTAATTCAGGCTCATAGGCTCGTGTCCATGTCTCATCAATGGCGACAATACACTGCAGAAGCGTCTCCTTCGTTGTGGTATCTGTCCAGGTGGATGCCTGCCAGTTCATATCGGTGCCATTTCTGTTCGTCGGTGAGTCGGTGTGGAACCCAACGGGACGCAATTTTTCTCATGTTAAGACATTTCGTCAGTATGTGCCACATCGTTAGATGACTCAGACCAACCTCTATGGATAATTCGCGGACAGTCCAGCGATGGTCTACGGAAACATCACTACTCACGATGTCAATCTGATCTTGAGAAATGGACGGCCGACACGTGCGGTGCACATCCGCAGTCTCAGTCCGACCCGCACGAAACGTCTTGAACCATCGCGTAACCGTCCGATAAGGTAATGCATTATCGCCACAGGCTTCACATAATCCTCGATAACAATCTGATGCAGTTTTGCCACGGGCAACCTCGATTTTAATCCACGAACGCTGATCACCATGTGTTTTGAAAACATGCTTTAGAGCAGTGAAATCGACACTCCTCACTTCAACGCCAACAGCAACAACACTTCCAACTGGATGTCCGTCACCTGCACACTACACAGCGACAACAGCACCATCTGAACGCTCCCATCTCCTATGTGCGCATGCCCGATCTGCTGCGAGTGTCTGGCATTCATTGCCACTACTTTATTTACAGCCCTCGTATAATGCGCGCACATGCATATACACTGTCCGGCCACTTTATTAGGTACACCCTTGCTGTGCGCATGAAAGTATGGACCCGTCATGTCCCCTTACAATTCTTCAAGCCAGTGGAAGCAGTGTCATTGAGTGGGGGATGTTTTCCTAGCACACGTTGGGTCCATTGATACCTCAGGATGCTAGAGTGTACCTAAACATCGTAGCTACCAAGTGCAACCGTACATGTTGACAGTTTATCCTCATGCAGATGGCTACTTCCTGCAGGATAATGCGCCGGTGCACAAAGCCCGCATCAGTACGGGATGATTTAAAGAACATAACGATCGCTTTTCCATGGCCCTCTCAGTTCCTGGATCTCAGCCCGATTAAAAATTTGTGAAATCCCACAGAATCCGACAAAACATCTTGTGACAATTTTCATAACTGTTCAGTAGAAAACAGTTCCACATGCAAATTTCCGAATTGCGCGCATAGATGTCATGTGGTAGCTAGAAAGCAGATAAAAAGGGAATTGGCGAGGCTGGGGAATTGTCTTTGTCTGGACGTGATGGACTAATTCTACAAAAGTGAACTTTTGCCATTGCTCGAAGACATCATCTCGATACTTTCACCCAGGGAAAGATTATCGGAAAGTTGAAAGAAGGTCTCACAATTACTGATACTGCCAGGGAGTTTTGAAATCGCGCATAGTATTGTCTCCAGGCTCTGGACAGTATTTCAAACGACTGGAATGTGTTCCAGATGCACTGGAGAAGGTCGCCCTAGCTCTAAAAGTGCCGGGGATATCTTAATGACAAGCGGCATCATTTTAGTTTTTCCTGAATTGTGACTAAACAAGGAACGTTAGAGAAAAACAGTTTTAGTAAAAGTTGTTTCTTTTCAAAAGATACTCCACATGACCTATGATCTAATTTGAAATTTCAAAGCTCACCCTGAGTGCCCCAACGTCCGGTTTCTACCAGACATCCACAATGCCACCATTCGATTCTTTGGATATTATTTGGTAATGAAAATTTTCCCTCGAACAACCTGCATCCTGTGCTTTTCGAAAAAACAGAGGATACCGGTGCTCATCCATATACTACAAACAACTTCACATTATTAAATCGATTTGCAAGCTTCTAGAATGTTTCCATTCAAGTAGGAAAAACATCAGACTTAGTCATTCGACAGGAAAGAAAAAAAAAGCAATTCTGTCTAAAGAAAAAAAGTAAAATGGAAGCAACCTTCAATGCACATAGGAGTGAAAGCAGCAGACAGAGAAAAGTAGGAATCATCAGGAATTACGACATCTTACCTTACCATTGGATGAAAATAAAAAGGAAAAAAAAGTGTCACCATCACAAATTTTTTTTGGTTACTTTTAAGAAAAATTCGTGGTGACGTAAATAAGAATTTTAATAAAAAAACAAACAAACAAAGGAGATAATAATTAAATAAAAAAAACAACAACAACCAGAAATATCCTGGAAAATTCATCTCTGCAATCATTGTCCTTCTTCCGTATTGCTTTCTCGAAATCTTTTTCTAATCTTGTTTCCCACTGTTCTTTCAGTGAAAACAATAAAATAGATTTCACTTTATCTTATTCGATTCTTTCACATATATTGAAATATCTTACTTTAGTTCTTTATCTGCTCCCCAATCTCTTCATTATATCGACCGTTTCTGAAACTCTTATTCTAAGATAAATCATGAAAATACACTCATTAACAAAAAAAAACAACAAACCTAGAAGGAGTTGTCCGATGGAGACAAAAATTGGTGGAGAGGAAGATTATGTACAGAATAGAAAATGATTAAACTTTCAGACAAATTGAATGATTTATTTCAGAGTTACAGAGTTACAAAGTAACGAGCTCAATAAGGTGTTGACCCTGAATGCAAGCTACTACACGACGTGGCATAGAGTGATAAAGCTGCCTGATAGTTTCCTGCGGTATTTCTTAACAAATTTGCTTCAATTGTCGGGCTAGGCATCCACATTCCCTGGTGGATGCAGTCGCCTTCCCATCATATCCCAGACATACTCGATTGGAGAGAGATGTGGGGATCTGGCTGGCCAAGGAAGTGTTTCACTAGCTGCAAGACAGGTCATAGCAACACGTGCCGTATGTGGTCTCGCATTATCTTGCTGAAAAATAAGGCCAGGATACTGCAAAAGGAAGGG
>JAFIDM010009631.1:349099923-349158915 GCA_023159025.1 Thereuonema tuberculata
GCAAAACGAAGAATTGGTTCCTTTACATTTATATATATATTCTTCTTGTGATATCTTTTTCCTTTTATTAATACTTGTATGATAAAAGATAACTTGATTATTAACAAATAGTTCCTTATGTCAATATCCGCTTTATTAAAAGTTCATCTGCATTAAATCTTTCTCCTAAAATGCAAATCTTTATTTAACCTTTTAAACTTTCTTTAGGTGTCTTCATAAGACTGGGATTTACTTAAACTTCTAAGATAAATCTTTAACCTTTAACATAGAGTCCTTGAAAAGACTTCACTTGATCTTTTATAAATCTTAACTTTAGATTAACAGGTCTTCACTTTTACTAATGAATAATCTTTATCGTTAAACTTGGCCCATAATATCTTGATTAGGCCTTTACTTATAATATGCCTTATTGCTTTGATAAATCCTTGGAGATCACTAACAATGAACAGTTGATAAATCTTTAATCCTTACTTTATTTGCATGATTAATCTTTTATCAAATCACTTTAAACACTTGAACTAATCTTTTATCTTTCTCGATTACTTGATTAAACTTTAATCAAATTACTTTAAGAGCTTGGACAAATCTTTACTTTACTTGATTACTTGCTAACGCCATTAAATATAATCACGAATAGACCTTTCGATTCTTCCGAGAATATAATTCCGCTGTATAAAAATGAAAAATAAATTGACTTACGTTATTTTTCATCTGATAAGATCTTTCGGGATTGGAACGTCCTAAATAAATCTAATATTGTCGAATGTCTGTTGCCTAGCGACAATATGAAAACTCCTGAAAGATATCACAAACATAAGATTAGTTCTTTTAGACTTTATAAGTTTAAAATCCTATTTTAAACTTTGATAAATTCCTTGCAATAATTCGAAGTACAAATCCTTTTCTTCCTTATCGAATTAAATGCGAAAGAATCCATCGTTGATCTTCTAACATCAAGGAAATCAAGCGATCTTCAAAATACATCTATTCATGGCGGAAAACGGAACAGCTTCTCAAGTAAAAAACAGAATCCAAAACAATCGCTTCAAGTTCCTAAGAGCGTGTGATTTCTCTCTTGTTGCAGTAACAATCGGCACTGGATAAAAATGTGAGTCTCTTGTGTTTTAGCCTTTCAATTGTTGTAGCAACCGGATTCATTCTAGGTGAGTATTTCTTATGGCAATTGCTCTTTTAAATTATATTTCCGCAACACCCTTCAAAAGCAACAATCCATCAAAACATATAATTGATTGTCTTTTATAAAAGCGCGGATAACTTTTTAAATAAAAACTTTCAACTTCTTCTAAAAAGGTTTAAAACTCCTTTTTTTTACAAATAAAAAGATAAATCAAATCTTGTACAATCATCTTTACAAAAGTTGAAATTAAACTCATATACTTTAACTTAAGTTCGTACCCTGGCAGTTAACGAAATAGAATAAAAAGAATAAAAGAATAGAAAACAATACAACATAGAAAAAGAGATTTTTAAAGCCAAAATTTTATAAGGTAGTGTAAATCCTTTAAAAATTCACAAGATAATAAAAAACAAATTTGTCTTGTTTAAGCTAAATTGTTTAACCTCAATAAAAGATAAGTGTTTTTCGTCCTATTCTTCCATTACTTAAATCCCGCGGAGATTTCTACAAAAGATATATTTCGTTTGACAATTGATAATTTTGCTCACTTTCGCAGTCCAAAGAATTACTATTTGTCATGCTCATCTATGCTTATGGATCTCTTTTTTAACTATTTTCACAGTATGCTCCAGTATAAACATTAGTTGTGTAATTCTGATTGAGAAGAAACTTTAACTTAAACTGTATAATTTTTATTAACATGAAAAATGGTTAAATCTCACTTATAAAAGATATAAAAAACTAAGCCTCTGAAGTAAACTTTCATTTAATCTTTATATTTTGTATTCAACATATACATATATATATATATATATATATATATATTCATCGTCATCTTATACGAAGTTACGCGGTCTACGGAACCTAGTGACCCCCGAAGGGCGAACCCCTAGGAGAAGCCGTAGATAAACTAGGGAACAGATACTGGGGGTGGTTTCCCGTTGCCTTCCCCCAGGACGCCATTAAGGAATGACGTCCGACCAGAGAGAAAGTGAAGAAGAGGCTGGACAACACAGGAAAGGAAATTGAAACAGCCAAGCCCTTGCCGGGATTCGAACCCAGGAACTGGCGCACTGGACGCCACGGCTGGCCGCCGCCGAGACCGCACGACCACGCCATATGTTGACAACACTCATAAATCCATTATTTTTAATGTAAATAGTCGAATTTTTAAATTCTATTGTTTTTTGTTTTCCTTCTCAAGAAGAGAGAAATGTAGTTTGATTATAAGGAAAAGATTTTATTTTTGTTCATGTCACAGCAAAAAAAACTCCGTAGGCGTGATTTAGGTTAATTTCCCGAAATTTAAGCTCATTGGAATTTAGGAATTTAAGTTAAAATATTAAGAATTAAGACTTATGTAATTTAGAATAATTGTGTACATATTTTTTTTAGTTGATTTAATTAATATCAGATCAGTTTAGTATTTTTGATTAATTTTAAGATTTAATCTTAATTTTAGTAAATTTTAGTTTCGAAAAAAGAATAGAATTAAGTTTCTTTAAAGTTAGTTAATTTAAGCGCTTTTGGAAATATTCCAGGTCTGGGAAGATAATTAATGATTGGCTGATTAAGTATTCATCGCCAGATGAGGCAATCGGCGTAATTTGTAGTTCTGTCCTTTGATTGGACATTGTGCGATGACGTAGTCAGTGGCGCGTCATCCGAACCCTTTTAACCGTGTGCTTAGCACGGAATCGCTCTCTAAGCCGTGCGCCGTGTTCCCGTGTATCTTTAATCCGTGTAGCAGTTTCTCTTAGCCACGTGCTTTTTGCATTACTCTCTTAGCCGTGGTGTGCCGTGTATTCTCGCAGCCACGTGCTCGTTGTAACTTTAACCATGCGGTTTTCCGTTTAGGCTTAGTTTTAAGCCATTACCTTTAGAAGTTATCCGACCACCAAGCAGTCAAATAATTGACGTGGTTCGGGAATTAGTGTCATACATTATTTAACTTAATTTTCCTAGGCTTGTGAAGGCAACATTAGATAGCCTATTATTTCAATTTCTTCAAGCTAACTGCGTGTATACCCGCAGGGACCGCGTGTGATACTGTAAGTGAATGTGAGTGAATTTCTTCTCAATTAAGTTATTATATTATTCAGTGGAGAAAATCCTATTTTGGGACAAGTTAATTATTTAGCTGCATGTGTTAATTAGGAGAAAACTTCAGTGCGATAGTCTAGTTTAGTGAAGTGAATATTTTGAATTCTCGTGAATACGTGAATGGAAGTTAAGAGTGATTGAGTTAGTGCAAGTACAATTGCAAAAGCGCAAGTGTCTTCTTTGTTCAATTACATTATCAGTTTAGAACGGTGAGCGGGGGAAAGTTAATAAATCGCCGTTTTGCTGTGTGACATTCGTTACCGTAATCTCCAAGTAGGAGCTATTGTTTTTCCATTTGTTCAGAATAAAAGCTAAAGAGTTATGTTTTATGTTACTTATTGCGTATTGGCCTGTTCATTTTATGGTTGTTCAGTGGACACTACGCCTGAGATTGGCTCGAGCTAAGTACTGGGGTGTGACGACCGAGGGAAAACTTGATGAATACGCGTCTGTGACGTATTCTGGCGCCCAACGAATACAACAAACCCCTTCCTCCAAAAGTTACGTCAATATATATATATATATATATATATATATATATATTCTCATTCTGTTTACTGTAGTTCTATTTATTCATAGTTTATTCTTAGTTATCCTACTACAGTGCAACTTGGATAATTCGAACGTCTTTAATTCGGAATCGTGGTTAATTCGAAGATTTCTTTTAGTCCCTTGAACGACTTTTCAGCGTTTCATCGTTAAGAAATTTGACACGTGACAACTGAAATCCCCTTCCCGCCACCGTTCGACACATGACGCCATTCGACACGTGACGCTTCAGACGCCATTTGAGCTTCCTGCTGTCAGTGTCACCATGTCTTTCAGGTAAACCACGCGTGTACAAGAATTTAACGTTCGCTGAAATAGTCGCCGTCATTCGCGAGGTGGAAAAGGCTGTGAAGAAGAAATGCCAAATCGCCAACGAGGACGGTATATCGCCGAATTTCGTCGGTACATTGAAGGACAAACCAACGTAAGTGAAGCTGTTTTCCGTTCACTACACATGCTTGATGAATTTGCTAACCTTAAGCGACTGAATTCTACAAAACAATCAGACATTGCACAATTTTTTTTGAAAAACTATAATTTTCTGTATTGAATGTAATATGTTCTGTAGCTTACGTAATATAAATCTTATTTTGTTTACATACATATAGTGTTTAAGTCTTTCATACCATGATCTTTCTGAATAAATATTTACTTATTGACAGAATAATCTTTTCAAGCATTCAGTGGACCTGAAATTAAAATTAAAAGATATAACTTGTTTAATTCGAAGTCTTGGATGATTCGAAGTTTTGTAGTGGTCCCTTCAGCTTCGAATTATTCAAGTTGCACTGTATTTATAATTCTAATAATGTTATCATCATTTATTTTATTATCGATTGAGTATTCTAATTTTTACTGTTTCTTTTGTAATTTCATTAATTTATTCAAGTTTTCCGCCGATAGTGCTTCTTATCCCTGATTCAAAAAGACAGTTAAAAGTCAAATAAATCCCAAGTATAATTTAAAGGCGCCAATCAATTTGTGAAGCATGGCAACCAGTCACAGCCCTGTAAATATCTATTTAAATCCCTGGACCATATAAATAAATGAGTACAAAATATATAAATTAGTAATAAATAAATAGTAATCAGATCTTACTATTAGTCGATTTCAGTCCAATTTTACCGAAACAGTGGCTACAAACATTCATCCCAAAAATAGATATCGAAATCCGGCTTGCTCCAGCGTACCTTCACCATTGACCGCTTAGAGAAAATGAGCTTTCCGCCGCACATTCAAACCTGACGAAACCTCCTTTGGACATAATGACGGACACTCCACCAACAACCTATGCAAGTGTAGTAGCTATCCCAGTCACCAACTATCGAGTCCGGGAACCAACAGTTTACTATGCCCTTGCTAAAGAGGATCCTTGCCAATGGCTTCAATTACAACCTAATTCCAAAATTCAATGAATGGGATGATGCGACGCAACTCACCAACGTTTACTTCTCGCTGGCAAACACTGGCAGACACGGGAAATGGTTTGAAAACAATGAGGCAGTGATTACAATATGGCAGATTTTCCAGCAGCAGTTGAACAATCATTCATCACACCTTATCACAGTGCAAAACACGCAAGGAAGACTAAGTCTTCCGAGTACAAACCATCTGTGAAAGTTGTGAAGAATACGCCCGAGATATTTGGTATGTCTGTCGAGCAACTAATTTGGAGATGGGAGACCCGAAAACTGCAACACCACATGAAAGGAGTAGTGAAAGATGTATGCAGTTTATTATTGGCACTCAGGACCGATAGTACAGCCGCCATTCCTGGAAGAATGCTGGCGCATCGAGAAAATGCTACAGCACAGATTGGTCGGATATCCTTTGCGATTGCCGAACGTTGTATCCTGTGGATTCACAACCACATCTTACCCCACACCCGCGACCCTGTCCGAAGCAACTCACCAGCTGAAACAGCAGATAATGGCCCTGCAACAACAAATCCAACAGCTAATTGCTCAAATAACAACGTCAAACTGTGATCGGTCTCTGCAAACGAGATCAACTTTTGATTCCCGGCCTTAGAAACACAGTATCGTCCGCAACGCCAAAATCCGTCGAACATCGTCGAAACCAATAGGAATGGAGGACAGCCTACCACAACCGATATGTTTTTACTGCCGTCGCATCGGACACGTAATCAAGCACTGCAGTACCCGTCGAAATGCCGAGTGACGAACCAGAGTATCAACCGCCATTCAGTGACCCATATATGATTCACTGGTCTACTAAGAGACTGTTCACCAGACCTACGCACAGAGCCATCACAGTCAGTCAGGATCAACAACATATGGAAAACTATACACCATATCCTATCCATAGAGATGCAATCATGTTCCATATGAAACCCGGAATCCACAAAAACAGTTGCAGCTCTTCCCCGGAAAACTAAGAGAAGTGACAACTGGAGACGGCAGCTTTTTCGCACACACTTCGGCAGACCTGAAGAAGAATGTAATTACCCTGTATTTTGATGATCAACCGACGCAAGCACTTACAGATACCGGCGCTTCAGTTTGATCAGAGACATTTAGGAAAAGAAAATGCAAAGTAATAACACCAATGAACCCTGTTACGCCCTGGTCTCTGAGACGTAACTGGAAATCAGCTATTAATCTGATAGGAAAATGCACGGCGAGATTGGAAATCAATGAATGTCATCCCTATCAATTTCTGGTCGTCGATCATTATAGTTTTGATTTTATCCTAGGATGGGATTTTTTCCAATCGATGTAAGCAATCATTGACATTATTTGATATGATTAAAATCATAACTCCAACTGAAAATCCAACAATGGCTATCTAGTATTTGTGCACTGTTCAAACAACTGTCATTTCGCCCATATCAGTGACCAACATTGAAGCAAGTACGAAGTTTCTACGGATTATGCTTTTACTACAAAAGGTTCATTCCCAACTTTCCACGATTTTCCGGCCATTCTCCGTTCTAAAGCAGAAATCATGGCTATTCCTATGGAAAGAAGAAAACAAATAGGGTTTGATATACTGAAACATGCATTCGTCACCGAATCGATCCTCGCACATTTCAATTAGGCAGGCCCCTACTTAGATCCACAGAGATGCATCAAACCATGGGCCGCATTAGTTCAAATCATCGACGGAAAACAGCATATGATCGCCTACGCGAGCTGAAGAAAACTACGCCACCACTTGCAAGAAATGCCTTGCAGTTGTATGTGCAGTCGCCAAATTCCGTTTCTACCTCTTAGGGCATGAGTTCACATTCGTCACTGATTATCAGACCGTATGTTGGTTAGGCAACATAAAAAATCCCACTGGTAGATTAGCTTGATGGTCCCTGCGATTACAGGAATTTGTATTCCTGTAACAACATGAACCTCATTTACAAGTTTTCACGGTTTGTTTGTTGGGTTTTTTTTTTTTTTCTTATTTTATTTTTATTTTTCCTACTTTTTTCGTTGACGTCAATTCGTATCACTATCAACTTAATGCGGAGCCTTTGCCTTGTTTTTTCACCTTCTCTGCCATGTTTTTCTTTCCCTTCTCTCTATTTTCATTCTAATATTGAAATGGAAAGTTTTCTACATTAAAAATCTTTATTTATCATTTTTTTTTATTCTTATTTTCGAATCCCCTTATATTTACTTTCTGATTGGTATCTGTGAATGATTTTATAGTTTATTATTATATGTTAACTTTGTTTTTTTATTTAGAGCAAATTTTATGCTGCCGGAGAGTTTTGCCATTTTGTTTTCATAGCAAGGTTATGATGATGTCACTTATAGTTTCACGGCTCTGTGGCTTCTGAAAGGACTATTGATGCAGCTTTGACAAATTCACAGCACCTATAAATGATTTACTTGAAACCTTTGAAACAGCCTGGCCATAAACTGTACAAAATGATGATTCCAGAATAAATATTCAGAATAGAACATATTCAGAATAATTTATTAATAGTGATAATGACATTTTCGAATAGAGATTATTCTTCAGCAGCTTTGAATATTAACTGTTCGAAATATTAACTGTTGTAATTAAATGTTTAAATTTAATGAATTGGTGCTGCTCTAATAAAGTTTTACTAAACCGTACTTCTTATATCTCATATTACCCTATTTACTCGTAATTCCCTTAAATTAGATTTATCCATCAAGCTTTCTTGAAAAGGAGAACTCAACAAAATGTGGTAACAGGTTTTACAAGTCTATATGGAGAAAGACAAAGAACATATTACTGAAAGGCCTCGATTCCTTTGTAGTATAAAATATAAAAAAATTCCAATTTTTTGTCTTCCGTTTTTTTTTAGTGAATTAATCCACAGTTCAGTAACACTTTGATGAATGAATTAAAAAAAGAAATCTCAAATCCTGTTTGTCAATCATTTTTAAGACTGTTTACACAATGTTCTTAAGAATGCTCTCCAGATGATCAATTGCCAGAAATTTTATTTCTGTTGTTATTCAGTTGACATTAATTGCAATCATTTTGTGCAATAATCACTGTTAAAGATAAAATATTTGCGATTTTTTAGATTTAAGTGGAAGTTTTTTCTGAAATAGTCCAGTGAAACATGAAATGCGAGTCTATTCAAAAACTACGATACAAGAATTATTTAATAGAAGGGTTGTTTAGTTTAACTAAAATTTTCAATTCTCATTTTTAACTATTGTAAAGCCCTTTAACCATTAAAGAAATTTACTTTAACCAAATATAAAACATTCTTATATAACAAACATTCTTTGTAATAGCTCGTTAAATTGAAGAAAATCGAAATGCTAAAGATTGAATAGCAAAAACATATAAACTATTATAAAATAAATACTTATTTTGATATGTATACTGGTTATTAAAAATTTAGTAAAATACGAAGCCATTACATAATGTATACGATCTTAAGTAAAAATTGAAATTATTACATTCCGGCTTATGGGTGTACAATAATTAGGAAAAGAAGTTACTGTTTAGATTCTTTTGAAAACATTTATCAGATAATCATATGAAAAGGACTGCTACATACTCCAAAATTTCAAATATAGTTAATATGCAAAAATCAATAAAAAAAACCCTAAGCTTCCACAGATAGTTGCAAAAAGACCACTGATATCTAACTGTTCATATCCAATAATAATAATAAAGGTTGGTTTTAAAGTAAAAACCAAGGACAATGAACGGAAGTCCGAGACCACTTAGAGCAGCAGTGTTAATACTATCAAATAATGTGGCGTACTTTATTTCTTCACATCTGCGTACACATGGACAATCATCCCAATTGAAATTCTTATAGAAATCCTTTACTAATGTCATCGACCGATTGAACTCTTCTCCTGTTTTACACAGACTCATGTTGTTCTTCATAAATGGAAGTCTAGCAACAGAAAAGAAGATTTGAAAGATTAAATTATGTTGTCATTTCGATTCCTTTAAAACTTTTTTATGATACAATTTTCATAGTTGTATAATTTGAAACTTATCGCCCTAAAAAATGCAATTAAAACAATCTTTCTTAAAAGAAGTTTATCAAGAAAGTTGTAATGACTGTTGCATGCGAAGTGGAATAAATTAGATATTTGGTGTCAAGTTACCAATACCTAATAATATTCATCAGAGAGACACAGATTCTAGAACAAATTATTTAACATATAATAAAAATCACATTAAAAACATTACTTATGTTAATAAATTAAATTTTTAATGTAAAATTTTCTAAGTGAATTCCTTATTCCTCTAGTTGCCTCCTGGGATAAAAGAAATATACTGGAATGAAAATCGCCCCTTGCGTTCCCTTGCATCCTGGGGCAGGAGTAAATGATTCCTTCCTGCAGCAACTGTATTCTATGGTATTGTCCTTTGTTTCGAAACTAAATGTAGTTCTGATGTCATCCTGTAGTCATGTGATAGGGACAATTAGTTGAACCCGATCAATTTTCCAAACAGTAGCAACAATATAATGACCTATCAATGCACCCTCTAATCACGAAGATGCTCGAAGTGAAGATCATCAGCATTTACGCAGTCCTGCAGTGGTGTGGCGCCACTGCTGCAGCTCCTTCGCACAGCTTCTTCGAAATGGAAAGAACTTCGACATCGATAAATTCCTAAAGGTCCAGAAGGTATTGTGGCTTGGTTGGGTAGACCTGTTCACGCACATATTCCACACAGAATCTTTTGATGTGAGATCTGGTAATCGAGGTGGCATTTCGATCGCACCAAGTCTGCCAATCTAGCGTCAAGGAAACGTCTGATTGTGGAATGCATAAACATCATTGTGATAATGAGGTGGTACCCCAATCCTGTTGGCACAGCAATTTGTTTGCGTTCGGTAAACAATTTGGGAGGTGTGTTGTATCCGTAGTAACTCCATACAGCGTTTAGCATTCACTCTGTCATCGACGAAGACCGGTCATACGATGGCATTAGAAGAAATTATAACCCAAGCTGTAATTCCTGGCAAATTTATTTGTTGACACTTTCGCATGGGATTGAAATATTACAAGTTGTAGGTGTTTTGCGATTTACGGATCCATCAAGGCAAAATGTCACATCATCGGTCCGCATTATTCGGATCAAAGAGTGTCTCGTCCAGGTACGATTCATCTAGCAGAATGGTGCAGAACTCAATTCTTCGGTCAGGATGATCTTCAGAAGTACGTGATCTTATTGTGGACGATGTGGTTCAGGGAGTGAATAGGACATTGCACAGATGCATGTACAATGCCTGTTTACCCAGACAATTTTCCAATCGACTTTTTTAGACTTTGCACTAACTGTTTGACTATGATGTTCAGTAGTTACTGTGGTGCGTGACCCGCTCGCAGCATGTTTTGTTGTAACAGAACCAATTTCATTTTGATTGCAATCATTATTTCACGTTTCGAAGAAAACGCAATTCCTTATCAAGGAAACATGTTGCTGCAGAGATGCTGTCGTCTCATAAATAAACTTAATGAAGCACACTTTGCTTCAACATTAACCGTAACGCACCACTTTCCCTGCCTGGAGTTATGAATTGACGTATGGTCACTTATGAGCGTTTAATGTCACGATATGCAATTGCTGACGTTAGGTGCATGCTGACAGTTGTACACAAATGAAGCATTCAAGTGCAAGCCTTTATACTGTTGTTCTTTTGAAAACGTATAAACTGCTCTCGAAAACGGCTAGCAGAACAAATTGAACGGGTTCAATTGATTCACCTTGTATGTACAGTACATAACCAATTATGCAACAGAAGCAACATGAGTGGCCACCTTCACTTCATTCTGTTTCACTGCACGAGTATGTGATGGCTGCTTCCGTCTTATGTTTTTCTAAAAGTGGCTTCCGTCTTCCCTTTTCTAATTGGTTGCTTCGTTCTTGCCTTTTTAAAGGGTTGCATCTTCTTACCTTTTTTGTTGACAGATGCTTTGTGTCCCTTTTAAGAACAGACTATTTTCAACTTGCATGGAAACATTTTTTGATATATTTCTCCCTGTGAATTGTTATCGGTTTTAGTGCAAACGTGGACTGGGCAATACATTCCATACCAAGTCATCCAGGGCTGACACCCACTTGCCACAGATTTCTTTGAAAATTTGTATGTTCAATATATACACAAAGTTAAGAAAAAAGACAAAATTTTATCCAATTCTAACAATTAGTTTAAGAGTTATAGCCTTTTAAAATTTTAGTTGATTGGAACTTCCGAGAACAATTTGGGCACCTAACTAGCTTGTATGTATTTGCGTTTACCTGGATAAAATCAAAGTTTATAAAGCTAGAGGTTTGAAACTTCATTCATTTGTTCTTAATTTCATACAGAATATGATGACACTATCAACATTGAAATTAAAACCTTTCATCATAGTGAAATCATGTACTAAAAATAAAGAAGTATATTTTTCCGAAACTGTAACATGCATAAAGAAAAGAACTTATAGCTAAAATCTCTCTAGATTTTAGATACCCTAAAACTCAATATTTAGATTTTAGATATACAGTATACCCTAACTCAACCATATATCACTGAAAAGAGTATAAAATTATCTTTCAAATGGTGGAATAAGATTGTTGGGTTTTGAGTTTTAAGAGTTTTAAAGCAGTGCAAAGTAACAAATAATATTTACGCTGTTACACCCACCAATGTTGGGATTAAAATATGGTTTTATGGCCTTAAAGTAAAAAGTACAAGATTCTAAAAAGTCTACTTAGCCTATAGATGGAACAATATAGGGGTAAAAGTGAACATAAATAAGCCTATGGTCATGCCAGTCTATGGTTAGTAGGACTAGATAATTCCTAGTCTCCGAAAGTCTGTATTAAACAAAATCAGCTGTAAAACAAGTTTGAGACGGTTGAAATTTAAATTTTTTCTTTTGAAAAGAAAAATACAATATGAAGCATAGTTTCAATAAAGAGTTTTACAAAATTAAGAATTTATAAAATTTTTTAACAATTTTTTTGAAAGTCTGTCTGCAGTCTGGTCTAGATTAGTGAGTACATATTGTAACGTATACGGTAACCATAGGACTTGACCTGTAGGGTAGCAAAAACATAAATTAACAAAGTTTCTATTTTTTAACCTGCAAATTTGTCTCTTAGTAATGAAAGTTATTGAAAGTCTTTCTCAAATGAAGTTTTGATGTTGTGTCGATTCTTGATTATTTCCTTCCTCGAGTTGGAATCAATCGTATATAACCTGCCCAATTGTGAGGCTATTTCTGGAGGGTTTATGATGCACAGTAGATGAGGTGGTGGAACAGGACACTGGTCTTCTTTTTGAGGCCATAAGAAATTTTGAGCTGAGCTCGGATACATAAATAATACATTATAGTTAACGTATTCCTCATTAAAATGTTGAACCATTCCAATCCACCAGTGGCTCTCATACACACAGGCCACAAACGAGTGGAGATTTGGTTCTACAGTTGGTCGTATATTTTTAAAAATGTTTTGCCTCAAAAAATTCAATGTCTGAACTAACTCTTTTTGCTGTGATTTCTTCATTTGTAGCAGGTATAAACAAGTGAAAGCTTCTTGTTCCTGTAATGGTTAGGCCAGATTCATAAGCGACTTTCAAGAGCTTACCTATTGATCTCAATATCTTGTTCACTTAAAAAGAAGAAACTATTTTAGAAAACAGGTTTTTACAAAAATTGTATATATGTTTTGCATTTACTATCTGATCACTTTATTTAGTGCTTTGAAGATTATTCTTCGTTACGGTCCTTTTAACTGTGCTCCCAATGCCGTCACACACAGTTTTGCAATGACTAGTTGCGTGAAATGACCAACTGCTTTTTAGTTGAAAGTCTCTGTCATGGCAACACAAGTTCATCATAGTTTTAAAATTTTTATACTGTGCACTGCAGCCATCAGTAAAGTATTCAACCTTTTCTACTTGTGGAAAGTTCAACTTAACAAAGTCCATAGTTTTTTCTTGTACTGAATAAACAAATGCTACATCATGTTTTAAATCATCTGAAATGAAACACAGTGATGTTTCTTTTGTTGTGTTATCTTCATTTTTTGAATAAATCACTACTGGATGTACTGAACAGCTTAAGTGGCTCCAGTGATAAGACTGCACTTCGTTCTGCAGTTCTGCACTTTGTTCTGCAAAACAAACAAAGTTGTAATTTTCTGCAAAGTCCATAAGCACTAAAACTTCTTCAGACGCTAAATTATCCTCCCTGTGCTTCATGTAAGAGTTTTGAGCTTTTGTTATAAAAGAATGAGGGATTAGAGAATCAATTTTCCGATTAGTATATTCAATGAATTCTTGGTGAGGAAATAGCATTGTCTGTAGCTTCATTCGGCCATCATTTATCCATTGTGAAAATTTGATTCCGTCTTCATCATCAAAATACCTATATTGAACTTATTTACTAGACCTATTTTGTTCAACCTTTGACCTCTAACTCATTTTTTAATAAACTTCGTGGAGCATAAAATTTTATCGCGTTAAAAATAATTTATTAATTTTATATTGTAATAAAACTCTTATAACTGAAAACCCCACCAATTTTGTTTCATCTTTTGAAAGACAATATGGTTGATTAGGGATATCTGGAGAGAGATATTTGCTACATGGTTTTTTCTAAATGAGGTACACAATTCCGTAAAATACTTTTTTCTTATATTTCAGAATTTTCTTAACTATGATGGAAAGTTAAAGTTTTAATGTTCATAGTGTCATCTGATTCTGTATATAATCTATAACAAATGAGTAAAGTTTGAAACCTCTATCTTTATAAATATAAATTTGGTAACAAAAAACGTAAATACATACAAGCCAATTAATGACCCGAACCGTCCTCACAAATTAAAACCATCTAAAACTTCAAACGGTTGTAACTCAGAAACTACTTGTAATAATTGAGTGAAACTTTGCATTTTTTCTTATTTTTGTAGTCACGTAATTGTATTCAAATTTTCATTACAATCTGAGTATATAATGAACTTTGAGTATCATTTTATCTTGAAATTTGGCAGCGATACCCCAAATGATTACACCGTAACACAAGTTTGTATGAATTAGTGACCAATATAGACTCAGAAGTATTTGCCTAGGAAGAAAATAAAGTTTCCTAATGATGCCCAAATTTTTTGAGACTTTATGAGCCATTTGTTGTGCGTGGAGATTCCATGACAGATAATGTGACAGAGTAACACCTAAATATCTGAAGGATTGGACTTCTTGTAATAAGGAGTTGTTATAAGTGGTAGAGAAATTGTCAGAGTTGAGTATTTTATTTCTTTGATAAAAAAAACATATAAACTGTCTTGGTTGTATTTAAAGTAAGGTCGTTGGATGATAGCCAAGATTAATGATAGAAAAATGAGCACTGGACCTCGTGCTTGAGTTTTTCCACATTTGTATCAGCAAATAGAAGGGTTCCATCAAACATGACCTACATTAGTTCACACAGCAACTGTAAACGCAACAGCAGTGGGTTATTGGCTGTTGCGCCATGTAACAATCCTTATCGCTCCCGCTTGCAATGTGTTGTTGTTGACAACATGGTGTTCACAGGTGAGGAAAAGGCATACTATGTTTTAGAATATCCCGCAACCAGGACGGTGGTACAACATTTTTTTTGCACCAAATTTCAGAATGATCCTCTTACCAAGAACTTCATTCATAAATGGTATGATCAATTTAAGCAAAGAGGGTACATTTGTAAGGGCAAGTCGAGTGGCCGACTGACAGTTCCTGAGGAGAATGTGCACTACATTCTGGACACATACCGTCGTATTCCTAAAATTCAACGTGCAGACGAAGTGCAGAACTGGGCATCCACACAGATGACTGTGTAGTATGTGCTGAGGAAACGTCAATACATGCGTCCATATTGCCTGCAGAGGCTGCAGCATTTGACACCGAATGAACACCGTCATCTTAAGTGATGAGGCCACCTTTCATGTCAGTGGAAGAGTGAATCAGCACAATGTGCGAATTTGAGAAACGGAGAATCCCCACACTTACGTAGAGCACGTGCAGGATTTCCTGAAAGTTAATGTTTTTTGTGCCATTTCGATGAACATTGTACAGCCCATTTTCATCGCAGAGAACGCTGTGACAAGCTCCAACTACCTTGACATGTTAATGGAATGGTTGTTAAAACAATTCTGCAGCAAGATAGGGCACCACCCCATTTCCATTCAGCCATGCCTGACCACCTGAACGAACGATTGCCACAACGGTGGATAGGCTGTGCAGATGCAAATGATCAACAGCTGTTGATGTGGCCTTCCCGTTCTCCAGATCTAACTCCCTGTGACTATTGCTTATGGGGGTATGTTAAAGACAAGGTGTTTGTACCCGCTCTTACCATGAAACTCAACGGAAGTGAAAATTTGCATTTCAACAGCATTTACGACAATAGACAGAGCAATGCTACGTCGCGTTTGGAAAGACTTTCAGAACCGTTTGGACATTAATAATGGTGGCCATATCAAACATTTATAAGCTATGCATACAAAAAAACGAACATGTGCTCTATCCATTCATCGCATCATCAATAGCGATGTTACAAGAAATTTTGAAATCGTTCAAATCATTTTTGCTCACCCTGCATTTTCGCTTTTCTTTTCATTTTCAAACCATTTCCATTTCATTGCTCTGTTTTCAACATGTTTTCTGAGGCACGTCGAATGATTGTAGAAACTTATGGTGAGGCTGCTAGTGAAAGAACGTGTTGCAAATGGTTTCAAAGCTACAAAATGGTCGATTTCGGCTTGGAAGAAGAGGAGCATCCCGGACCGGTGAAAAAGTTTGAAGACGCAGAATTGGAGGCATTACTGGACGAAGATTCATGTCAAACGCAACAAGCACTTGCTGATTCATTGAGTGTGACTCAACAAGCCATTTCACATCGTGGAAACCTTGGAAATGATGCAAAAGCAAGGATATTGGGTGCCATATGAGTTGAAGCCAAGAAACATCGAACGGCGTTTTTTCACGTGCGAACAGCTGCTCCAACGACAAAAAAAGTAAGGTTTTTTTTTTGCATCGCATTGTCACTGGGGAGGAGAAGTGGATCCATTACGATAATCCAAAGCAAAAAAATCGTGGGGATACCGTGGCCATGCATCAACAACGACGGCCATGCCAAACATCCATGGCTCGAAAATCATGCTGTGTATTTGGTGGGACCAGCTCGGCATGGTGTATAATGAGCTGCTGCAACCGGGTGAAACCATCACAGGAGCTCGCTACCGAACACAACTAATGCATTTGAGCCAAGCATTGAAGGAAAAAGTCCGGATTAAGAGCAAAGACACGACAAAGTGATTTTGCTGCACAAGAAAGCTCAGCCACATGTTGCTGAGGTTGTGAAAACCTACCGGGAAACACTAAAATGGGATGTCCTACCCCAAACGCCATATTCTCCCGACATCGCCCCTTCCGACTATCACCTATTCCAATCGATGATGCATGGCCTGGCTGAGCAGCATTTCCGTTCTTATGAAGAAGCCAAAAATTGGGTCGATTCGTGGATCGAGTCAAAAGATGCGCAGTTTTTTCGACGCGGAATCCGTATGCTGCCAGAAAGATGGGAAAAAGTTGTGGTTAGCGATGGACAATATTTTGAAGAATAATTATGCGAACCATTTTCCCACAATAACGGCTCAAATTTTGAAAGAAAAAAAAAAGCTGCGGTTTTCCATTTGTACTCCTGATACTTTGGGTCAAACATTGCAAATACTGATTGTACTTGAATAAAATATTCTTTTTTCCAAGAAGTCTTAAAAATAAAAGATGGTAAATGCTTTCTTGGCAATGAATTACAATATTAAATTTAGGGTCAAATAATAAAAAGAAAAGTCAGTTTGAAAAATTCAAGACAATTTGAAAATTGATTTTTATTAAATTATTTCAATTTTTTAAAAATTTAATTATTTCTTTATTCTTACTACTTATTGTTATTAATATTATTTTAAATATTATAGTGCTGCATAACTTCCCATTTACAACTTTGAAAGTTCGATCATATCAGGGTTGTGGAATTGATAGTTTTTTTTTTTTTTTTTAATTTTTGATAGTTTAATTAAAACCAGCTGATTTTTCTAAAAATCTTAATTTCAAGCCAGAAAAAAAGGAAGTGAGACAGACAACTCCGAAGTCAAGCATCCGTGAAATAGCAGAAACTTTACTGCGCACGTTCTCTTGCAAAGAAAGACACATCCGATCTTCTGGTACATTCTTCCATCTGTTGTAAATTTCGTGTTTATTAGGGCATCCCTAAGACAAGAGAAAAGAAAGTAATGAAAATGACAGAACTGTTCTGTTAATGCAGTGAATGAATGAATTTCAGTGCCATGATGATTCCTTCAAAGGGAATAGTATTCATACAAATTAATATTAATACAAAATTAATATTACATTAGTATTTATTTTTCCTTATACATATGATTTTATATAGCATTGATATTTTCTGTACCATTTTGTTTTTATTCAAGAGTTCCAGATGGACTTAAGCCACTTATTCTGATTAATTCAAATATTGCAGAGCTGGCTTAGAGCATTTCCAATATCTTAAGCAAAACCCACTTTTATTATTGCTTGCAATTTGTGAATGATAAACTTGCAGGACCAAATAATTTTATTCACATTCATTGTGAAATTGTAGCAAAATATGCTATGATTTGCTGTTAGGCAAATACTTGACCTCCACAGTAAAAATAAAGCAAAATTAAAATCTTCATTTTAGAAAAAACAAATAAACATGGAAGAGGCATGTGATCCAATTTATAAAGATTTTATACCATGAAACCCTTCCATACTTTGTATACTTTACTAATAGTAAAGTGTATAAAGTTTTCCCATGTTTATCATAGTATTTGCAGTGTATCTATCATTTTATTTACTGCTATTTAGTATGAAATTTTTAAATAGCTCACTAAGGATGGATTACTGTATGGATATCCTGTGTTTACATCAAGCAACTTTCGCTTATGAACTTGAATGATAGAAACTCTTCTTGAATGAATCAAATGTTGTAACAGTAAGTGTCTCGTGGAGTTGTAGCACGTTATTTTCATGTTTGTTGTGAATTTGAATTTATTTTCTGTTTGGTGTTGATAGGGAGGAAGACGTTGAGTCTTATCCCTATTAGTTTTATTTTATTTAACGTTATTTTTATTTTATTTTAGCTTCGTGGTTGAAAAAGATAGCTGATAGGAAGATTAATTGAAATATTGTATCTTGTGGAGAATTTTTATTTTTATTTTAGAAGAATTATGGTTAATAAAAATTTGAATGATAGATGTTTGGGTCTGTCTTTTTCCCTTGTGTGAACACATACTCTTTCAGTCTACAATTTGTTCTTGGTGTACCATCACTATTGGGAATTAAAAATAATACTAAACTGCTTCAAATAAAGAAAAGACAGTGGTTTAACTATCTGCATTAAGTTGGTGTTAAAAATTAGCATCATTTCAAAACATTTACTAACTCAAATACAGGTTTAAATAAAACTATTTACAGTTTTTTATTTCCTTATTTACAGTTTCTATATAGAGTTAAATGCTTATAAATTATATTTGTAAGTAAACTTTTAATAAGAAAGAAAAAAAAGCACCGAAGAAAAGAATTTCCCTTATAAAGATAAGTCAATAAAATTGGTTAATGGAATAAATATAATAACTATTTACAGTCAAAACATAGAACTTGAGCTATACAATTTTGTAACAACATAGTTTTTGGTTGATTTCTTTATCAATATCAGATTCTCCTGTGAAAGGAATATCCTGCTTAGTGTTCGATACAGGAACCCTCAAGAACAAGCAAGTAGCCAGGTGGGGTGGGGGAGCCTCGAACGGCTGAAACAAACAAAAACAACTTGTGGATGAAACTATGGTTGTTTCAAGCATTAAACAACTTTATTTGTATTAGGTATGTAAACTTACTGATTTATTGGAGAATTTTTTTGGAAATTTAACACAATTCATGATCAGTCTTCAGAAAACTTGACCAAACTTAATTTAGAGCAACGTGAGGAGCTTGAACTTGACATATCGAAATGTGTTGGACAGGGATACGATGGAGCAGCCAATACAGTTGGCCAAGCTGTAGCTTAAATCTTGCACTATCAAATATCATGGTCGAAAACTGACTTGATGTTGTCAATAAGTCGGCTAATGTTTTTAGAAATTCCAAATGCAAATAAAACTCTTTAAGATGCTATTCACTATATGCCCCAGAGTATAAAAAGAAGACTTGTGACAGCAGATTCATTGAAATCAGTGCCTTTATTTATTTTTAAATCAGGATTCTAAATTATTTAATTCTTTCTTGTAAACGAATTATCTTTTGAATTATAAATATTACTTCTTGTTAAGTAGTAATACAATGTTTAAATAAATTTCTTTTTAATTTTTATAAAAATAATTTGCGTAAATATTCTAAGACTTATTTTATTTAAATATTCTACTTTTAAATATTCTAAGTGCTCACGCCAAAAGATGAAACTCCCAGAATGCAAAGCAGATTATAGATTGTCCTTTCCTGGCCGTTTGCGAACATTCAAATAGAAAAGTGACCTTCTTTTCTTAGGTCTCCAATTTAACGACCGTCCCTCGTTTTACAAACAGATTATAAAAATTAAACGTTGTTTATTATAAGTTATATAAATGTATGTGTAAAACTTTATTTTATAGAAAGTTACTTAATAATATATATGTAAGCATATATATGTAGATAGATATAGATAGATAGATAGATAGATAGATATCTTTCCGCAGCCTCCCCACATCGCCCGCCACAACCAATTTGAGAAGCTCTGCATTAGAGTAAAGTAACAGAAAATGAAAATTACAAAAGGTAATTACGAAATTATATTGATTCTATTATTTATTAAAAGATACCTCCTTAAACACTAGTGAAATTATTAAAGCAGCTTCTTTTTCCAAATTAAATTAAGATCGAAACTTGTTCCTACATCATTCAATGATTAAAATTTCTGAGGGTTTTTGTATAAGAATTGTAAACCAATTCCTTTATCATTGTTTGACAGTAACGTAGGAAAGGAAGGGGCGATTAGATTTCACAAGGTTCTGTGGAAATTGGCAGCAAAATAAGGTTCCCGTTTGTTTTGCTTTTCATGGGAAGCCGCTCTAATGAATAACATAAAACGCATTGCCAAAACATTTTATTTTTCACGCACAATTTTCTCTTAAAAAAAAAAACCCAAAACTTTCGGGCCAACCCAATACATAAGAAATCAAATGTTGTTTCTTTTTGGTCCAAGTGAAAAACTTGAAGAATCTGAAATTTATTGCTATTCAAAAACTTGCACCGAAGAATTCAGATAAGTATTTTACTTAATTTTGAATGAATGTATTGAAAGAATTTTATTTATTTATTTATTTATTTATTTATTTATTTATTTATTTATTTCTTCAGGTCTCAATTCATAGCGACAATTTCTGATGCTAAAGAGAATATTAAGAAAATAGGAAATGAATTAACTTCTCGTGCTCAAGAAGTGAAATCCTCAGTTTCCCTGTGTAAAAAAGTAATAAGTTCTTATTTTATTTTTATTGACTTATTCTGGAAATATAAATGACTTTCTTTTTGTTGATAATAATTGTAAGATTCCAGTTAACACAATTCCATAAAGATGTTGTTTTCTTCACTACATTAACCTTGCAACCTATATTAACAATGGGTTTCAGACCAAAGGAATATCATTTATTAAATGGATGTTATTTAATTATTTTTTTCCAATGACCATTGATTTTTACAAAGCATGTAGGAATTTTTATAATTTGGATCTTATTACTATTGATACAAAAGCACTTTCAACTGTACAAACGTCAACCATTTCTAACGTCTGAATACATTTGCAGTTTAAGTAGTTGTAGAATATTTTATAGTTGGCTGTTGATATATTACTGTTTTCTGACAACTTATAAACCAATGTAATTATTATCATTCAAGGAATAGTGATCCTTTATAATCTCTAGCTTGTTAGTTTTATAAATAGTTGGCATTTTATGTGGTTGTTGTAGTGGAGGTTTTCTTTTGCTACAGTGCATTACAGTAAAGCATAAGATGATCTTTTTTTATAATCTGTATTTACAGTGACACTTGATAACTTTTTTTTTTATTGGATACAGTGAAGCTTCCAATTAGCTTAGCGAAATTAATGAAATATCCGCTTAATTTCCCTCGCCTATTTTTTTTTTTGTAATGGATTCAGTCTTTACAGTTATTTGAAGCTTGTTTATAATTTTCTTGAGCTTTTCACCGGTTTTTGTTGCATCAGTTGCAAATTCCTTTTTCTCCATATTTCCAAAACACTATTTTTTGCAAACTGAAATGGAACCTTGGAACTATTTGCTTCTGTCATTGTTCCCATTGATGCTCATCTAAAAATTGCTTCCGGGGTATTCAAAGGGATACAGAAATACCATAATTAGTTGTTTGGGATGTCAGCATATAGATATGATAATGAATGCTAAATTTAAATGAGCATTGTGATTAGTTGTGTATGATGGAAATACAAAGGCATGACAGACACTGAGAGTTAGAAAAGAAAGAAGCTGTAATATTTGAAAAATAATGCCAGTGTTTAACATGAAATAAGGTAGTGTTGATAGGAATTATAGAAGACGGGACAGTACTTGAATGTTCAATCACTATAGGTCAGAGTAAGGCTAAGTTTTTTGTAGTATTGTTCGATTAGCAACAAATATTTATTGAACTTAGTGATGTGAGGTGGAAAATTTTCCGGTTCAAAAACTATGCTTAATTTGTTAGTAATATTATTAATGTCATAATGTGTTCAAAGGACAATCAAATTGTTTATTTGTATAGACGTAATTATTAAGAAACTCATCACAGTGTTGGTCTGGACAGAGCTGAAGTGTCATTTTATAGCAGGACTCAAAATATCCTGGAACGTTCTGAAAAGTCTGAATATTTCACTTTCTTCACACGAAAAAAATTCATGTAAATATTTTTCCTCAATGCCCATGAAAGACAGTAATTTCTGAATGCCAATAACCTGAATTACACTTAATATCTTGAATCCCATTCAAGTGACTGGGATGTCAATTTTCCAGGATGTAATTATCATTTGTGGTTTGGAATGGTCTTACTAGACTTTATTACCTGTATTTGTTTTTTACTTAGTTTTATTTTGTCTTTCTTGGCTTAAATATTTACTGTTTGAGTGCTGGCTTGACCATAAAAAAGATAAGCACTTAGCAGTTGTATACTTTGTTATGTTTAATGTTTCCTTTGTTTTTTCTGACATATTCCATTTATCCAGGAAAAAAGTGTAGAAACATCTGTAACATCTTTTAATAGATCTAATTATCAAATTTTCAGCTGGTTGTTTTATTGCTTTGGACAGTAATTGTATCACTTGGGTATTAAACTTTTGGCTATTGGGGAAAGTGCATTTTTAAAGTGTTCTGGTAGTCAACTGTAAACGCTGTATCATATTCCAGTCAATTTGGGGCATCGGAAAGCTTTCCGGAAAACCCACATCAGTAATTAAACCTAAGGATAAATTGAAATAAATTGATTGTAGATATGATTTTAAAAATTGCTGTTTCAATTTCAATTTTCTCTATTTAATTTTAATTACTGTAAAAGCACTTATTTTCGCGAATTTCGCGAACCCGTCGTAATCGCAAAAATTTAAGCCTTGCGAATTACTTTTTTTCGGTTCTGTTCATATAAAATTCGCGAAATTTCCAGCTCGCAAAAATCGCCGAAAATCTTCATTTTCGCGAAAATTATGGCTCCCGAAAATAAGTGCTTTTACAGTATATCTTATTTTCCTGCTTCATAAAGAGCACGGACAATAAAGAGAATTCTTGGAAGTTTGCTAAAGAATAGCTGGTAAGTCAGTGATCAATTAAGGAAGATAAGCCATAAACAGAACTGGTAACAGTGATGGGTTTTATTTCGTATAGTATTTGGTATTTTTATTTTGAAAATCACGTCTTGTTTTTAGAGTTGTTAGCACTTTGAATTTAGTAACTTTACAAATCTACAAATGCGGCCGTTGAATGTAATATTAGAAAAAGAAGATTAAATTGGTTAAATTTGTCTCATAGGAAAATTTGTAAATAACATTAATTTATTTTTTTATTTTTTATAGAATGAAAATTACAAGTTTCTTCCTCCAACTCCACCATTTAATCCAACTTCATCATTTAATCCAATCGAGTATATGGAGTTAAATATAGCTCTGGGAAGACTTTTTCTCCCTCAAGAAATATGTATATTACAAATAAACATTGAACTAATCATTAAAAAAAATAATGTTTACTCAAATTATTAATCAATAATGAATATATATTGTCTCCTGGGGACGTACAGTTTTGGGTATAGGAAGTAGTGCTCCCAAGATATCTTCAGCTACGCAGTGCTAAGCTGTGTAACTGGGCCACTCTGTCTGTTGGTGATATAAATAGAGACCTGGTCCTTCAGGGAGTTGGTGATTGGCTGATCATCGCATACAAAAAAAGCACGAATTGATGAGCAAAGACGATTTAGACATGAAGATGAAATAAGATTTGGATCTTGGAATGCTAGGAGTATGAATATACTTCGAACTCTGAAAAGTGTTAAAAATTCATGAAGGAACAGAAATATCAATGATAGGCTTCCAAGATATTACATGGAAAGGAAAAAGAATGAGCAAAGGATAATATATAAGAATAGCTAGTGAATCTTGTAACGGAAATTTCGGAGCGAGCTCATTATAATCCATGAAAAATATAAGCCTTAGTCATAAATTTTGACCCAGCTAATGAAAGAATATCGACTCTAAAAATATGGGGAAAATTCTTCAGTATTAGTAAGTATACAGCTCCCTTGAAGACAAAGAAAATCATTGTTAAAATGAACTGTGAGAAGTATGTAAAAAAAGTCCCAAAGAATAATGAAAAAACCATTTAGGGGACTTCAATGCAATCATAGGATTGGAGGCAATATATAAGACTTTTATATAGTAAAAGAAAATCTACGCCTAAAAAGTGACAAAGGAACAAGAATAATAAATTTGCAGTAAGCCAAAAATGAATGTTCGAAGAAAGAACATCTATAAAGGAACCTGAATTATGCCAGACAAAAGAATTTCTAATCAAATAGATCATGCAGAAGACATACAGAATGTAAGAACTTGTCAAGGGGCTGATTGCAGTTGATCACTTTTTGATCACAGTTAAATATAAACAAAGGTTAACAGAAAGAAAACTGGAGTAAAGAGAAAAAAATGATATGAGGAATCGAAGGAACAAAGAATTAGTAAATAATACAGAGAAGGGCTGAAAAACAGTTTAATGAAAGAAGGAAAAACGGTAGAAGAGGAATGGCAAAAGATAAGAATGAGCAGATAAGTTATTACAACCTATCAAAGAAAATTGTTAGAATTAGAAAAGCCAATTTGGGAAGAAACTGAAATAACTGTAAATGCAATAGAAGAATTTTGAAAATACTTGCCTCATTATTAATACGATATGAGAAAAAGAAGAAATATTAAAGGCATGGAAATTAGAGAGGGACAGCTCTTAAAAACAGCTTATATAAAACATTCTAAACATTTTGGAAGAAATGATAGGTTCCTAACATTGATGCTTTAGGAGTAATAGACTTAAAATATTTGAAGAAGGAACAGGCTTTCACTTTGAGATCTTCTGGAAATAAATCACATTGCCATGAAAAAAATAAAATAAAAAACAAAAATCTTATATACAAAAAGTACAATTCAAAATAAATGTAACCACAATAGAACAAATATAGTGGAAATGGAGAGTGTAACTTACAGAAACATATATCCTGGGTCCATGAAAATACAATAATTCATTCCAAGGAAATTAAATATAAACTAAGAAAAATAAAACCACTTCACTACAATTAACTAATGTCATGCGAAAATATGTTTAGTGTAGGTGTTTTGATAAATTAACTAATTTGGAAAAGATTAAAAGTTAAACAAATATATTATATATTCAGTTCAAATAATTGTTACAATGGATAGAATAAAAAAAAGAATGTTAATAATAAGAAATCAATATATTAATTTTAATCTATGAAGTAGACTGAAATACAGATGGGCAGACAGGAAAAAAAAAATCACAATGCAAGGATTAAAAAAAAAAAAGTTGGGAGAGAGAAACAAAATTTTAAAGAAAACATAGTCTTTAGTCAAGTATGGGAAAATATATAATGGTAATAATAATAATACAGTCTAATAAGGATTAACAAAACAAGAATTTAAAATGAACCAAAACATTCCTGAACTTCCTGAAGCAGCTAGGGATTATAAATAAATTAGCAGGTGATCACAGAAATGATACACTGCTAATTTATGTAATACTTATGATGAAAATAAATACAGATTATTAATCTACATAAAGAAATATCATTATTGTTGGTTATAATTAACCATAGCCATCAATCTTTGTCTTTATTTTTTTTATTTAATAAATTAATAAAGCTTGAGTTGTCTTGAAGTTCTGTCTTTCTCCTTGCTTTCTGTGCCTTTCCTAAGTCCTTCAAAACCACTCTTGAAGAGATCTCTTTGGTTGAAGAAAACCGTCTTAAGAAACCTTTTTACATACTACCAGCCAATTCTCAGGTGTGAAAAACCTGCAGTGTTTAAAACGGTTGAAATATACAATAAACCTTTAACCATCACACTGACACTAACTTAAATAACATTTCTCATGTACAGTAAAACCTCGATATAACGCTCCCGCTTATAGCACTATCCCGTTCTTTACGCTCCTTTTATACGGTCCCTGGAATTTTCTATATATCTCTGTATACTTTTACCCTCTTATAACGCTTCAAATCCCGCTTGTAGCGCTTTTTTTATATCGGAAATTTTGTATCGAAAAGAAATGTAACACTGTAAAGACTTTTTTTTCCCTGGTAGGAGGGAATCTTTGAACTCTGTGAAGTTGCGGGTCTGTGATACAGTTGTGCAAAATGTCAAAGCGGAAATCCCTTTCTATAAGTGAAAAATTGCAAATTCTCCGTAAGTACGACGAGAATTTGCTATGATATATTAAATTATTGAAGTTAAATAATTTAATTACTTTGAGTTATAGTTGTATTTAGAGAAAATTGCTTGAAACAATCTTTTTTTGTTTTTTGAAATGTGAATGATCCGGAGTAATTCAAATATGCAAATTGATGACGTGAGTAAGGTGAAGTGTTAGTGACGTCAAAGAGTGTCCTCCGAAGTAAGTTGGAAGCAGTTAGTGACAGGGAGCTGAACGATGTTATTACGCAGCAGGAATAGAACTTTAATTCCAATACTAGAACGTATTTAATTTGGAATAAATGATTTCTAAAGGGCGTGAATGGTTATTCCGAGTTGGACTAAACTATTAAAGAAGAATGATAGGCAGAAGGAACTATGAAGTCTAATGAACCGAGTCCGTTCGAAGGTAAAGCAGGCTGAACCTAAGTCTTAATGAAAGGAAGACGAAGTCAAAATTTCGATAAACGTAGATTGCGAATCAACTTTAATTAAAAGGTAAATTCCTGGATTAGAAAAGTTCAATCAAAGGAAACTCGAAGGGGTGCAGTGTTTAAGACGCAAGTTAATATTACGTTGAAAGAACTTTGAAAATTCCGTTTCGCAAAGTAGAAATAATTAGGAAAATTATTTCGAGAAGAATTAGAAGTCGGAAAATAATTTGAAGTGATAAACTATCGTGGCCAAATACCGAGAAGTATTCAAGCAAATTGTGATTAATATATTAGTCCTGTTATTACTAGAACTGTTCTCGAATAGTGAAGCTACGCTGAACCCTTATCGAAGGAGTGGAACGCTCCAAGCCTTGAACTGCCAAATCATAATTCTCTAAGTAAGGGAATAAATAGACTTTAATATCATTTATTCAAAGGTAATAAATATCGTCTAATATTCATATCGAATAGTAAATAAACTATAAGTAATTTTTCTGTTGGAATAATAATAAGAAATTTGGATTAAGCCGATTACGAATAGTGCCCCAGAGGATTTGGACATGGATGTGATTCGACGTCAAGAACGAAGCAATGATATGACGAGGAAGGAACCCGCCATATTTGAATCAGCAAATAATGGATATAAATGTGCTTCTAAATTATGCTTTTGAAATCTACGAAGAGAAGTGGATTTAATTCAGTGACGGTGAGAAATAAAAGGAGAAGTCTTCAAGCGACTACAAATCTGTAAGAACAGACCTATTCTTTATCTTACTTTTGGATGGGCCATAAAGCTAATATAAGAAGAGAGAAACGAAGACAAATTCGTGAAATGCAGATATTGACTTATCGTATTAGATAACTATTATTAATTCACATAAGGTGATTAAAGCTGAATAATAGATCGTAATAAACAGTGTTAATAGTAGTGTAGAAGTGATACACGAAAATTGTTATAGCATACAAGTGAATAGGTTATTATAATTATAATTGTTTATCAAGTTCATACAAGTGAAAAGTAATTCTAGTGAAATAGCTTCTAGTGAAATTAAATCGGTATATCCTATAGTGAAATATTATAGAGTAAATAATTATTTAACTGAAAAGAAGAATACAAATAAATCAGTTAAAGTGTAGTGTGTTATATAGTGCAACAGTGAAACAGTTGTGTTAGTGTGAGAGTCTGACTATAAGAAGATTAGTGACCTGGTTGACATAGAGACTGAACTATCAAAGTGTTTGACTTTTCAGATATACGGAGTTAATAATTATCTCCATTGTACATACTAGTTTGGAAAATTTTAAAAATAACCCAAATTAAATCTGAAGAATTTTATAGCTTGTTTCGTATTTCATTCTTTGCTCTCACTACTCTGTATATAAGTAGGGTTCTGCTACAAGTATCCCCAGCAGAATTCTACAGAAGTCAGAAGGATTTTGCAGAATCTCTAGGAATTCCCTCGTCCAGCCTGCGAACAATAATGAAAAACAGGGATGTAATTACCGATGCAGCCAAGGGTTGTTGCAAACGTAAAAAAGTAAAGTGTGCACTAGATCTGCTCCCAAAATATATTAGTATTGCTCCTAGTGGTGTAGCAATTTACGTCAGTAGTTATCTGAATCGCATTGAAAATGTTATAATTCATAACAGTAGCACACATACACGGTAAACTACAATCAAAGATCTTTTTAATAGGAAATAAGCTCATATTTGCAGTATATCTATTGCAGAATCATGTATGTTTCCTGTAAAATGGTATCCAAATCTTTCCCTATCTCATAAATCATTTCCTGTCTATAGCGCTATCCCGCTTATTACGCTTGTAGGTCATGGTCCCTTGACGAGCGTAATAACGGGGTTTTACTGTATTTGCTCACCAGTGTATCAGAGCAGTGATTCAGTAGACTAGGGACACTGGGTCTATTCTCCTGGGGCTTGAATAGCCTCAACATCACTGTCAAATTCCTACCACATGTGATCACTTATTTTCACAAGACTACCTCTTCTCCAACATCAACTTTAACTCCTCCTACTTCTTACACGTAGTTAAAGAAAATTAAAAGAAGTATTTTCTGTACTATACTATTTGAATGTTTCACTAACCTCATATCATCTGTCCTGCTGACGTCAAATCCGATCTCCCCTCTCCCCATCAGGTGATGCTGCACAACCTTGCTCGGCCTCAGCTGCTTTCAACTGTCTCTATAATGAGCGCTTCAGCTTATACAACCGAGCCTATATAACCGAAACCATTTTTGTATAAAATACACATAAAACCTAGGAAACCCCTTGCTGAGTTAATGATGTTATGGGAGATAGTTTTTCAGCTGCAAGTGTTCGTAACTCAGTAATTGGACTTTCCAGTCAATAATTGGCATTGGATTTTCAAATTCAGAATGAAATGAGGCATACAATATTTTCAGATTTTGCTCGATTTGTGTAATAACAGTATTACAGAATGACTCGAAATAAAAAATGGCTAATAGTTATTATTTTACACAAAGATATAGCAATTACAGTATAATGTTATTTTCATGTTATAATATGCACAAATTAACATTACAGTGGAAATTGTAGACTTACTGCTTCTGTCAATGTGAAAATGTAGGCTGAAAGAACATGCTGAGCATGTCACTGGTTAACAAGTACAGAATTGCGATTGGCAACTAAAAAGAGACTATTATCTACTATTTTTCCTTAATGTGACTATGGCGACTATTTTCAAAAAAATGGTAACTTTTTTTTAAGGTTTAGGAGACTTATTTTCAAATATTTTAAAATAAATTCATTTTCAAATAACGTCAGTAACAAAGATAGCAACGAAGATTCGAACGTAACTAGCGTCTAATCCGAAGAGGAGATTGTGTCATATATTTCTTGACCAATGGACCATTTAAGTGGCATCATCACAACCTATGTCACAGTCCAAAGAGCCTGATGCTAAGGTTTTAGCATTGCAAACAGTTAAGCCGATGTTGATCATGGTTTTTCTTTATGAAGAAGACCCAAAAAAAATAATAAAAAAATTATCAGAACTAATTTTTAAGACTTCAAGAAAGCCCACCTTAGAGATTTCCCCCCCCCTTTTTTTTGATAATTTTAGGAGAAACATTAAGACGAAGAAAGATGTATTTTTGCATATCGTCGCTGTTATATCAAGATATGTCGTATGTCAAAAATCTACACTTTTCAGTAGCTAAGAAAAAATTCAGTTTTCATTTTGTACTAACCCTAAATACTTGATACCATAATTTAAAACTTTGGTTGGCACAGCATGCAATAGGTAGGCATTGGTTTTAACAAATTTCTTTTTACAGTGCACTTTTACTTACATACGATGTTTTGTAATTATTGTTTTATAATTTTGACTTACGACATTTTGATATAATAGTGACGATATGTTTGAGGTTCAGACTGCCATAGACCACATTGCACCCAATGTTGAGCGTTGCTGATTAGTTCACTCAAAAGCCACTCTCCAATAGTATATTGATCTAATATACTGAAATTCATTTCTGAAGTAGGATTGTAGAAGAATAAGTAATTTATTATTAATTCTTTATTATTTATTATTAAAATAATAATTGTTATTTATTCTTCTACAATCCTACAATATCTTCTACAAAGCTAAAGTTAATAACATTCAGGTATCTGTTTAATTGTACTTTTATTCATGACAGTTATTATAAAAGGACAAAAACATATTAGTTTTATTATTATTGTAATAGTTAAAAGTAAATGAACTAAAGGAAGGTTAAAAGAAATAAATTCAGTTTTAGTTGAAGGAAACAAAGAGTGGCTTAGTAAATCAAAGTTTTGTTTGCTTGTAATTTATAAACTCATAATTAGTATTGCCTAGTAAAAATTCAAAATTTTCTGTTTGCATATAATATGTCCTACTTTTTTTATGAGTCAGCATATAAGGATGATGGAAAAAGACTACTAAATGGGCCAGATGAGCAACTAAATAATTACTAGGAGGAGATTATTTAGGCTACGAAAGTAACTATTCTCAATGTATAGTTGTCAGTAACCCAGAATGTAACCAAAAGGACAAAATAAATCGTGA
This sequence comes from Thereuonema tuberculata, assembly GCA_023159025.1. NCBI lineage: Eukaryota > Metazoa > Arthropoda > Chilopoda > Scutigeromorpha > Scutigeridae > Thereuonema > Thereuonema tuberculata. The sequence continues at coordinate 349,130,696 of JAFIDM010009631.1, forward strand.
CAAAGGATGGCCATTCATTATTTAACCCAATTTGGGGTTTTTTCCCACTCACTTCTAAGTGTAGCAGTTGACCTTAATTCTTCATTACCTACCACCATCTAATTAAAAGAAGAATTTGATAATCTAAAACTTGAACATTAATAATGTTGTATAAACTTAAGATTAAAATTTTCAAGATAGCATCCATTATATATTCATAAATTGTCAAACTTCCATAAAACATTCCTTATTTTATGAAAAAATCAGCATAAAATCCCAGATAATAATATACAAGTCCTAATTTCTGTATCTTTCAGATAGAATTTTAACTTGCCAGTAGAACAATATCGGCATTAACAAAAAAAGATTATTTATTTATTTATTTTTAATTTTTTTTATGATCTTGGGTGGTTAGGATGACGACTGAAATAATCACAATCCTTATTTTAAGATTGTCCATAATTAAAAATCTTATCAAATATCAAGAAAAATTAGTCCAACCATTTTAGAATAATGCTTTTACAAATATTACCTTTTTTATGGATGAGACATCAAGACCAACTAATCATAACTACTAATTATGAGCATATTACATTGGCTCATAAATTGGGAGTTGTCCCAAATATTAAGAAAAACTTGGTTCAGATGTTTTAGTATGATGTATGTACAGATAGACAAGAAGTCTGGGAGTTGAATATAAAACTTTGCATGCTTAGTCAGAAAGTAAGAAAATTTTACCTTACAGTATATTAGATTTGATTATTATTATTTATGTTGTATTACACTAAACTTGTTGCACATATAAATAACTTAGAATTCATTATTTTTGTAATGCATTTTATTTGGAATAGAATGTCTTTATCTTGAATGTTAATTGTATTGTATTTTGTCAGCATTTACAAACTGTTTATTTGCTTTTTCTCAAAATGAATAGGTCGTATTCCAAAACGAAGACAAATCTTTTCCCTTGTATCTAATCCATTGCCAATCGATTCATCGTTCAAGTAAGATTTTTAGTTTTGTTCACTTTAATTAGTTTTTTATAATTATGAAATTCAACTACAAGTTTACTTGTCATATTTTTCTCGGTTATAATGGTTCAATTTTTCAAAGAAATTAAAAAAACAAAAAACAACAGAAATTTAATAATATATGAAGGATCTTCAGGAATCTTAATTTCATAACTCGGTGTAATTTTTTTTTATTATTATTATTTGAACCTTATCATTAAGCTTGTGGATTGAGTGAGTTTGGGACGTGACTTAGCCTTAAAGTTTGCTCTAACACTTCTGAGGTAAACACCTTCAAAGCCCTCTGTGTTTTGGATGAAAATTTTTCTGACAAGTAACTAAGTAGCAAACAAGTAACTCTCAGTTCTTTTGTAAATATTTTAGATTTATAGAATAAACTAAACTAAGATTTTGTAATGAAGTCCAACGATGCACAGTTCGAATAAAATTTGTTAATAATTTATCCTACATGGTTCGAAGTCCCAGTAGATTAACGGACTTCATTATCAAGGATAAAAAGAAAAAATACAAGGAATTAAAGTCAAAAAGTCCCAAGTCCCCATGCGATGAGTCATATCTTCTTCACCCTTCTCCATTGACGGGAACGCCGACATAATGTGGTTAGGCATAAAAGGTGATCAGCAAAGTTCAATGTTTATAAGAGTACATTTGACATGTGATGTGAAATGGAGATTACATAAACATAAGTTTATTTTGGAATTATTAAATTAAATTTATTAAAAAAATTAATATCAATTTTGTTACGTACTTTAACAAAGTTATTTTCAAAAGCCTGAATAACAGCCAAGTTAAATTTCAATATTATGTCTTTGAAACTGCACAAAAAACTTGTGCTAAAGAAAACATATAGTATTTTTTATAATTTTTTTAAAATTAACTCTGTCTCTGTTTATATGGTCATTTTGGTCTTCTGATTTAAATTTCTAATGCAGAGCTGCCAACTCTTGCTGCCCTTTGTCGTAAACTCATGCATTGCAACTCCCAAAATAACAAAATTATAAATAATTTTTTTGATTCCATCAAACCAGAGATAAATTAATTATCTTTAAAGGGTCACTGTCTCCATCATGTATTCTCTATTCTTCCCCTCTACGCCTTTTGAGTCTTGAACTGACTGATTAGCTCTGGCTGAGGAGAGCCCAACAAGCTTGAAACGCCCATCCCAGAATATCAGTTCAACTCAAAAAGGCATGCTTATTTAAATTAATTTGTGACAAAATGAATTTTAGTTACAAGTTTTGTAAATATTAAGGACAACTGAAGGAATTTAAAGTTTCTTTTTTTTTAACATTCCTTTAAGGTTAAATTTACTTTACTGATCTTATCTGTGTTCGGGGAACTAACAGCTGGAAGAAGGGGTGTGGTGGGAGAGAGGGGAGGAGCGAAGGCCAAGCTTTCTCCGTTTTTTGACCGCAGGTCAACCCTTTGTTTTAAGTTGTGGGTCACCATTCACAGATGGGGTTAGGGGTATAAGAATTTTGGCCAATGAGAGAAGTGGTCATTGTCCAACCGAGGTGTAATGTAAAATAGAAGAAATGTAAACACTCTCTCTGTCATCTGATTTCAAGAAGAAAGGACGAAACTGGTATGTAGGAAGGCGCTCGGTAAACTTGGTGAGTCTTAGTTCCATGTGGGGAAAGAGATTTATTCCTTTAGTTTTCTGGAGGGAAAATAGGTATAATAATTGAATCCTTACTTTAGATTAGTTAGTGTGTGCTAGGTTATTTTCTGAACGGGATATAGGCGATTTTCCTACCTAGTCGGAAATTACTGAAAGCCATGTATTCGTTCGGAAAATGAACCGGCAACACTGAGTAGGGATTAAAGGCTAATCAGGAGGGCTCACAAGTACTTATCGAGTGTCCTGAGCAGGGAAATTCAAGTACCGTAGTATCGTGCCTAGATTTTAACAATGTAAAAAACCACACCTCGATATAGTAAAATTTTAGTTCTTATTTGCAGGGTTTCCTCTAATTAACGGAGTAAACATAAGTTAAATAGGCTTAATTTTTTTTAATAGACTTAAATTCCTTAAGTGTCCTTAACCAGTCCTATTAATTACGATGTATAATGTACATATTCTTAGTTTTTAAATATTCTTTGTATATAAGTTTTAAAAGGAAATTTTTGTTGTTGTTAAGTTTTAAGGAAAAATAAAAAAGGAAAATATTGGATCCAAGATACTCTCAGTGTGAATTTAATGTAATACATAACTAAATATCCTGAGAAATTAATTTAATATAAAATTATCCCGAGAATTACAAATATCTATGAAGTTAAAATCTTTGAACACTCTTCAATCATAGAGAAAATTTGAATTAGAAATTAGAGAGTTCACAAATTACTGACATAATTTGTAATGGAAGTACTGCAATTTAAGGCTATTCTTGCCTTTTACACTTTGAAAATCCATTTGATTTCGTTTCAGCCATATCTGCAGGATTGCTATCTGAAAATGAACTAAGTGTTTTTTCTTATATCCTTGATAAAGAAATCTGTTAATATAGTGGGACTTCGAAACATGTAGAATAAATTCTTAAAAAAAACATTTGAACTGTGCATCATTGGACTTCATTACGTTACTTGTTTTGTGCGTTAAATTTTATATCATCATAAACTAGAGATATGCATGCATCTTTACTCCTGTCTGTCTTTGTCTCCTATTGTTTTTGTTCTGTTGTAAGTGTGCAGGGACGTCGGAACTGGGGGGGCAGGGGGGGGGGGGGGGTTGCCCCTCCACTTTTCTGGGGGGGGGGGGCAAGAACTATCTTTCCCCCCCCCCCCCAATAAATTAAGTGTAAAATAGACAATTTAAATAAATAAATGTGAGTTACGCTTCAAGAATATAAAAAAGTGAAAATCTGTATTTTTTTTTTTTTAATTTATTAACTTTTTTGTTAAATCTAATTTCTGTAAAAATAAAAAACAAAAAAAAAATAAACTTCATCCTTTCTTCATCTCCTGAGTATTCTCAAGACAGTGACAATGTATCACAGCCCTACATAGAATCCGTTCCCTCCTTAGGAATTTTTTTTACCCCCAAGACATTAGGCCGCCGACGCACTTGCGGATATTTATCCACGAAGTCGTAAACTAAGTCTCCCCTCCGCAGGGAAGAGTTCATTAGACAATCCTCAATTGGCTCGAGGTCTGAAACCGACGCGTACATACAGAGCGAAATCTATATTTTTTCCACTGCGACAAGGGGTGAGCACAATAGGAACAATTATTACATTCCTTGAGGGCAGCAATAAAAGGGGAAGAAGGGAAGAGGGGAGAGGGGAAGATTTTACGACTTCGTGGAAATATATGCAAGTGCATTCTTAGCCTTAGGCTAAGAACGCACTTGCATATCCACGAAGTCATAAAGTAATATCTTGCCCTCTCCCCTCTTCCCCTTTTACTGCTGCCCTCAAGGAATGTCATAATTGTTCCTATTGTGGAGACCCCTTCTTGAAGAGGAATAAATATAGATTTCAACTGTATATGTGCGTTGATGAAAGACCCTGGGCGAATTAAGGGTTGTTTTAATAAACCCTTCCCTGCGGAGGGGAGACTTGGTTTATGAGTTCGTGGATAAATATAACCATATGCGTTCTTAGCCTTACTCTTTGAAGAAGCGCAAAGAAGCGGTGACTTTTTGGAAAATAACCCCTTTCTGTAATTAACACTAGTGTGGGGAATTTTAGAAGCTTTCAACAATCGTTCTATTTCAGTTATTTCTTCTCGAGTCGATCTCTTAACACCACCTTCCAGAGGATTCGTCTAAGATAGCAAATTCATTGCACAGGGAATTATTTCAGAGATAAGTTTATAAATATTTATTTTATATTATTTTTAGCAAAAGTAAATTTAAAATGATTAAGAGTTTAAAAAATGTCGTTTTCATTTTGAAATAATACTAATTTCTAATAGAATGAAATTATTGAAAAAATAATAATCCAAAATATCATTCTATTTATAAAACGTCGGAACAAATGTGGAACCCGCAAAAGTTAAAACAAACAATAAAAACTCGCCGAAAGGACAAATGGCGAGAAAATTCAAGTGCCGCTACACGCGGCATCTATGAATTTATTTAGCGCTTAAAAATAAGAAAGCGCAGATAAATATTAATTTGTACACAACTTGGTCTCACCCATTGTTATCTTTCTATTTATGTTTATAATAATGCTAATAATAATAATAACAAATAAAGAAATTTGGTTATTTCTTTATTTATTATTACTTGGTTTCTGTTTTGAATAATAATAATAATAATAATAATAATAATAGTATTTCAGATCGAGCAAAAAAATATTTTAATTAAAAATTTCGTGCGTTATACAGTATTTACAACTCAATTCGATTTTATTGATTATGAGTTCATTTAAAATGTGTATTTTTTTTTAAATAATGGGAAATATTAAACTCGTTTGATATGCATGGATAAAAATATTGTAGATAAGGACCAATGGGAGACGATTACCTCAGAATGTATTGAATGGTTCAAAACTTTTATATATCAGCTTTTGATTTTGATTTAAATGTTTTGAGTAACTTTTTAGCAAAAAATTAGTCTTGAGGGGATTTTTATTTTCCATGGTTAAAAAAAAAAGTTAAAGAGTAAAATTATGAAAATACTATGAAATTGACATAGAAGTTAATTAGGTCCCTTCCGTTAGTTTAGAAGTAAAAAAAAAAAAAAAAAAAAAAAAAAAAAAACCAAACCCAGGGAATCGACAAAAGATTTAATTGTTAACGATTCTTGTAAAATGAGTGATATCTTTGAAATAAATTAATATTATCAAATGTATTTAAAAAAAATATTATTTTGAGAAATAAAAAGAAAAAGAAAAGTTTAGAGTGTAAAGGCTTTCTTAACATTTGATATTAAGAAATTAGTAATATTAAAACTATAAAATGATAAAAAAATACCATTAGTTTTAATTGAGAAAAGAAATAAAGAGGTAGTATTTGGTCAAATATCAAAACGTATGGTGTAAATATCAAAGTTTATATTAAAACAACCAAAAAAATATCCTTAACCAATCAGTCATTGACGTATTTAAATTTTTGCCAGTGGCGAGATATTCCTTTACATGTCCCCATTGAGTCTCTCTCCTTCCTCCCATCAACATCTGACAACAAAATCAGAAAGTACGTAAAGAGACTTGTTGTAAAATTAAGAGAAATGTTAGGAAAGAATTATTATTGCTTTTAGGCGTATCAGAATTGCTTAAATAATTCGCTTAAACACCGCAAAGTTGTTTAAATTTGAATGCAAAATATACAATATATTAGGGGGTTTGAATTATTTAAAACGAATTTAAATAATAATGTAGCTGGCCGTGCTGGCTTGGCCGAGCGGTCTAGACGGCGGTCTGCCGTGGGTCCAGTGTGCCGGCACTTGGGTTCGAATCCCGGTAGTGGCATGACTGTTTATTTCTTCTTCTGTGCATCTTCTTCCCTGGGACTCACGCTCTCAGGGTTCTTCTCGACGAGAGGTGAAGTCTCGTCACCCTACCTGACTTCCTAACGTTGTCAGGTTGGGCTAGTGCGTGGTGTGTCGGGCCTTTTCGCGGGTAATAATAATAATGAGTAAATAATAACATGAAAAGGTAACTGCTCTGCATTTGGCTATTTTACATAAACAGTTTCATTTTTTTTTTATCAGGATGAGTTTAAGAGATATAGGTGGTGAAAACCTCCTATTCTCACTTCAGCCCGACCTTAACAAAAGTTTTGAAATGCTCAATTCTTCAATGCATTAGAGTAGATCTTTTTTTTTTCTTTTCTTTTTTTTTAACAAATGACAACTAGAGAGGCATAAGGGAAAATAAAAGGATTCGCAGTCCAATCTGTCGTCGGCGAGGGACTGGGACGGCTGGACAAAATTTTTATAATTTATAATTTTTTTATAAATTTTAACTTCCTGTTTCACTTATTCAGTGTTAATCGTTATACTCTTATGATATCTAGCTACCACAGGGTATTGCAGTTTTTATCTATCGTTTATAATGCTCCTTTAGTGAGTATATCGGAGAGAAAAAAGGTTTCAGTAAAAATTTTCTAAAATTCAACTTCAAAATACGCATTCCTGTCTGACCGATTGAGCTTGTAGCTTTTAAAAATTTAAAGGTTGTTAAGGTTCTCAATTGAGTTTGGTACATATTGAATCAAAGAGCTGGGGGCAACCAAACTGTTCATGATCCGTCCGTCTGTAAATCAAAAGCTGAAACTTTAGTAGATAGTTTTGTGCGTATAAGGAAGGTACCTTTCAATTTATATAAAATTCAGATCAGTAGATAACGATCTAGGGGCCGAAAACCGTAGCATAACTGAATGAATAACGGTTTGTTTTGTTTTTTTAACAACTTTTTATAGAATCTTAACATGATAGTATTCCAAAGTTGGCAGATCAAATATATCTTATTTTCTCTGTTGTAGAATATCTTCATAATATTCAACAATTTCCAATAGTAATAGTTGTTAGTAAATATTAAATTATTTAGCTTCTCCAATGAAATAATTTAAATTTAAGTTTTAGTTGAAATTTATTTTAGAAAAAAAAAAGGCTAATAATTTTTGCTTGCAAAGAAATTTTTTTTTTTTATTATTTGTGAGAAAGTTTCATTTTGTGAAGATTTGAATATTCCAATCAATGTCGATGCGTTGCAATAAATGACATGTGATCTTTTGAACATGTTGATTGGTTTGAGCAGTCAGTTGAACTCGGGAGCCCAGTTGAGTTGGTTGGCTCTAGTCAAGCCAGACGCTCCAAGTTGGAGCGATGTTTTGCCTTCACCCTTTTGAGTAATGGACAACGCTAACAGCGTTCCGGCAACCGTTAAAGAAGTAGGAAAGATATCCTCTTCTAAATAAGACTATTGGATTCCAACATGGAAAAGAATAACCCGTCAAAAGTAAAGGATTATTTCGTAAGGCACTAAATGCAGGAAAAATAGGAATTTAATCCTAGACGTTACAAGTCAGGCGAGTTCATTTTACTCCGATAGCTGAAGTGGAACCAAGCCGGTAAATGGAAATGCTGACATACTAAATGCATTACAAACTGGAAATTGTAAGTGCTCATAGTTTTTACTATTAAGAAGATAGAAGTTAAATTTAAGAAGAAATTATTATTATAGAACGGTCATTATCGATAAATATCGAAGTAATCGCTAATTGAACTTTAATAGTAAAAAGGATTAAGATTTTCGAAGACAGAGACGGAACTGAAGAACCGCTCACAACTAAAACGTTGCTTCGAAGGAAATAAAATTCCACTCGATTATAGCTGTAATACTGAAAACTACTATTATAGAGGAAGGAAGATATTCGAAGAAGGACTCGAAGATAATTTCACGAAAGTTAAGGAAGACCCATTCCGTTGCAGAAGGGAATAACGTAATTCAGGAGAGTTACAGTGGACATTAAGTTGTTACGAAAAGGCGATACTCTCGTTGATTCAGAAGTCATCGAAAAGGAAGAATGCCTTTGCATATTTAATACAAGTGAAATCCTTCGACAATATTAATGGTGTTAGTCACACATTGTGAAAAGCCTATACCTCGTAATTAACAGAACTTTTACAGCAGATGCTCATAAGAATTTCGAGTTGCTATATATATATGGATACAAGTGAGCTTCTATCAAGATTAAGGTGCGAATTCAACAAGGAGAGACTGTGTGAAGTCAGCTATTGTAAGTTATTTTAAACTATTTAATTTAAGGGAAACATAGCAGTAACGATATCAAGCATATGAAAGTGTTTCTTATGAATGAGATTTCATTGAAATAATTAACTGATAAAAGGAAGGCTAGTGTAATTGATTAGCAAATTACTATAGATAAAGTAATAAGTAAAAATATACTTAACTGAATAGATAAGTTAGACTATTACGTCATTAGAAAGATTAGTAATTCACATAGGTGGAAAAGCCATACATTTATTGTTAAATTAAATTTATATATTATTATCATTTAGTTGTATGTGAGTGTATTGCCCAAACAGGCTATTAGTAAGAGTATTTATTAAGTTAATAAATTGTAGATACATACTAGGTGAGATACTACATGTTATGAATAGAGTTAAATTAACATTGTGCATAGGAATTACTTTTGATTTAGAAGTAAGTTATAGTCATGTTAAAGGATAATTGTTAATGAGACTGTTATCTATAATTGTACTCAGAAGTTGATTCTTAACTAATGTGTGAGTATTGTATTAATGCTAAAGTATTAATTCTGATTTTGCTTTGTAGGAAAGTTGAACTCACTTTAATGTTATTATTAATCACATTGGTGAATTTTGTATATAATACTATATGTTTCAGTTATTAAATTTTTTTTAAAATTTTATATCAAACTAGCTATACTCATTTTTTGCGCTCTGGAACCCAAGTATGCGTTCTGTGTAAATACCGTATCACTCTATTAGCATCTCATCTTGTAGATGCAGTAGATGGGAGAATTTTGAAATTTGTTTTCCTCGAGTCATTTTTAACGTCACTGTAAACGCAAATGATCGTAAGACAAAATAATACATTTTAATCATTTTGAATTCATTGAAAATGATTTCAAAATGACAAGTTGTTAACAAATGACTTCAAGCTTTTAAACCATCCCATCGGAATAATTCATTTTCATCACTACTGATGATTGAAAATTAAATGTTAACTAGTGATTCATATAAATATAAAACTTCTCCATAACTCAAATCAGACATTCCAGCTATAAATGTTATTCTATTTTGTTAATTAATGGAAATAATCTAGAAAAGAGTTTATGATTACAGGTTTCTGAAATCTGTAAATGGAACTCGTACGGCAGCTTGGCTACTAAAATAGTATCAATACTATTGATGATAAATAAGGATTTAGAGACCATAATCCACCAAAATATGTTGCATTCTGATTCCATGATATGGAAAAAAGAAATATAGTCCACTTCTATTAAAACTTTTCTTCTTTTCAATTGCTCTTTGAACTGCTTGGCGTTTCTTTCTTCTTGATGTACGGAATTTTCTCAAAGGTAGCCTCTCTTTTTATTTTTTGTCACTGAGCAATTTCTTTTTTTCTTTTTATTTCTGACCAATGGGATTTGCAATCTTATCCCGAGGATATTCGAAAGTTGATATTCACATTAACTATATCTTGTTTAATTTTTAGCGGCCCCTAGGTTACAGCTTGCTGTAAAACATAGGGGACCGCTCTTGCTTTTATGCTTGCTGGATGTCACACTCTGTAGTGGCCAAACGGTTAGAGATATTAGAATGAAACCTTCACCATTGTGTTCAGCATCAAAAAGTAGGTGACCACATCTAAAAAAATCAGACCTCTAGGATCACTCCCTGACCGGATGTGGGGGTGTCAAAAGTCGGTGCTTCAATACGTTTTTATTTTATCATATCTCAGCAATCGTTTGTCTGGCAAAAACGTGAACACCACCAATGTGTTCAGAAGGGTGGATATTGGGGGAACGTCTATCGCCGTTTTCCTCTTTATCGGAAGCGACCACGTTTGACCCCTCCCAACTTCCGGTTTGCTGTAAGCGTCCATTCGGTTCATTGTAAACGCTGGTTAGGTTCACTGTACGTTTGTTTATAAAATTGTGCATATTATGCGGCCACTTTGCTTTTGACACTGTCTAAGAGCATTAATTATCTTGTTTTTTCTTATTATTATTATTTGCAACATTTTATATACAAATAAAAGTAACGTTATTCATTTTGTTATTGAAATCAAATACAGCAATTAAACCAAAAATTATTTTACTATAACTGCTGCAAGAAAATCAGAACAGGAGAATAAAAAGAGACATGCATGAGAGAGCTGAAGCTAAGTTTCATCCCATAACTAAACTTAGCTAAAATGATTTAAACCGTAAATTTGATGTTTTTGCTTCTTCTGCGTTTAGATGTTCTATAAGCATTGTTTAACGAAATATAATTAATACAATTATAGGCTAATTATAATAACGATAAATTAATATTCAATTAAAGTTAATATTGATTTATTATTAATTATAATTATTCATAAATTTAATTATTAACACTTAATTGTTGAAAGGATTTTTCGCCCCCCTACTCACGAAGAACTTCCGATGTCCCTGTAAGTGTGAATGCCATTTAAAATTGTTGCGGATAATAATTAATTATCTTGCTTATATACAAGAGTTGGATATCGAATCTGTGTATATCTATAAGTGTCCCACACTTGTATAGCTCTCTAGAGCAAATTAAATCCTAATGTGTTAGGATCGAAAGCTTATTTAATCTTTATTGCCTTTTTATTTTGTTTTTTTTTTTTGTCCCCACATTTCAATTTAGTATTCAGTACTAAGTTTCTCAATAATAATAAATGTTAGTTGGTAAAATAATATTTAAAGTTTAAAAAAGAAAAAATTGTTTGCTCTCCCAACTATTTGAGATGATTTATAAAGAATTTTCCTCAAGATTTCCCTCTATAAGTTGCAACTTCAATGAATAAGGCAGTGCTTTTTTTTTTTAGTTATGAAACAGTAAAAAAATTGCTTGAATATATCCAGGATACATCATTGTTATTTAGTTTTACAAAATTTTGATGTGGATTATGTTTTTGCAGTTAATGTTTGATAACATTTTTTTTTTCATTTTTTTTTTCTAGAGATTTGGTAAGAGAAGATGTAGAAGGAACAAACGTGTCAAAATCTCATGAAATTTCAAATAGTGGTGCTGTAGCTTTACCTTGCAACGTATCTGCATATGACATTTTGATTACACGGGTATAGTACTCTAGTTATAATATTTAGATTTTCTGGAACTTTTTTGCATCTTATTAAATTACATAACGCTTTTGAATTCCTATCATTTTTAACAATCATTGAATATTAGCTAATGGCTTTTTGATACCTAACTAGAAAATTTTCTTTATATAAAATTAAGAAATTATTAAGTGCATTCAAAACTGAAGAGTTGATTCTTATTTGAATATCATTCAGAAACTTAACTTTCACCTTTTATTCATTAATTGTAATCTATACTACTATTATAAAGCAGAAGATTTTGTGTGTTTGAATGCGCTAATCTCAGGAACTACCAGTCCGATTTGAAAAATTCTTTCGCGTTAGAGAGCCTGCTTATTGAGAAAGGTTATAGACTATATAACATCACACTACGATCAATAGGAGCGGAGCAGTAAACATAAACATAAACTAATCTGGCAATCTGAGATTCAAAAAAGAGGTCGAACATACTATTAATAGGGGGAAAGGGAAGGAAGCATGAGTCAAAAAACAATATAAAATAAGTTACAATTATAATTATGTATAATAACAAGGACATGGTATGATATAATGAAATTAATACAATAAAATAGTCATTATAAATACAGATAATAAATTTAATTAAGTAATTAAAAATATTTAAATAAAGATTTAAATTCAACGCTGTACGGCTCAGTCATGTGGTTAGACTCTTTAAGTAACAGTTCTGCTTCAACGAACTAATTTTTGTGGATGTCTTTGGTTAATTTCATTGAATAATTCTATGCGTTTCCTGTATAATAGGTACTAACCGTAATAGGTAAGCGTACGTTTGACTTAATACAATAGAGAGTTTTTGCCCAGCTCGCTATTCTAATACGGTAACGCTGAAGTCACATGACTGGTATTCTGCGCATGCGTCACTATATCGTAGAGGAAATACAGTTAATGTGACACGTTAACTTTCCTCGAATAGCGTATGGCTTTACGATAGGAAACACGAGTTCCTATAAACATGAGTTCCAACACTAGCGCTCCTGGTGACGAATTGTAGAACTTGAAGTCCAATCGATTTGTATCTATTTATTCGAAATTATCGATTACAAAAATGATTTTCACGATCGGAGGGCATCTTTTCCTTATGTTTTCGTGGATGCTTTCATAAAATGTTACATTATTAATCAAAATCATTTCATAATTTCGGCTTGAAAATTTGAATCGACAGCGATCCGAGATATCGAAAAGATCTCGCCATTGATCGAGATTTAACGAGACTGAATTATTTATCGAAATTGATTTATCGAAACTGATAACAAAGAAAGACAAAACGATGAAAATAAAAAAGAATATTTCCTATTTTAATTAATTAAAAACATTTTTTCATCTATTCGATGCATTGACTAAATGTATTTATAAAAATCAATGCTATTTTTTTCGTAAATAAACCGTAGGCATGATGACAACTGAGAAGTGTAAATTTTCACGTTATGGCAAAAACTCTCTTCATGACAGAGCCCGCTATTGTGGTTACCTTATTCGTTCACGTGACATTTGCGTTTCCCGTATATAAATCACGTTATGGCAAAAACTCTCTAATGAAGCTTGGTTATAACGCGGTCGTTTATATCGCGAATTCGGATGTAACGCGATTTGGTCTTGGACCCCTTCTATTTTGGAAAAGGTGTATAATTGTAAAATTGCAAAATTTATCGTTTTTTCACCTACAGTCAAATCAAAGGTGTAAATTAATATGCTTGTTTCCTTATTATTTACAGTAATTGAGACTATACCCACCCTAATGTCATGAAAATGCGTCAAATACAATATATTTTTTAAAAAATACCAGAATCTCGGACTTTTTCAGTTAATCAAAATGAATATTGAGATCTATTTTTCTGCCAATGACAACCAGTAAAGAGGCCCATGTAATCTAATAGGCGTATGAATACCTAGTTTCGATCCACGTGACTCGTCGTTTATATAAGATGCCAAGACAGCGGCGCCAAATCGATTTTGGCTAATATAACCCATCAAAGTGTTGAAAAAGTAATGATTTATGTATTTATAAATATAAAATTCTCTCATATAACTCTGAATGATGTAGGTAATCCGAAATGACCATTTTAAATCAATTTGGAATCGTGTGGGCGATAATAAGGGTGCAATATACGACATTTGACGTTACGAAGTAATAAAAGCTCGGTTATATCGCGTTCTTCGAGATCTTGGATCCGAAAGATTGCATTATAACCGAGCTTCTATGTATATATAAATTTTAGTTTTTAGTTACGTTTAATAAAATCAATTTGTGGGTAGCTTTTTTTAATAGGTTGCAACGATCGTGTTATGAATAGGTAACAATATATTATAGACAAGGAGAAAAAAATAAAAATATTGTCTACAATGAAGTACTGTAAATTTCCATTAAATTATTTAAAATATATCGTATTCGTAAAGAACCTCATTATCTATTTTATTATTTCTTAGTATATAGCCATCAAACTGAAGATGCTTTCTGTCAAGTCGGTTTATTTTTTAGTGATTGGTCTTTTTATGTTTCCACATAATTTGCAGATGGTATTTATAGTTAATGCGATGCATTTAGTTATGTACTCATAATGTGTATGAAACAGATATTTAATTTAACGCGGGTGAAACCGCGGGGCACTGCTAGTCATTCATAAAATGTAATGCCGAATAACTACATAATAAAAATATAAGCAAAAGAGCATTAGCTTACTGGTAAAATAATGCATGCATGTGTGTGTGTGTGCTTATATACCACTACATGCGAATGGGCCCCAACAGACCATGCGCTCCCCCCCCCCCCCCCCGACAATGTCAGGACAAAGACAACTGAGAGTAAGTCCCAGGGGAAAACGGATGAAACACAGAAGAAAGAAAGAAAAACAGCCATGCCACAACCGGGATTTGAACCCAGGTGGCGGCACGCTGGCCACACACGGCAGACCACCGTCTAGACTGCACGTCCAAGCTGGCACGGCTTGTCCATATATATATATATACACACACACACACACACTGGGTGATTCATAAAGTAATGGAAAATATTGGTGGTTTTCACCGCCCCATATCTTTTAAACTACTGCTCATAAAAATCTGAAACTTTTTATATAAAATCGTCAAACATGTAAGAGTTATTATTTATTCATTATTATTGAAATTCATTTTATTTGCGTTCATACACCCCTAATATATATTATATTTAAATAACTGTTGTGGTGTTGTTTAAACTCTAAAAGTCTGGATCCAATATTCAAATGATACAGAAACCTAATTAGGAAAATTTAATCTATACACTTTTGTTTTAAATTCCTTTGTTTAATTTAAACAAAAAAACTGTATTTTTTTGAAAATGCTTTCTGATAAATGACTTTTTTGGAAGACAGAATTAATTTTTTTGGATAATAATTTCAACATATTGGGGGTGTTTGAACGCAAACAAAATGAATTTCAATAATAATGAATAAATAATAACATGAAAATATAACTCTTATATGTTTGACGATTTTATATAAAAAGTTTGATTTTTATGAGCAGTAGTTTAAAAGATATGGGGCGATGAAAACCACCAGTAGTTTCCAATACTTTATGAATCACCCGGTATATAATACATATATATAAATATTTTATAGGATTACAAGGTATTCAAATGCTAGCAAATATTATTAAAAGTTTATTCAAAAACAAACAAAAACTAATATACAGAAAATTGAGCTAGTATTTTAATAAAATTTATCTTGATTAAAAATATTAAGCTTTATAGGAATATTTAGTTATTATCTATAATAAGCTTGTTAGTTATTATCTATAATAAGCAGTGCTCTGAAAGTTCCAGAAGATAAAAAGAAAGAAAGAAAGCATCAGTTTTAGTTCCTTAAAAAAATATGGACTAGTTCCAGTTCCTATACGAAAGTTATGAAATTTGTTTTTATTTCTTTTTACATCTAAAAAAATAAATAAATAAATAAAAAACAAAACATAGACGTACATTATTGATAATGCACACAACATATTAATAAAATATCTATAAATTTCAAATGAGGCTTATTTTGTTAGGTATACTTATAATTTACTTGTGATTTGAATATGTTCTGAACAGGCACACAGAATCCTTCTGTGGGATTCAGTTTATATTGCACATAAATAACATTCTCTTATTCCTCTCAGTAGTTCTAATGCAAATTCAATACACGCTTTTCTCAAAATATTAAAAAAAAAATAAAAAAAAAATCACGAAACAAAACAAAACTGGAAGAAATTGTAGAAAAATCCTGTTACTTAAATTTTCTTAGAAAAGGAACACATGCCTTAAAACATTTCCTTTCATACTTATTCAATTTTTCTGATCAATTTCCTTTAGCATTTCCTTCATTTTAATCTACAAAATTGTTCTTTCTTCTGCTACATTCTCTATTAGGAATATATTTTATCAAAACATGTTAATTTTAATTAAGACAGTTAGTTTTAATGATTTATTCTTTATCATCTTTCTTATTTTTTTCTCTGTATTCCATAAATGAGATCTAATTAGAATGGACACTTAATAGTATTATTAAGAGTTCACTAGTTTTACTAATTAAAAGTAGCCATTACAGTTGATTCAAGAAAATCCAAGAGCATAGATATAATTATCTGAATGCTGCTTAAGGGGGCGTCCATTAATTATGTGAGCTTAAAAAGGGAGGGAGGGGTCTGCAAAATCTCACCAAATCTCACTTAAGGGGGGGGGGGTTAATGAAAATCTCACCTCAACTTTTTAATTCAGAGAATATACTTATTACAACAGATTATAATATTTTGTAATATTGCCTATGCCCCCTCTGCACGAGGGGAATGTAGATACATCTAATACTGTCTTCCTATACTACCAAAAGATATGGACGTCATGTGTCCAATCATTACAATAGAGAAAGCACATGAATGCCCTTGGACTGAGTAAAGAATTGGGGAAGGTTGTGTCGCAACCTATTTTTTTTACTTTTACTAAATTCAATTAAATTCGTTATAGTGCACCTTAAACATAGTATCATTTTTCTCCTCCTCTTTCACAGAAAAAATGTATTTCACAGAAGACATCAGTAACGCTTTAGGTATTTAGTGGTTTGAAGCAAAATACATGAACCTATCAAATAAATTTAATTATTTAAAAATTATAGGGGAAATCTCAGTGAGGGGGAGGGGGGTCCCATTACATCTCACCAAATCTCACCAAGGGGAAAAGGGGATCCAAATTTTTTAAAAAACACCTCATGTAATTAATGAATGCTCTCTGAGAATAATAAAAATTGTACAGGGATACAAATAATTGTAGAGGCAGTATAAAAGATAAAATTCCTTTGACTTCAGGAAATTTACTAGGTAAATATCTTTGGATTATTCAGTCCTACTAACTACTATCCTACTAACAAAATCTTTTTCTTTTAGGAAGTAGTTTGTAAAAGTTGGTATCATATCTTCAGATCTATTGGAATTCTTCCTTGAAGCAATATGTCATTTTTACCCTTTGGAAGAATACTGTAAAAAATTTAGATAGATCCTTTTGTGTTTGGGATTTAATTTAATAGTCTGACAAGGAGAGGGTATGAATTTTCCCCATACCGATTCGATCCATTTTCATTGCACATGTAGACTATGACTAGGACTGCAACAGGTGCAAGTTGTAAGGCATGCTTCATAGCCACTCTTTGAGAAAATCAAGTTTGAAAACTAGGCGTGTTCATAAACTTTGTATGTTTCAAGCAGCCCATGGCACAGCAAGTAAGTAGTCTTTGTTTCATAAGCCTGGGGTCCTTGGATCGAATCTTGTTACTGACGACATTTGCAGTTTTTTTGTTTTCAATTCCTACATCAGTCGCATGTATCAAAATTATGCAAATGAAAACATATTTAATAATCAGTTTTGACCAACCATTTCACACCTTGTTATTTTCATAATCTCCCTTGTGAAAAATCAGATGTTTCATCGAAAATATACAATACTTTATTTCTGTTAAATGCCAAAAATTGTAAATATATATATTTATAAGTGATTATCATTCTGGTATATCAAAGAATAATGTGGGATTGGGAATATTGTTTATTATTTTTGTGAGGAGATTAAGAAAAGCATACACAAAGCATACACAAGGCCTTTTGTAAAACTCAGTCATTGATATAATAATAGAAAATAAGTGCGATGTATAATATCAATGACAATAGTATTTTTATTTGTCATTGATATTATATGTTGCACTTATTTTCCATTATTGTCTTAATACAACGATGGAGCACTGCATGAACTAGGATAATGCTGGTCATAGAAGCAAGAGAAACAGTAATTATCATGGCATGTAGCACAAGTAATCAATGGCATGTGCAAGGTTTTTTAAAACATCTATTGCGAAGCAGACTTGATACGGACGAATTTCTATCATCACGCAGTTTGGCCACAAACCACTTGTATCGTAGTATATCACAGAATATTGGTGCGAACAAATTTTTATACAATCTTCTCTAGAAGTTAGTTCTCTGCTTTTTTCGATGATGTACACATTCTGAAGTTCTTGGTATAGTTTTTCACCTTCCTGTAGATATACATGTCGCAGGGCTGCAGTAATGGGCTTTGTTTCGGAAGAATTACTTTGAATGCTGCACATTGGCAGATCCCCTTCATCTTGAAAAACCTCATCGTACAAACTTGGGTTCATTTGCCCTCCCCAAGAATCTATGAGTTAAAGAAAGTTTTCCTCTCACGTATGGCTTCAAGACATCCGTTAAGAAATCTTTTTATAAAGGTGTTGTGAGCTTGCTGGACTTTATGTAATAATATTTTTATATTTTTGCTCATATTCATCAACTGATTTTTTCACTCTTCATCCGAATGAGCCAATGGTCCCTTGTAAGCAAATGAAAATGGTCGGTAGTATTTGACAGAATATTGTGCCGTATATGAGTGCTTCACCTTATTCATATCCTTTCGCTGAAAAAGAGCTGCCTTTGATCCTTGCTCAGTGAGAGTTTGGTCATAAGTTGACTGGTATTGGCACCCTGTAAAATAATTTAAATATAAGTACCGTAGGAAACTTTACTGATATGAAAGAATAAAATTCCTTTTTCAAATACCTGTTTGATCTGTATTAATTGATCAAATCCTTGTCGTTATTTGGTATGTGGACCCGAGTCTTGATTTGGAAGTTTTCTGCCGCAGCAGGATTTCCTTCATTATAGCGGTTTCTTTCTCTGATAAGAATTTGGTGAGTTTCCTCTCGCGAATTCGATGTCTTCGTTTGAAGAGCTTGCCCCCCCCCCCCCCAATTGGAAGCTTGAAAGTCCAAATCAGGAAATTGACTAGCAGCAGATAGAGCCCATTGCTGCAAGTTTCTCGTTGTGACCTGCTTATTGCATTCTTGACTTCTGTGAAACAATCATAGGTCCATGAATCAATTGTGTCAAACTTATCTTTTTAGTTTCACCACTTTTAATGTGTTCTTGCCATTCTTTTTAAATATTTCATACTCTTGAGGCAGGATGCTCCCTTTCTTTAAAGATTAGTCAGGCTCCATTTTGGATTTTCTTTCGCTAAATTAACAACCTTTATCTTGTAATCCAGCAGAACATAATCTGTTCCGTCTTCGCCTTTTTCTAATTTGGCTTGCACTCGTCTTCTGATTGGAAATTGGAAACCCCGATGTCTTCAAACAGACCTTCATCGAGTTCTTGAAGCAAAATTAGTTCGTCTTGTACCATGCTTTTCTTTTCTGCTGGCATTTTCAATGCGTTGCAGTATATTTCTTCTCTTATTCAGATACATTCTTCTGTAATTACTGCAGAAGGTTCTGACACGATGAGGTTATTGTGAAGGAAGTGCTGCTCGCTATATGCGAGTGCCATTTTCAATCGCACTTTTGACACTTCACAGTGAACAGAATCTGCGTCAGGTAAACTTTCTTCTGCAGTCAAAAAGCCAGGCTCATAACTAGATTTATTTGTAACATCCAACATATTATTTAAAGTGTTGCAAATTCAGTACTTTAAGAGCTAACAAACGAATGGCTGCCTGGATGCTGTATTCCATTTCTCCTACCACAAACCAAAAGTCTTTCGTTTGTTTGCAGCTGCTCCCAGCAGGTCAAAGCGTGCCCGTACGAATACCATTAGGATGAGTCACTGCTTCAACGACTGCTAGGAAAAGTCCGATTTTTCTCAAGGGCTTCTGAAAATAAGCTGTGAAATGTTTCATCAAAATTGATTACTCCAAGGAATAAAGTACTGTATATTTTCAATGGAAAGTCCAATTTTTTACAATGAAGATTATGAAAATAATAAGGTACGGAATTTTTGTCAAATTTAATTAGTATATATATTTTCATTTGCGTAATTTTGATACATTAATAATATGACAGACATAGGGATTGAAAAAAACTCCAAATGTCATAAGCAGCAAGATTCAATCCGTGGACCCTGTGCTTATGAAACAGAGCACTTACTTGCTGTGCCATGGACTGCTTGGAAACGGCATAACATACTAAGTATATGAACATGCTAGAAGTTTTCAAGCTTGATTTTCTTCAGAGTGGCTGTGAAGCGTGCCTTACAACTGAGCCAATTCTTACGAACAAAATAAGCAAAATCAAAATATTAAGGATATACTTGTTCTGTAAAGTATGTTAAATGTAAATTCAAAGATACATCTTTTAATGAAAATATAAGCACTGTGTGAACACACTAAATGTGAATATTCTATTGTCTGTTTTCATTTCATTTTAAGTAGTAATCTCATTTAAAACAATGTATTGTTGTTTAAACAACTCTATAGCTTCCAAAGAGAAAAACAAAACAGAAAACACCACACAACACATATTCTATTTTTATAATTAAGGCTGTCTTTGATATTCATGTAGATGCTTTGTTCTCTAAAAAGAACTTTGTTGAAATTTTATCATAACAGTGCAGTGTGGATTTTTGATTCAATATAATGAGATGGGAAATATTATTTTGTAATTTTTTTTCTGAATCTACACTGCACACAAAATGTAGGGGATATTGCGAAATGAATAAACAAAAAACAGAGGCATTTGAGTTTATTTATTAAAGAACATCATCAGAGAAGCAAATGACACGAAAACGAAAGTTGTCTGAATATGCAAATGAGGTGCAGAATCCCATTTATCGGAATTGAGCAGGATGTGACACGTGGACGGGGGTTAACATTCGCATGTCAAACATGAAAAATGAGTCTCCCATTGAGACTCAGTAGGGTGTATGGTCACCTGAGACTGCTACAAACACTGACAGTGATGAGGCATGAAGAGGATCAAATTGTCCAGCAGTTCCTGTGGGATTTGTGGCCACTTATGCACCAGGGAAACTTCCAGCTGAAGAAGTGTTATGGGTGGTGATTGGTGACTGGCAACAGGTCTTCCTAGTGCATCCCAAGCGTGTTTGATGGGATTCAGGTCTAGAGAACATGAAGGCCAGTCCAGCATTCGATTCCAGCCTTTTGCGGCATGTTGACGAGATATGCAAGTTGGATGCATGCATTATCACCCATAAAAAGAAAGTTGCCCCCAACTGCTCCAGCCTGTAAGCTACCACTATAGGCTGTAAAATTTCATCCTGATATCTTACAGCATTCACTGTTCTATTTCTAACAACATGGAGGTCGGTACAACCACCATTGCTGATGCCTGCCCACACCATAATTCCACCTCCACCAAAGGAATGTTTTTCTTGCACGAAACGTGCATTCTCCCGTGTTCCACATTCACACTAGATCAGGGTGCAACGATTGTCAGGCTGCAGGCTGAATCTTGACTCGTCACTGAAGAGAACTGTGGACCACTCTTCATGGGTCCAAGGATGATGCGTTTCAGCCCACCTTCTGCGGGTTCTGCAGTTAACGGAATGCATACCATTAGTCGCCGGGCATACAGTCCCCCGTGACGGAGTAGATTTCACACGGTCTTGAGTACACACCCGTCGTCCAGTAGCAGTGAAAAACTGTCCACGCAGCTCAGTCGCATTGCTTTGCCGGCTCCTTCGTGCTATTAGTGTCAAATAGCGATCATCTCTTGCACTGGTCTTCTTCGTACTGTGCCAGTCTCTGAAGCAATTCCAGAGTCTGCTAATCGTGCTTTGGGAGGTTCCAACCGCTGCTGCAGCTGTCATCTGTGTTTGGCAAGCTTCAAGATGTCCTATGACACTCCATACTTCAGATTCGGGTAAATCACATTGCAGGGACATTTTCAGGTGACATTCAACGATTCTGCTACTTGTTGTTGATCCAGGAAAGTGGAGATAACTCATCAGCATCAGCCTCTTTATACAAAGATGTGGGCAAACATGCAAATTAACGTTTTGCATCACATTTGCATATTCAGACAACTTCCATTTTCATGTCAGATGCTTCTCTGATGATGATGTTTTAATAAATAAACTCAAATGCCTCTGTTTTTTGGGTGTATTGTATTCATTTCGCAATATTCCCTATATTTTGTGAGCACTGTATCTCAGTTTGAATTTGGCTAAATTTTAGCTCAGTTTCCCTGTTTTATCTTATTAATAACTTTAATGATTTAATGCACTGGTGCCCAACCTTTCGTAATATGTGGGCCAAAATTTACTTTGCTGTGAATCTCGCGGGCCACAATGTGGCGGAATCTCCTATTCAACAACCAAAAAAAAAACCAAAAAAAACCAGAATCTCCTATTCAACAAAAAAAAAAAAATGGAATCTCCTATTCAACAAAAAAAAAAAAAAAATGGAATCTCCTATTCAACAACCAAAAAAAAAAGGAATGAAACAGCGGGCCATATGTAACACCTTCGCGGGCCATAGGTTGGACACCACTGATTTAATGTATATACAATGTTTTATATCTACATCAACATGTTATCATGTTTTTAGGAGGAGAAGTAAAATATTATAACTGAAAGCAAGAACTATGTTTTGCACATATGTATTGGCGCAGCTGCTTTTGCGCCATAAAACACCAACCAACCACATATGTATATAATAAATTTATTCAGCTAACTAAAATTAATTTATGAAATTAGCTTTACATTCATATCAGATTTTTAAAAAATTAATATTTCAGATAGAAGTAATTAAATTTGAAAGTCAGTTGTAACAATGTATAATATCTTTTTATTTCCAGTTATTGAGTAAAGGAAAAATATCCAAAAGAATGTTATCCAACACAGATCATTCGTTTCAATCCGATCCTGTATCAGGCCTAAGTAAGAGATTGATTTTATTATTATTATTATTATTATTATTATTATGTGAAAGTTTCAAACCTTGGGTTTCCCCAGCAAAGACAAAATGGTGGGTCAAAGACCAAAGCACAGATTGTCAAGTGCAAAAAAAAAAATATAAAAAGTGTGCAAGCATGGTAGGTTGTGTGGTTGTGTCCATGAATTATTATTATTACTATACAACTTAACAACAACATTCATGACTACATTACATAAAAAAAAAAGTTAGCAAACATTTGCAAGTTCATATTAAAAAAAGATGCTTTTTCGCTCAGCCGGAAGATGGCAGTTAGAGGTTAATGAGCGGTCATTTATCAGTTATCCAGCATTTAAAGACTCGGAGAGATGTAGAAGTACATGGAAGTGTTTGTGATTTTTCTTAACTTCAGTAAAAAAAACAAAAAAAAAACAATATCATATTATTCTCTCTTCACATAATGCCTCCTGGTAAAAGCAGATTTTTACAAGAAAAGTGGAATGATTTTATTTGTAAAACTTCATTTCTTATAGAAATATTGTTACCTGTGGATTTGTCCGACCCCCCCTAGAGAATGGAGTCAAATAACATCATTCTCCCTGTGTAGAATAGTCCAGTCCGACCCGGTCTCCCTGATTGTAGTAGACTCATCCAGAGCGAAAGGGAGGCAGAGCTCGGGCTTATAATGCAGCGCAGAGCGCTGTAGAGTCAGTTGGTGTGTGGCGAGCAGCCACAAAGGTTTTCCGCCTAGTTCGGAGATAGAGAAGAGTGTCTCGGTTCCTGTTGATAGACAGCGACGCAGAGGGGGAGAGAGACTTCCCTAATTGGAGAGAAGTGGATTTCGATTAGTGGTTGATAGGCCACGGAGAGAACCGCAATTCTAAGCCGTAGGAGTCGAGCCAATTGCGGGAGAAGATAGAGAAGGCCGCACTAAGACGAAGGGCTTCGAAGAAGTTACTTCTAAGCCGGAGAAGACTACTCAATTGCCGGAGGAAGACATCAGGACCGTCCCGATACAGGAAGACATCAGGACCGTCCCGATACAGGAAGACATCAGGACAGCCTTAACGAAGTCAAGAAATCGTTTAGAGATCTGTAATTGTCCCATCATCTTTTCAGTGAATAAATTCTGTGAGTTTTATTTAAAAACATGCTCTAGTCGCATTTTATCCCCCAGCGCCACCGAACCTGGACAAAAGTTCGGTAGCAATATATCCTAGTCAATTTCTGTATTGGACAGGAGTATTACAATTTATTTTTCATGACCTTTCTTTAAAATTACTGTTTAAATATTTAGCTTGATATCAAGTTGGGCATTTTTTTTTATGGGAAATATTAAAAATTTTATGCATTAAAAAAAAAACCAACTCATTTTATATTAACATAATACAGTCAATCTTGGATAATTCGAATTTTTTGCTCGGTTGCTAGAGTTCTGTATTAAAAAATGTTAAAAAATCGTGGATAATTTGAATTTTTCTTACAATTGTCCTTAAAATATTACTGTTAAAATTGTTCTTGAGACTTTTCTCAGCTAAGGTGCATTATTTATTTATCGGTCTTCCAAGGAAAACAAAAGCGAGAGATTTTTTTATTTTTATCAGTTGATAAATTGGAATCATAAGCTATGACTCAAATATTGCATTCAATGAAGCTATTAAAAACATCTGCCTTTTTTTTTAAAGTGATGAATAATTAGTAAAAAATGTTTGATTTAATGAAAAAGAATGTAGCAGTACTCTTAGATAAATTTTGTGTTAAATCTTTGATCGTGGAGATAATCTTTTTTATTTATCTCTTCTGTTTGAAAGAATATATGTAATTCGAATTTTTGGATATTTCGAACTTTTTCTCTGGTCCCTTCAACTTCGAATTATCCAAGTTTGACTGTATTTATTATTAAGAAAATGAAAAAAACAAATGCACCACTTACAAAAGGTGAATACAAATATAAAAATAATTCATATCTGAAAAACTAATCTGAACAGATAAATTAATTCAAATTTCACAGGTAGATAGGAATAAGTAATAGGTGTAGGTCTTACAAATTTGGGACAGTTAAGCTTCTTATGATCTGTAAACAGCAGCAAAGAAAATATCTGAAAATGGACAAATAGATTGTGATAGTAAATATGTAGTCAGTAAGAAATACATTAATGCACAATATCATTTTAGGACAGAA
The DNA here is from genome assembly GCA_023159025.1 of Thereuonema tuberculata. Classification (NCBI taxonomy): domain Eukaryota; kingdom Metazoa; phylum Arthropoda; class Chilopoda; order Scutigeromorpha; family Scutigeridae; genus Thereuonema; species Thereuonema tuberculata. Next base: position 349,155,849 of record JAFIDM010009631.1, read on the forward strand.
AATGATAAGATAGTTATTGTTACTTTTGAATAAGAATGATGTTCAGAGATCTCTTAATTTAAGAGAGAATGTTGAAGGACAAGTTATTAGTCATCCTATGATGTTCTTTACGATTGAAGTCTGGAAAGTATGTTTTAAAGTCCTTTCTTAAATAACGAGGCTCTGTCATTCTATGACAATCGAAACTAACTAGATTATTGCGCTATGGCTTAATACAAAAGGTTGAGGCAGTTAAAAGTGGATGATTTTGAACGATTGTAATTTTAAGAGATTTCATGTCTCCACTACCTATTATGTTCTATGTGATGCCCTCTGTTGTGAACAATAGCTCTATACCTCAGTTTCCACTGTAGCAAACGTCTGCATAGGTGTTCCACGGAAATATTGTTCCATACGTCGTTGCGCACTTTCCATAGGCCATCCAGTGTAGTAGAGAGACGATGTGCAATGCCCCTTTTCAGGAGACCAAAGCCACAGAAATTGAGGTGTGAGGCATCTGGAGACTTGACTGGGATGGACGTATCACTCTGATCTTGGTTTATGCTTTATTCTGCTTTCTGTTATTGGGCAATGGAAGAATGCCACGTGTGACTAGATGCTTTATCCATATGGATGTGCACGTTCCGAGTGTCATTCCCATACAGTCAGGGAACTGCGGCATGGTAAATGGGTTTCGTCACCTTCTCCTGGAAGTTTTGTGAGTTGACATTTACATTACTGGCCACTTCGTGCAGTTTGAGGTGCCCACAAGCACAGTAGGTGGCTGCCACCATAAAGCCTTTTGGAAATTGCTGCTTGCATTGGCGAACAAAGGTGATATGACCATCAGCACATGCGACCTTTGGACAGTAGTTAATGGCACGAGGCTTTTTTGTGTCATCAAGGTATATCCAAGCTTCAAATCCATTGCCGTTTGTCGTGATAGCTCTCATACAACTTTCTGGCATTGGTAAAGCGTTGGGCTGCGTGAGATGATGTCGATAAACTTTCTGTCGAAGTTGCAAATCAATATTTTTGTAGATTATACGCACCACGGTCTGTTGGGATATGCCTGTCTTTTGGGCTAATTGTCTTTGTGTGGGTGGATTCTCCAAAGACGTCATGGCATAGATGTCTCATACAATGGCTGTGATACAGGCAGGTTGGGTCCTATTATGAGACTGTTTTTTTCTCATTACGCCTGTCCTCTGTCAGCAGCTGCTTGTTGCAGTGAATAATCTTGCCAACACTGCTTTTACTTATCACTAAACCATGATCTTTGCACTTCTTAACAATTACGAAATAGCTCACACCTGCTTTGGAAAGTCTATAAATGTAGCCTTCCCATAACAAATTTAATTTGAAGGCCTTATTTGTGTGAATCGGAAATAACACTAACTTGTACCTTAGTGCATGTGCATTGCACCACGTGATGCATTGGATGTAGCATTTTGTCACATGGTGTCAGGACATGCTTCAAAATTGTCCGCTTTTAACTGCCTCAGCCTTCTATATTATATGGTTTGTGATGGGTTTCCAGCTCTCTTCATACAAGCCCAAATTTTGGTTTTCGATTCCAGAGAAAATTTGGACATTGTCTTTTGACTCGACTGCAGATGTTAAAGAGCCATTTAAAGGAATTCTGTCTTTGAATTTAAAGAAGCACATTCACTATTTCCTGAATGTGTCTACATTGAATATAAATATAAACATGACTATTAGTTCTTCTGACTTACAGTCTAATATAGCAACTACATGCATGCTTTGTAATCGTAGGATATCCTGAAGACTAATAATAATATTTGGTTGTTTGAAATTGCATCCAACATACCTGAAATATAATACAATGGTCAAGACAACAAAAAATGATCATTCCATAATTGCTTAATCGGCTTCAAATATTCATAATTTTATAGAAAATAGATCTTTTATTTAATATAAGCATGAGAATATTTTGTATAATAGGCTCTAATTTTTCTTGATAATTTACTTAATATTTTTCTACTTAATCTATAAACAGACAGCATATTTAATCCAATGATGAATAAAGTTTCATGATAACTGCAAAATTTCACATTTCTTTGAAAGCCATGTCCTTGTTTCCATGTGAACCATGGTTTTGTCCATGAAGGCTATTTTTTTAATTTGGTGAAAAATGGAATTCATTTCCATTAAGTCTGGCTTATGTAGGGGATTGTAATAGGATAATATCATTTTTTTTTTCACATATTAGGTATTTTGGATGCAATTCCTTTCAGGGAAAAGCATTTTTTCAGTTTGACTTATGAAATGTGAAACCTTCCATTTCCAAGGAAACATTGTCTTGGCGTGCCTCTTTTTAATTTTTTTTAATTCTTGGAGTTATTAATTTGTGAATAAATTGTAATAAAATTCAATTATAGCACTTAAATCTGATAGGTGCCTCTGATTTTTACCGAAAATAGAAGTCTTAATTATTCAGTACAGCAATTTTCCGTTTTACTTAGTCATTATAGAACAAGACATTGCACAATGTTAGATGTTAAATATTGAATTATAATTTTCAGATGAATTTGGGAAGGAGGGATATTGATATTAATATCCAATCAGCTCTTGCATTTTAGTTGGAACTGAAATTATCCATTCCAATTTTATAAGATCTCACTTGTATATTGCTTATAGGACATTGATTAAATTTATCAGTCGAGTATTAGCATTCTGCTTTTATTGTTCGCTTCATCAGTGACAGACCTTTGCTGACCTAAACCACTTAGATTGACATTTCCAGGACGTAACAGCGACATCTATTGCTAAAATCCTTACCAAATCTTATAAGCTCAACGAAAACATTCTACTTTGTATTTTTTACAGTTAAGAATATATTTTTATATTATTGTTATTATCTAAATAATTTTATAATTTTTTAATAACATGGCTTGGTTGTGGAATTTCTTTCCTCGCATACTAACAGTAACTTGCTGTTGCAAAGACGCCATTTCTAAACTTGACGTCATTATTTCCAGGCTAATATAAGTGATCACTTATTACCATGTAAGGAGGTCTTTCTTTGTTGAAAAAGAATAAAATCATATACTTAAATGCCAGGCAA
>JAFIDM010009631.1:349167407-349185494 GCA_023159025.1 Thereuonema tuberculata
TTATTGTTACAAAAAATAAATAAATAAAAGCATGGTGATACAACAAATTTAATTGTTGTTTACAATCTGACTTATTAATTGTAAACAAGATTACATCTACAACATCAAGGCAAATAAACGGGAGGAGGAGATGGAATATGCTTGCACACGAGCAGTGATCTAAGATTTGTAATGTTTACTGGAAATACTGAAGGTTCTAGATTTTCACAAGCAAATTTGTAGCAGAAAAATTTGATGAAGGAAATAAAACCAAGTATCTAATAGTCAAATAAAAGATAAAAAGAAAGACAATCTAAATATTTGCTGTAGAGAAATATAGCAAATGAAAAAAGTAAGAACTTTGAATAATTTGCAAAAGAAAGTTTCATCACTCTAAATTTTTGCTGGCTGTTTTGTGTTTATATCAGAAAAATGCAATTACTTTAGTTTTTGTTGCCAGAGATGGTATTCCTCGTAGCTACAGTAGTGGCGCTATGAAGTTTTCTGTAGCGGGAATGTACTACAGGATATGACGTCACTGTAGTGGCATAGTCTGTAGCTATTAGGAACAGTTTGTATGCGCTTCGAAGTTCACCGACAAATGTGTGTTTCGGTTTAAATGTTGAATTTTCTTCTCAGCAATTACAAAATAAGCAAAATTAATAAATTTGTATTATTGTCTCAAAAAAAAGAAATTAATTTCAATAAAAAAAAAACACCTTTATAAAAAATAATTCAAGTTAGTTATTTTCCGTTTTAATGATGGATTTTTTATAAGTGTATCAAGTTTATTTTTTCATTGCGAGAAAAACAGAAAATTCGTTTCTTATAATCATTAAAACCTATAAATGTATAAATTATAATTTTAATTAACAATTATAATTAAGAAAGTAAATTGAAATATCTTGTCATATATGCTTTCGTTTGATTTTAGAAGAAATCGTTGGTTATTGCTATATCGCTGTTTACATGTCTGCCTTTTCGTTTCTGTAGTGTTGCAGGTGCTCCACCTCGAAATACTGTAGTCACTGTAGCGGCTACTCTGGACTACAGTAGCGCACTACGGTTTATGAGGAACACGAAAGTAGTGCACTACAATCTATGAGGAACACGAAAGTAGTGCACTACAATCTATGAGGAACACGTTTTCCCGAGTGTGGTGCACTAAATAGCTACAGTAGTGGAGCTACAAAGTTTTCTGTTGCGGGAAGGTAGTTCTGGATATGACATCACTGTAGTGGGGTAGTCTGTAGCTATTAGGAACAGTTTGTATGCACTTCGAAGTTCTCCGACAAATGTGTGTTTCGGTTTAAATGTTGAATTTTCTTCTCAGCAATTACAAAAATAAGCAAAATTAATAAATTTGTATTATTGTCTCAAAAAAAGGGAATTAATTACAATTAAAAAAAAAGAACACCTTTATAAAAAATAATTAAAGTTAGTTTATTTTCCGTTTTGTGCCAAATTTCATTAAAATCGGAGAGGGTCACCTGAGAAATTTCAAAATTTTTTGCTGATTTGACGTGGAATGACCCATTTTTACAATCGATAGCAAGGATATGCGTTGACACAGCTGCAGGCAATAGGTCTCCAAACAAGGTTTCGCCCACCCACATCGGGAAGGTCGGTCTGATTTGGAGGTAAGGACTCGAGCACAACAAGAATGTGATTTATGGCGATTTGAAAGAAGACTCCGCCTCTCAGCTTCTAATTTTAGTTCTGTATGTAAAATGAAGGAAAGTACATCTTCCAAAAAAACTGTTGATCGTTTGTTGTATAGTGGAAGTATCTACAGCGATGCTGTAGATTATGGAAGACTATATGAAGATTGTGCTCTTTCGGCTTACAGGAGTCGAACTGAGGTTCAGAAGAGTGGTTTGGTGATAGAGCCAGTCCATGGTTTTCTCGCAGCATCTACTGATGGTCTCATAAGCACAGATGGGATTATTGAAGTAAAGTGTCCTCATAAAGCAATGGCCTTGACTCCTGTGGAAGCTGCTAGATTAGTGAAAGATTTTTGTTGCTCTGTGGATGAAGATGATAATCTCCATCTTAAAATCTCCCACGATTATTATCATCAGATCCAAGGGCAGTTACATATTACAGGTCGGAATTTTTGCGATTTTGTAATATGGACTCCCAAGGGTCTGAGTGTGGAGAGAATCATTTGCGATGACAATTTTTGGAAAAAAAAAATGTTCGAAAAATTGGAGCGATTTTATAAGCAGTGTTTGCTGCCTGAAATAGTGGATTCACGGAAACAATGGAACTTAGAAATTCGTGATCCGGATTACATTATTCAAGCAATCAATCAAGCTGCTACAAGAAAGTAACAAACAAACAAACAAAGGAAGGGGAATTAATATTATAATAATATAAATTCTATTTTCAAATACATGAAGTTTGTAAGTATTTCAAAATTAGATTGAAATTATCTTTGTTTTCTTAGTGTTCACAATCCTATAATTACTCTCTGACATTTTTTTTTTCGAACAAATATTGATCATAGAAAATGAAGACATGAAAATTAAGGTAATTTCAAGAGTAGCAATACTGATACTTGTAATGTATTTGATAATGGATGTTTTTTTGTTTGGGGGGGGAGGAATAAAATACAGTTGCTATTAATTTTGCTTATAAATAAATATATATTTTGGAATGGCAATTAAATATATAGATTTAGTTGTAAATATTGCTTTGAAATGTAAATATTTTTACAAATTAATTGTAAATAAATTATATTATTATTGTGGACGGTAAGTAGATATTTAACCCATTTATAAAGTAGTACTTGAATAAGAAAGGCAAATTAAAATTTTTGTGTTTCACTTTATAACGGTACACCATCTCAAACATTCCATTAAGAATATATTTATATTGTATTTATAATACTCCTAAAGGAGGCGGCGTTGCTCTATATTATAATAAGCTCAATATAATAAAACTTAAAGAATTCTCTTTTATCAATGTAGATTTAGAATGAGTTTATTATTCGGTAATGAGGATCTAATATTCGTCGGAAGGTACAGACCACCTTCTGGAAACCTTCAATTCTTTCATGATTACTTAGTTCCAGATGCTAATTTTATTAACCACAACAATAAAAAAGGAATATTCATAGGCGACTTTAATACAAACTTTTCTCAATAGAAATGACAAAACAATCATAGATATTGTGAAACTCCGAAGGAGTTCCCCTTTGATTAGAATGTTTGTTTTCTTTATATATTTCACGTGTCTCAATGATTGAGAAATTGTAAGTTATTTTAATGTGTATTTAGCATTGGTGTTTTTTTTATTGGAACACTTATTTTATTTGTTTTCATTTATTACATTGCGATGTGCCTAAGCAGATTACTATTTTACTGATGTAATTAATTATGGAGAATATTATTTTATTAATGTAAATTTCTTTTATAACTTTCGTTTAAGAATTTAGAATGGGTTTTTCCTAATACCTTTTTACCTAGAAGTCTAAAAAAGGAAATGTAAAGACGGATGTAATTAAGTGATTAAGGAGTTGGTCCATCGGGTGACCGTTGACCTTGACCCTAAATTTAACTTCCTTTGTCTAGTTAATTCAAATTCTCGACAGAAGGTGGCTTTGTTTTGTAAATTTTGGGTGTGGTTTGAGGATGGCCAATCAGTTGAGTGTTTATGGAAAAATGGGGAAATTGTTCTGGAGAGGGAAATTAGAAAGGTGTGCGGGCACTTCGGAAAGGAACACTCGAGAAATGAGATGCAGAGTTGGAAAGCTGAAGAGGTAAGTAAAAGTCTAATGAAAAAGATATTGCTAATTAATTCTGGAGAGAGTGGTGTAGCTTATTATCTTTTAGACTATTGTAAATGAAAGAATTGATATAGAAAGAAAATGTTAAATTAGGGCTTTCGTGAAGTGAATAGTCTAATTTAATTTGTTTCTTTTATCCGCCTTTCTCTATTAAAGTATGCGAGTGTGAAATTTCCCTTTTGTGTTCTATCCGCAAATTAAAGTACGTTCACTATTTTAAGCTGTGTTTGACTTCAAATTTATTGTTTAAGATTTCCCTAGAAACTGCTGATAGCTTCGAGTGAATCGAATCAAGTAAGCTCCTCGATTGGTCATTTCCGTGATAGAAATGTTTAAGTATTTTTGATACCAACTTGTTATTGTCAAGAGCATTTCCTTTCAATTAGGTGTTGTGTTTAATTACACTAAGCATAATTGTATGTTAACTTTGTATGAAATGGAAGAAAATTAATGAACTATTAACAACCTCAATTAAAGAAAAGCTTCCATCTCATCTTATCATAGAGAATAATTCCACTGATATCACTCAAAATTTAAATCATTTTCTGAATAAGCTACTTCCACACTCATCCTCTTCTCTTGATATAAGTAACATCTCTATACTTCACAACCCAGCTCCTTCTTCCTTTTATCTAACACCAATCTTCCCTCTTGAAGTGGAATATACAATTAAATCGTTAATAACAGTTCTTCTAGACCTGATGAGGTCTCCCCTAATCATCTTAAAAACCTCGTAGATGAAATCTCTTTTCCTCTAGCTCACATATTCAACATGTCAGCCATAGAAGGCATCTTCCCTTTCTCCTTTAAAGAGGCTAAAATTATTCCACTATGAAAATCAGATGTTGTGAACGATTCAGCCAACTATCGTCCAATATCTTTTATGCTCATCCTGTTTACAGGGTGTCCCAGGAGGAAAGGTCAATATTTTAGGAGGTAATAGTAATGGTTAACATTTTAAGCAAAAAATGTCATATGAACAAGTGTCCTATTCCGAATGGTTTTCAAGATAGCTATTTAAATGTACCATTTCAAAATGAATGATAAATACTACGTACTGTTTCTAATATTAACTGGTCAAGTTACATATTTCTTACAATTTATTGTAAAATTTCAAAAATTCCATCACTAACATCATGCATTTCTAAACTCTTGTGAGAATGATGTGCTGCTTGCCTGAGTTCATCGTGACATTCCTTTATGAGCGCCAAAGCAAAAATTATGTGAGCAAGCAATTCGTCTCGTGTATTCACTCTACATCTGCACACTTCACTATTCATCCAACCCCATAAATAACATATGTCTAGAGATCTTGCACCGTGGTGGAAGAGAAGGATAAGAACGGCCAGCAAGCGCAGTGACAATTACATGCCAAATTCCAATTATCTCGGAAACTGTTCGGATTAGGACACTTTTCATATATTTTTTGCTTAAAATAACTGATACTATCACCTCCCAAAATATTGACCTTTCCTCCTTGGACACCCTGTATAGATACAAAAAAGATCAGCTTAAATAAAATAAAAAGTTAGCACCTATCTCCTCCTTGAGAGTACCTTTAAATTAATTTTGATTTTAATAATTATAATAATATTGCTGCTTTCTTAATGAAAGCAGCAATATTAACATAAGTAAATGTGACTTAAGGAGGAGTTTACAGAATTAGCAATATTATTATCAATTCTATCTAAAGCCTATCAAAGCCATTTGGAATTCTTATATATTACAACAGAATCTTGATTACCTGCAACTTTACTGATTTTTTTTTATTTTTCAAAATTATCTTAAAATACCAGAAAGTTTTGTTTTTTTATTTTAAAATGGGGATAATTTAAGTCATTACAGGAAATTTGTTTATAATTCTACAATTATTCTAAAAAGGAAAGGAAGAAAAAAAATACCATCAATTGCTTATTTCTTTCCCTGATCTTTATAAATATCTAAGAATTTTACTTAAGTTTTTTTTTTCCAGATGCATGACATTATAAATATAAAAATATCTTAACTTACAGTTAAAGCAAATTCTGGAAAATTCTAAAATAATTTTGTAATGGTACAGATTTAATTTATTTAAGGTCAAAAATAATTATAATGAAAATTTAGTTGACAATTCTTTATGCAACAGAACTCTTTTTGTCTTGTATCTCATGTGATTATTATATGGTCAAATGAAAATATGCTACTACATAATGACGATTCATATTTGTTTTTTTTATTAAAGGGAATTGTTGAGAGTTGATGAACAGTTACATGTACATATGGATTAGAATTATAATAATAGTATCAGCAATTTTTGTCTTCTAAAATAAAGAACTAAAAAATCAAGCTCAACAATAAAATCTCCCTTTGAGAAATGATTTCAAATTTATACGAATGGTTTCAGCTATGATCAGAAAATGCTTTAATAAAAAATTTCTGTTTGAATAAGATGGGAATTTTGCGCTGAATTTAAGGGAAAAAACAGTAACAGAAGGCTAAAACGACACACACACATATACACACAAAATAAAAAATGGGGAATTGATATGTTCAGTCAATATGCATACATAAAAACTAAAGATGTAGAGTTTATGTTACATAGATACACCACTGTTGATGTTGGCCAAATAGGATGTATCATTGCACCCATGCCCTTTAGTGACTAATGCTTCATTTAAAGGACTCCTCCAGTTTCTCTGTTGAACAGAATTTAAGAATATTTTGTTGTAAAAACTATTTTCTGTATTTTTTTTTCTTCTTATGACAATTTTTTTTTTTTCGTCATAGATTATAATCTTAAATGTCTGATCATAAAAATAAAAAGTTGAATAACTGTTTTAGCACACCAACAAAATTTGCATATTTACTGTCTTTTATTTGTGTATTTGGTTAAATGGTGTTCTGTGTGACAGTCCGTAACTCAAGCTACAATTCCAAATTTTTCCTCAAGAAACCTTGCATGGAGCATGTTCATCAATAAAGGGACTATTCAGCAGCAGCAATAAAGGGTTTATGCAGCAATGTGAGCTCCATATATTTAATAGCACTTCTTCTCTTCACTCTTCATTAATTTCTGCCATTATGAAATCACAGGTTTCCATTACAAGCAAGAGAAAGCAATGCATAGGAAATTAAGTCAAGAGTCAGACAAAAACACACTGATTGTCTAGAAATAAATCACATAAATAAAAAAAAACAACCACAAAACAGCAATTGCATATAAGAAGGTTGATAAGATTCATTTTTATAATGGCATATTCACTCCATGTCAGAATTGATCAATACAAAAAAGAAAAAAAAAATCACTTCTGAACAATTAACCAAATTAAGAAATTTACAAACATGAAATTACATTCTAATGACTATAAACAATGACAATTTGCTTTGAAATGGACATGGCAGAAGGGAACTGACCATTATTTATTTATTTTTACTGGATAGGAAACAGATACACTTTATACAGAACGCAAACTATTTTGTACAACATAAGATTACACTTCATTCATTAATCAGCAAAAATTATAAACTTTCTATAAATGAGATCTACTGTAGTTAGGATCTTATTCTGCAGATGCAGTATAAGTATTTCTATAAAAACAATGCTCAGTGGCTTCATTAAAATGCTTCTGTGGAACTGGTGCAAGACACACAAAAACCTCATAGTTTCCCCTTAGAACACACGTCATGTCCATTTTAAACTGCTGATGTTTTCACAGCAATAAAACCAAAAATACAGCAGACTGACTAACTAAAAAGTTAATTTACTTTTAATCTTTTAAAAAACAAAACTGTATTCCTCTGACTGATATTCTTTTACAAAAGATTATCCTTAAAAAAAAAAATGTAGCTTTGGCTGTTAAATGAAAACCAACATAATGCTACCACAAATTATTTTGACCAATACTTTTTAAAAAAAGGAATAACAAAGTTTTCTTGCTTCATATGAAGACTAACAGTTATACAGATGGCGTCATGATGTAAATGCTTCCTACTCATTCAATACTGCATCAATAAACACCTGGATAAATAGAAACAGGAAAATGATTAAAAAAAAAATATTGATCAAATTAAGCCTTAAGGTGTTATATATATTATGTGTGTTAAAATTCTGTTTTCTGCATAAATTTTGCATGAAGCTTGACAGTGTAGTAAAACTTTCATTTAAGCGAACTTCTATTAGCGATAACTTTTGTCATTAAATAAGACCACTATTTTTCTCAAGCTTAGAAAATGAGTAGCAAATTTCAGTTAAAAAAATGTTTGAAAAACAATATTTTTTGCTTATAAGGGTTTTGTGACCAGGATCCTAGTTTCCAAAAAACAATTAATTAGCCATGAGTTTTCATACTTGAATTGCTTCAGTTAATTGGATTTACAATATAATGAAAAATGAGCAAAGAAAACATAATTCCATTAAACATAAATCAAGTAAGTATCATTCACTAATATATTGCAATTGCTAAACAATGTTCTTGGTTTTAGCCCAGAATTTCTTTGCTTGCATAGTAAAAGATAATAGTAGCAATGACAGCACTGACCAAATGGTCCAATAGGATTCTCCTTTTAATTTATTCTAGGCAGAAGGGAATAGCAATGAAGCCAATATACAAACAAATCAAAATTAATTAATAAATTTCAAAAGAAACAAAAAAAAGTTACTTGGGTTCAGAAATAAATAAATAAAATCTGATCTTTACGACATATTTTTCTTAACACGTCAACTCAATTTCATATTCATAAGTCAATTTGATACTAAGTGAAAAGAGCAATATCATATAAAACAAAAAACAACACACAAATATATTCTACATATACATATATATTCAATTTTACATTCACAAGGTAGCTAAGGGATACATTTGCGAGAAATATATATCCTCCCTTTCAGTTTAACCTTAAATTTCTTTTCAGCATTCTTATCTCCTAGTTAAATGATCTGCTTTATCTTATGGTGCCAGGAGCTAAATATTCACTAAAACAAATGCAGTTTAATTAATGCACAAATGACGATAAAACAAAATTTATTCATTGAAATAGGATGCGTTCAAAAGCATACTCCCGCCCCGATGGTTCTCTTTTTATTGACTAATTATTTTGGATATTTAAACAAAAAAAAAAAAAAAGTCTATGAAATATTTAAAAATAATAATGCTACTATAAAATACAATTTTTAACTTTTATTCAAATAACAAATTGTCATTTGCTTGGTGTTTACAATATTCCCAATTAACACCAAAGAAAAAGGACAATATTGAAAAAAATTCCAAACAAAAAAAATGTCTGATATGAAAAAGTAATGGAGATACAACTATTTAAAAAGTCATTAAGTATTTTTCGTAAACCTCACCAAATATAACATTAATAAAGGAAACAACAAAGTCAAGAATTTATTATCAATAATCTTGGGGATTTTTTTGTTTTGTTTTTTGAGACTGATTATCAAGCAGATATTTATTAGTAACAAATAAAATCATATTTAACTGCAGAAAATTTATTTCTAGGAAAATTTTAATTTTGACTGTGTATTTTAATATTTCTTAGACTTCAATGCTATTTCACTAAATATTAAGTATGGAAAGCATGCAATTTACAACAAATATTCTTCTATTTTCATGTAAGAATTACTTTGCTTTTCTAGTTCTTCAGATTTGACTGACAATAATTATGTCAATAAAATTTAGTTTGAAGCTAGAATAAAATTTTACATCCCTCCCCTTCTTCTCTCTTTTCTGTGTGTGTTTCTTTTTGAACGCAAGCTATTCAATTGCACTTTAAATACTTAATTTTGAGCAGATTAAATTATAGCTTGAAACAACTTCAAGAAGCCATATTTTTTCTTACAGCACAATTATATATAAAAAAAGGGATAAAAGAAGGGCATTAAAAAATATTACACTTTCAGTGACAAAAATTTATGGTTTTTTTTAAAGATTTTTTCCCCCTTTCTTCCATTCATTCATTTTTCTTCTTCTTCTTCTTTTTTTTTTTTTTTTTTGTATTTTCTTTTTCTTTAAAATCAACAGGTTTATTTTTATATTTTTGTCTTTTTTCTATATAATTAACATAAAAAATATTTTATAAGCTTGGAAAAAAAATCTTTGTTATCAAAAGGACTTTTCAGGAAGAAATAAAAATTAATGTCTTATACAATTGTAACTCTGTTGTTATATTCAATGAAATAAAAAAAAAATATTTCAGCATTTTTTATAAAGCAGCAAAAATCCTGATTTAAGGTTTAACAACTCAATATATTGTAATTATAGAAATTATGGAGAAATGCAGCTAAATGAAAATATACTTAATCTTGTTAATAGACACTCAAACATACACTCAACTTCCAATATTCGTACTTTACAACTGAAATGATATTCATAGAGGTCCAACTGAAAGTGAATGTTTTTTCTTTTCTTGAAATCCAGTTGTTTGACCTTGTAAAGTTAATTAATTATAAAGGTTTGGCTGCGAATATTACGATTTTTTTTTCTTTCCCCTAACGAGGAAAACTGGATATCAAATGCAAAATTACAGGATTACGTTACAGTAGAAATCCCAATTTTAAGTACTAATGTATCTGGAAAACAGAAATGGATGCATTTTAATTAATTTAAATTTACTTTCAATGTGACCATTGACATTTAACATAAAAACTGTAAGAACCACAATAAAAACCAACAACTGAAAACCTTACAAGAGGATTTTGCTGTCCTGAAAAGACAATTGATGTAACTTACACTAATCTAGAACACATGAATCAAAAGAGTAATGAGATAAATAACATACAACAATCATTTTACAGCGAAACATTAACTTTTATAAAAGAGTACTTGTATTCCAAATCCAAGTCGAAACTCGTTACGATAAGATCAGTTCAAGTGGAATTTAGAAAAATTAGAAATTCAATCAATACTGCATGCCATCCTCTGAAGTTTCATTTCCCGAAAGTTCAGAAATTCAGAACTTTTATGTAATTATGCTCCTATAACACAATAGTGGAATAATTGAAGTATTTGTGAGAAATATTAAAGCAAAATAAATATAAAACCAATTCAAAAAATTATGCAATTTAAATATTTTAAAAATTGAACAATTTTTTTAACACTACAACAAACTACACAACTGAGTGATAAATCGTTTTATTTAAATGGGATCTATTTTGTTGCAGTTGGAACTTCTTCTGAATGAATTGGTTAATTTCAATATTTTATTAAATCAAACTGCAATCAAGATGTAAAATTTATTATTATTGACTAAAAGATGATTCTGAAGTGACAAAAGAGCCAAAGTCTAGAGAAAAAGAAAAAAGAATAAACTTAATATCTTCAATTTATTATGCCCATTTAAAAACTTATACAAAATTAATTTAGCACCGTTGACAGAAATAAAAAAAAGAAAATGTCACAATGATTACTTATTTCAGTTAACAACCGGCAGATGTTAAAATTTATTCTCCTCTCTCGCTATTTTTTTTTTTACAAAAATCTATTAGCTTTTAAATGACCAAATTATTGAGATCAGTTTTTATATAATAATATCAATTGATAGAAGGGTATTAAAAAATATTACACTTTCAGTGACAAAAAATTATTATTGGTACGTTGGTGCTTTCCTTCAAAAGTGATTCAATGATAATAAGGCATATTATTATCAAATAAAGAATAAAAGATTATTATTATTCATATTTGTACTGCATCTCCTGCATTCTTTCCTTTGGGAAATTTTGTTTATATTCTAATGTTAAACATGAATTAATGACTTAAACAAGCCTCTGCAGCAAAATTTGTGAATAAAGAGATATTCTTAAATTATCGGAACCTACACAATTCGTTACGAGTTTTGACTATTAATCAATATACAGAACTTTGTTTCAAGAAGAAAACAAAATGTTGTAACTACAATTGATAATAATGTACTAACAAGAACTAGATTTAACATAAGCCATTAGAGGTGATCTGCAATTATATGCGAGCACATCAGATGACATATGAAATATGATAAAGAATTCATACATTACTGTTCACAGTATTTTTTTATCTTAATAGCAGTGTTTGAACATTAAGATTATTCAAGTGTGTAAGGTACTATTTCAGGTATTACAGTGAAATATATTTCCATCATTTCTTTTAACCATACGTAATTTCTTAAATATCCTTATTTAGGTATGCATAATCATAAATTTTCTAAACAGCAATGGATTCAAAATCTTAATTCAAAATTGGTAATTTAAATACAAAATAATTCAATCTATCTCTCTCTTTTTTCAATAACAAAACTGAATGAATTCAGATTTTTCTTCTCCCTATTTGAATTAATGCCATCCAGTTCATGCAACGGAACCTGTTAACTTGAATTAAAAGATAACTTATCCTTCCCCTAAATTTTTTTTTAATAGTATTCACTATCTTTGTCATGAATAGTATTTTTGAAAAAAAAAAAAATAATAATAAAAAAATAAAACTTTATGAGAAACCATCAGTACTTCAAAAAAGTTAAAATGAAATGCTAGAGAATATAAATAATCAAGCACATATATTTCAAAAACTTTGTTTCTTTTTTTTTAATTTCTTACCCGACATAAAAAAAGATAATTTATTTTTCAATTTTCTTTTTTGTCATTTGAATTATCGATAAACTTATCTAACAATTTTTAATATCCATACAGCTTTTATTTGATATATCTCTGGGGGTAGAGAGAAGAGAGCATTGCCATAATTCAAATTCAGCAGTGAAAATCTAATAAAATTAATTTGATCAACTGTCATTTTGAATCCCAAATTTCAGGTCTTTCAAAAATGAAATTCAAGAAAAAGGAAGGAGTGGAAATGTACAACTCCATATTACAGGATAAGAATATAAGTTTTCCTATTTTGAGGAAAGAGGAAGAGATATCTATTACAAATTAAAAAAACCCTAAAAATGAATTACAATACTATATAAGAGGAAAGATTAATTACAATCAATCAATTCAAGCTAAAAAAAACTTTTCAAAGTTATTTAGGTTCCATTCTATTTCCAGCTATAGAACAAAATTTTAAAAAAAATCAAAATTTTAATAGTTTTACAAAGGTGCACTATATATTCAACTTTACATTTTAAATCCTTATAAAAGTTTGTTAGAAATTTTTAATAATGCAAAAATATTTATTTACACAACACTATATATACATTATGATAACAGACAATTACCAATCAATATATGTATATATATCTAAGTAATATTTATATATATATATATACATACATACATACACACACACACCAAATTCCAATTTATCAAGAGGCATTTCAATTGAAGTGAATTTTCATTAACATTTCCCACCTACAATAGTACGTATCACAAAGGAACAAACGCAGTAGAAGAAGGACTATAAATGGATTGATTTGGAAAGTTCTGCATTTAATAATATCAGGAGTCTTTTAAGGATTGCTTGTAAGGGAGACGGAGGTGACAGTGGTGTCTAAATTCATTGTCAATTAAGTCCATGTCCTCAACAAAACACAAGGAAAATGCAATGTATTTTAATTTTCCCTTTTTGATCAACACCAACTATTTAATAAATATTGAAAATTCTAATAAATGTTCCCTCAATAAATTATTACACATAAGTTTATAAGTTATAAATTATGAAATTTAAATAGTAATAAATGAGATCGCTGGTATTTAACTCTTGGGCCATATCTAGCCTTTAATGTTGGTCACATCAGTTGTTCATTGCTATTAAATGTATTAATGCAAGTAATTATGCAGCTATTTGCCTCCAACTTCTGATGTCATTTTGAATATCAATCCTAAGTTAATAAATATGAATCCTAGGCAAGATCCCTTTGTACTTTGAAAGAGTGAACGTTGGACTGTAGATCTAAATAAAATAACACAATATCCACGAACAGCCTGTTAATGAATATTGCATCAATAATCACTAAATTTGAACTAGCACCAGCTGTATTAAAAGACAGAATCTGATCAATTACTAAATAAATTTAAAAATGCATTTTAATCTTTTTAAAGTTCTTTTACTGAATTAATTAATTAAGAAATTAATTGCAATCTCAGAGCTTCTGTGAAGTGGCTCAGAAATATGATACCTTTTGGAGAGAAGCTTTGAAATAATATCCACAATTTAGATGTCAGTTGGACAAAGTATCCTTTCAATGATAGTATGAGACTTACTATATTTCACAAGCCTTTCTAATTTAAATTACTTTCTTTTTAATATAACGTCCAAATTTATATATATAAAAAGATGTATATTAAAAGAAATTCTACATATATTTTTAATGCCAAACATTTCATAACTTATTATAGTTGTCCAGATAAAAAGAAATTTTATAGTTGGATCATTTTAGGCAAAAGATGGAAACTTCTACACTAATCATAGCAGATGAAGTAAAATTAGAGATTGCTTCATAGTGATAAAAATCATGCATAAATATCCTACAGATAGGATCTTTTACTTGGGATAATAAATAAGTTCTTCAATGGCAACCATAGCTGACTACATAAATCTGGATTCTAGCTTCTTCTATAAAAGAGAAATTTTGTCATAAATGATTATTATTTTCTTTATTTATTTTTTTTTTTCATTATTGCCTTAAAATAAATTCTTAACTGACTAATTCAACTGAGAGAGATATAGGGATCAGTGAAAAGAAAAGAAAAATATGTAAATTAAAAATGTATGTATAAAAGTTATTGTGAAAAGAGCACGAAGCTGCAAGCTGAAACATACAACAATTGGAAATAACACAAAATTGTGTTATCAGTCATTTGATTACCATTTGCAACAAAAAAAGAAACTAAAACAAAAAAAGGTGTCTTATATATTGATGAATGCACATGCACATATATATATGTAAGTGTGTGTGTATAAATTAAAGCAACTGGATTTCACAATAGCAACTCAAAATTTTATTAAGAATAGTTTCATTATAATTCCCACCTGCCAATGAAAATTCAAATCTTAGGGTAATTACTTTGCTGATGAAATTCATTACATGAACTTTACGTCTATGGAGCTACTTACATTTCACTAAATAAACCACTGCCATCTCAGTATCCCCTTCTGCAGACATAATATTCATTAGAATAGTGGTATCAGTAAAAATAAGCCAAATTCAGGATTTTTCTCATTTAACTTTGAGACATTCTTTGCTATTTTCTGTGAACAGAACTAACTACACATTTATAATAGGAAACACATTAACAGTTGTTTCAAACAATAAAAATAAATTTAGAAATAAATCAAACTATTTCTATAACAAGTTACAACAGCACAATTAATATCAAAAGATACAAAAGTGGTCTTGGTGATTACCAAGATACAAGAGTGTTTTTTTTTTTTTTTTTTAAGTGCATATCAAGTTTTTTTATTTTTCTCTCTTTTTTTTTATATTCTTTTTGTTTTTAAATATGCGAACTTTTCAATCTGTCTACATCTTATTTCTATAAATAAAGGAATACTCTCACAGCATACATTTTTATGCAATTTTTTGAAGTACATTTTAATCTGTTTTCAAAATTTCACATCTTGCCAAATGCAAGAATTCCAAGTAAATTTTCAAAACCAAATGAAATTAAATATTAAGTTTATTGAATAGGTGAAATGATGCATCCAATTTATTACAATAGACATAAATTAATAACAAGTCTAGATCACTTGGTAAAAAGAGGAATGAAGAGTTGTCAGTAGATGGCCAAGAGATAAGATAAGCAAAATCTCTTGGATCTATTTTCTCAAACATCTGTAATTTAACTCTTTGTTTCATTCAACTACGTAGTGCAGAAGAAAAAATAAAATGCTTCTTATTCATGGAAACTCTTGAATGTCTACTTAACATGAGTAGGTTTAAGAAGCTTTCTGTAAAATAAAGCTGCTCTATTTCTAAACATTTGCATTTTAAAACATTAAACTAAGTTTAAGCTTCTATCTACTTGTCTATATAAAATACTTAATATTTTCTACAGATAAATATTTCAGCAACTTTGTGGTCTTACTGTAGCTTTCATTTAGTAGAAAAGCATCTGCTAATCTCATACGCTATTAACAAAACTCAGTGGAAAAAATCAATATTCAGAAATTAATGCAATGTAACAGAAAAAGAAAAAATAAATTGCTAATTAATATCATTGATAATAAAAAATTTAAGTAATTTAACAATTTAAAGAAATGGAATATATTTAAAATGTATGAAATGAACCAGTGTTTGAATTTTCAAATTAATTACACAACTCTCCTCTATTTCTGACCCTACTTCATTAACCTTAAAGGTTGCTTTTAATACCAACAGGACTGAGAGTATCCCTTTCTTAATTTAACAATGAATGTCTGCATAGTAGTATTAATTTGATAATGCATATTGTCTAAGTAGAAAACAAAACAACACTGCCAAGAGAGAACTCATTGAAATGTACCCCCAAAACATTACCATATGAATAGTAATACAACAAAGACACTTACACAGATATCTATCTATATATATATATATATATATATACATACAACATAGCAAACCCATATCATAATGACATGGGTTTAACAAAGCTTTAATTCCACATTCAAACAAAGAGCGGCTTTTCATTGCCAAGGCAAAAATTGTAACAAAATAACTAATTAATATTTACAAGGACCTATAGTCTTTATACAAAAAAAAGTAAAAGTTTTAGTAATAAAAAAAATTATATAGAAATATAAAAAAAGAAAAGAAATATCAATACACTTATTTGAATTACCTAACTAAGTCTACGATTAATTCCTATTTGAATGAGGTTTTTTCTTTTTATTATTTTTTACTTTTTTTACCATTTCAAGTTAATAATTATCCTTAATGTTTCAGTTGTTTATCCGAAACAATAGTTGAAAACTATACTGAAAACAATCGTTACGATATTGAAAACAGGGTCGTAACAATTCAGAACCACTCATTAACAGGCAAAAATAGCTTAAAAATAACTGTTGTCCAAATAGTTTTAAACAATTATTCTATATATATATTGACAGGGCGGCATCCCATATGGGAATACAGTCATCACCAATCATGTTAAAAAAAAAAAAAAAAAAAAAAAATTGTTGTTTGCCTACAGGAAGAAAGCAAAGAGACACAAAAGAAAACAAACCGCATTTTAGAGATGTTGTAGTGTGCTTCTGATGTGAGGGAACTAAAGCAACATTTACCACCACACTGTAAACCTCCACTTGAGCAAAAATGTTTAACGTTGATTTAGAAACAGACTTTAACGTCACACGGTTTCACATATGGAGATGAGCAAATAATGATGGTTTCAGTTTCTTTTTATATTTCCCCTGCTTGTCAACAGGAATGTCTGAAAAAAAAATTAAATAAATAAAGAAATAGATAGATATAGATAGAGAGAGAAATAAACTGATTTCCTAAAAGTTCTGCCAACCGGTGTTTACAGTTGGGCTTTGGGCGAATTCTAACAGTTTGGTTCAACTAACTACTTCCTAGCCTAAACAAAACAGTCGTCAGACTGCAGTCGCTTGAAGGGCACTCGCGATTCTCTGCCACAGCTCCTTTTTGCAGGTTTTGGATCGACGCAGGGCCTGCAGAAACTCATTAAACTGCACCATTCCCCCTGGCGTCATCTGGAAGGCATTGCGCGCACTGCGAATGATGCTGACAAATTCATCATATTCAGAGACAGTCAGATGATACATTTTTAAATGGGTGCACTGAATAAACCTAAAAAGAAAGAAGAAAGGCATTAATTAATTACTGGTAAAGGCTGTAGATAGTATAATTTATGTACATGTATGTATCTATTGTATATAGACAACATGTATACATCATATATATTTCTAGTATATTAATCTTCATAATTTTGGTATGTGTATCAAACGACAGCTAAGATATTTTTTTATATAAAATAAATCTAAATTTCTTATATTTTTCTATAAATACCTATATATATGTTATTTTGAAATTTGAAAAAATGTCGATAATCAACTTATATAATTTGCTAATTTCGTCTGTCTGTCTGTAACTCGATATAATTAAGCTATTAAGATAGATCCAAGGTTGTCAATGGTACCATTGAATCAAGGGTACTCAAATTGGATGAAATATTAGTTTATTTTGTCATTCCATGTTGTTTCCATGAAATTTTAACTGAAATTCTAACAAAACATACGTTCAAAACCAAATAATTTTGTTACCACTGCACCGATTTTAATGAAATTTGGCATACTTACTCATTTTTTTTTACCTTGATTTTGAAACTCAAAACCATTTTTGCTGTAGAAGCTTCGTTCACAAGTTAGTGCAGTATTTAGATTATTTCGGCGTTATGAGTCAAAAATAATAATTATTCTTTAGATAAATTA
>JAFIDM010009631.1:349195494-349219145 GCA_023159025.1 Thereuonema tuberculata
ATAGAACCTTTTGGCTTGAGACCCTCGATATGGCCAGAAGTATCCGGATATCCCTCTGCAAAAGTGGATGTGGCTATTATCGCATACTGTGATGTGAGATAAAGTGGTCACTGCAGCATTGGGCGGTCATAAATGGATGTAGACAGACAATAAGTAAGTCAGCAGAGCTGAGTGATTTCGAATGTGGCACGATCATTGAATGCCATCAGTGCAACAAATCGGTTCATGCAATACCGGCATTGCTACAGGTGCCACGATCAACTGTATGTGATGTCATTGTAAAATGGAAACATCTGGAAATCACATAAGACAGGAAATCACAGTGATAGATCAAAGAAACTCACAGATCACAGCTGTTGAATCTTGAAGAGGGTATCTCAGAAGAATGACAAGTTCCTATTGGCAACCATTACTAGTGAGTTCTAAACAGCTTCAGGCACTTTTGCTAGCACCAGAACTGTTCGTTGGAAGCAGAAACACATAGGTTTCTACGGTCGTGTGGCTGCTTTCAACCCAACATAAGGAAGATGAATGCTAAACAGCAGTTGTAGTAGTGCAAAGGACACCACCATTAGACTGTGGAACAGTGGAAACAAGTGCTTTGGAGTGATAAATCTTGCTACACGATCTGGCAGTATTATGGGCGCTTCTGGGTTTAGCGGATGCCAGGAGAACGCTTCCTATCCGAGTGTATTGTGCCAACTGTCAAGTTTGGTGGCAGCGGCATCATGGTTTGACCTGGGTCCCTTAGTTCCTTTGACCAGAATCATGAATGCTGAGATATATGTCTATATTCTTGACAACTTGCCATTGTTTGAACAGATGGATGTTGAAGTACTGGACTGGCCTTCACATAGTCCCGATCTGAATCCCACAGAACACCTCTGGGAAGAATTGGAACACAAATTATCCACCAGGCCCAACCGCCCTTCTTCACTCATGCTACTCTCATGGATGAATGAAAGAAAATTCCTTCTCATATATTTCAAAATCTGGTGGAAAGTCTTCCCAGACAATTGCAGGCTGTGATTGATGCTAAAGATAGCCCAACATCTTATTAATATGTGCCACATGATTTTCTGATTATACAGTTGTTTGGATACTTTGGGCCATACATTGTACAAAATGTGGAATTTAAACGAGGATTTAAAAAGCAAGTAGGTTGAACCTATCAACATTTTTCAGGAGAGAAAGTTTTTTTAGAAACATATATGAGTGCACATTTTTTTTTTTTTTTTTGAAATCTTGTTGTACTATGGAGAGCGTTATCAAACTGTCTTTCAGTCTCATTTGAGACCTACCCTATAAACGCGATCTTGAACAGGGCTTACTGAGTAAAAGCCAATGAGAGCATATTAGCATTAATGCATGCTTTTTCTATGCATATAACCGGTGATAAGTTACTATAATGCCTAACAGATCAAATAGAATGAAAACTGTACAGGACATGATATTGAGTAAATGCTGAGCTGTCAATTATACATGAACTTCAACTAGCAAATAAGAGCAATGGATTGTTATATAATAGGCAGTGAAATATTGCAAGTTAAGTATGGGAAAGATTGTTAAAAAGAGTACACCCTGTCCACCATACCACCACACCCCCAACAAAAAGAAGTGAAGATGTTCCACAACAAGCCATGTAGGTCCTTCATTCTCAGCTAACTGGACTACTTGAGGTCGAATAGTCAGCCTGACACCCACCCTCTCTTAATCCCCCAAGTAAGAAATCTTGAACACCCATTTGATAGAGGCCAGTGTGAATCTTATGGTCAACAGCCATGGAAAAATCCCCGACCATCACTAAGAATTTGACCAGGGCTTCTCCAGTCCTCAGTCCAGCAGTTATACAGTTGAGATGGAGAGTTCTACAGCATTCCTCATACAGTTCTGATATGTCACCATGTGGCTTCCATATTTTTTGCCTGCAAAAGAAAAACAATAAAAGTCATTGCTTAACTTGATATGTTGTAGTTCATGCAACTTTGAAAGAATTCTAAGTGAAGGACATCTGTCATTTTGTGACACAATGGCACAGAGTCTTAATCTGAGAGTGATCTGTTAAATAGTTCTGATATTATGTCAGTGCAATTTATTCTAGAATAAGCTTTCGAAATGAATAAGCAAATGGTAATGATTTGAGCATTTGAGAGAAAAATGAAAATTTCTTTGTATTGGGTTGGCCAAAAAGTTCGTTCGGTTTTTAAGTAAAAATAGGACACATTTTTCATTGTCACCAATAATTTTCTTGAACAGTTTGTTCCACTACCTTCTGCTGTCTTTCAGGCAATTTCATAATTCCCCAAAACTTTATCTTTTTTAGCAAAAAAATGTTCTACGTGCCTTTTGTGTCTTCCAGGGAATTGAATCTTTTCCATTAAGAGGATTTTGTAAAGACTGAAATAAATGGAAATCTGAAGGTGCAATGTCTGGTGAATACAGCGGATGAATCAGAACTTTCCATCCAAGCTGCAACAGTTTTTGTATGGCCATCAAAGTAATATGCTGTCTTGTGTACTTATTGTCTTTTATCTTCAATATTAAATTGGTGACAAAATTCACCAATGTTGATCAGTTTTTGTTTTAAATGCATGCTGATACGACAGCTGTCACAATATAATCCAACAAAATAAAGTCGAATGACGTTAAAGACACCTAAACGCTACTAGAGCCATTTAAAATTCGAAACAAATACAAACTTCATCAACATGCCTTCAATATTCAGGCATGCCAAATTTCCGCGAAAACGCGGATTTCCGCTTTTTTCCTTTTTTGCAGATTCGCGGACTTCCGCTTTTTTCCTTTTATTTTTATTATTTTCCCTTTTTTGTTTCGTGGTACACCGTGTTTCCGAACGTTTTTATGCCCCTCCTCGTTGAATTCCTGAACTTTCAACTCGTTGACTGGCGGGCGAGCGAGTATATTACTCGACTTGCAAACAAATTTTGTCCTAAATTTTACCTCGCGCATAATTTCCTCTTTTTTACATTTTCCCCACTCTCATGCCTGAATATTTCGTCCTTTATTCCAAGGACTTTCTCAAGATCCAAGATCCAAGGACTTTATGAGAGTTTGTTATAATTTGTATTGTTAGGAATGAGGAAAAAGATTTTTCTCTTTCCGTTTATGTTTTTGTATTTTTCGTTATTTAAGTTTTAAGCATATGGATCTTGAAAAAGTCCTTGGAATAAAGGACGAAATATTGAAGGCCTGTTAATGAAGTTTGTATTTGTTTCGAATTTTAAATGATAATGAAGATATAGATATGGTTATTTAATAAGCTACTAGAGCCAACTTACATAAAAAAAAAAAAAAAAAAAAACTGATAAACTTTTTGGTCAACTTAATAAAAAAATTTTAATATTTATTCATAAAAAAAACATTTATGGCCAAAACATTGAGGAGAGATTTCTTAGTCCTATTTTGAAAATAACAATTGGGTTATCCAATACATATACAAATAATAAAGTAAATAATGATCATTTCTGTTCTGTAAAAAAAAATTGATTACATCTATAATCTAGTCCTAAATGGCAATGAATGTTAGTAATATATGTTGTTACTAGAAGTGCTTACTAGATTTGCGGATTGAATTAATGCAGCAAGGATTTCAGCATGATTTTCAAATTCATATTTGTAAAGTCCAAAGAATGTTTTCAATGTAATTGTGCTTCTCTCTTGAACATTACAAAGCATACTTCAATTTAAATGAAGTTGGAAACAAAACTGACCAGCAACTTGATGATGAACTTTGCAACTTTTTCAGTTCCTTCTTCATTCGATATGTTGTCAGTCAGATATTGTCTTTAAGAATAAGTTGCGAGAAAATATTACAATGATTTAACTGTCTCAGAACAGATTGTTAAAATTTGAAAGTAACTTGATTATTTTCATATGAGGCTAAGATTAAAATTACTATTCATATTCATAATTATATCATGAAATTATGCTCTTCTGTTACAATTATGATATGAATCGGTGCATTTTCAATCTTAATTATCCATGTCCTAATAATACAATATCCACATTTTTTTTTAAATGAAAATCTTAGTGAAATTGGTATTCAGAAACATTTTTGTAAGTATTTCCTTTTGATTTTTTTTTTTAAAACCTGGCTCCATTGCTTTCTTTAAAATGACCTTCACTGAACAATTAAGGTTGATTGGTTGTTTTCTTACAAATATTAAGGCTATATTTTGATGATGATTTCATTATTTCAGTAAACTTGTTTTAAATTTTACATCTGTATAACATCTTGTAAGTTTGAAGTAATTTGTAGCATACATTATTTCACCTTTTGTATATTGAGTTATTTCAGTTAGACAATTGCAGTAAAATGATGACTTAGGTTGTAAACGTATTAAATAGTTATTGTTTCCAAGTTCTGCTAAAGCATTTCATAATTTATTGTTTTGTTCTTTTACTAATATGACTTTATTTCTCATTATTAGTTATTTTCATTGTTGTAGGTCAAGCCACTGAAATTGGCAGTGCTGCCATCACCTTCCTAATTGACACCTGGGAAGGCCACCTCACCCCACCTGAGGTAGCTTCTCTTGCCGATAGAGCATCTCGAGGTCGAGATCCAAATATGGTGCGGGCGGCTGCCGAACTGGCTCTCTCTTGTCTACCTCACGCCCACGCACTGAATCCCAACGAAATCCAGCGTGCTATTCTCCAGTGTAAGGAACAGAGCAGTGCGATGCTGGAGAGAGCTTGTCTGGCTGTTGAAGGTGCTGCCAAGGGAGGGGGTGTCTACCCAGAAGTCTTGTTTGATATGGCACGCCGATGGCATGAGCTCTATTCTGACAGTAAGGAGCCTCCACCTGCTTTGCTGGAGCCCCCTGATCTGGATCCGGGCTTAGTATCACCACTAGTCCTTGTGACAGGTGATCAATTCCCTCAGGAGGGTTTGGCTTTAGTGCCCCACTGCTCTGTACCCGTTCAGTATACACTCCCTATCCATGTACCTTATCCTCCACCACCCCCATATAATTATGTGGCAGGTTTTGGCCATCCCTGCTCGCAACCACACTTGCCATTACACCCTCTGCATCATGCAGCATTCGTGGCACCTCCTTTCTCATATGCTGGCCAACAGACATACAGTGTGGCACCTCAGGCGTACTACAACCACCCATCGCTTCCCAATGGTGGAGCACCTCATATTCGTCCCTCACAGCAGCCACCCCAACCATCTGTCTACACAGGCCAGATGGGCACTGGCAGTGGACAGCCTCGTGCTCCCATTGTGGCCACTGCTCAACAGATGCCTGTGACAGCACAAGCCCTTAACACTCATTCACAACAGCAGCAGCAACAATCTCAACAACAACAGCAGCAGCAGCCACAGGTACAGATTATGGTCATTAAATAAGCTAATTTAATTTTCTTTGCAAAAATTTAGTGTTTTTTGATTTTTTTGTACATTTCTTGAAATATCTCATATGCTGATGTATAACAGATCTAACATTAAAATTGCTTTGTTTTGTATAGATAGACTTTTTTTTTTCTTTCACCTTCATTATATTAGTATGGAATAATATAATGAAGGTAAAAGAAAGAAAAAAATAAATATATCTAAACTTCTCGATTCCTTGTTATTTCCAGGTACGAAGTCCTGTGACTCCAATTAACCAAATTCTCCTGAACTATTTGCTGTCTGCTTATCGAGTGGGAATGCTAGCTATGGAGACTCTGGCACGCCGTGTCCATGATGATCGGCCAAATGCTAAATATGCAAGGAATCCTCCATATGGTGAAGATGTTAAGTGGCTTTTGGGAGTAGCAAAGAAATTAGGTAACTGGCTTTCTTTTCTCAATTTCAACTTTGTTCAGTTTGTAAATATCCGGAATATTTGTCAAAATTTATTAGATACAACAATGAGTTTGATTAGAAAAGTAAAAAATGTTTTCAATAGAAACATTCATTTCATTTCACTTAATAAGAAGTAGAAGTTTGATTTCAGGAATACAAAGTTTCCCATCACAAGAGTGCTAAGCAAATACATTCAAGTCATTTGTTCATGTTGTAAACATAATGGAGGTGAGATATACAAAAATATTTTTTGTTGGATTGAAAATTAAGAATATTCAAAATCAGAAATTAAGATAATATACCAGTATGTTTTTTTCTTATTCAAAACAAGGTGACTAGAATTTATTGCTTTTCCATGTTTATGTATAAGCGAAAAAAATCAACAATTATAGCTACGATAAGCTTTATCAATAGACTTTTGGTAAATTAATTTGTCAACTCTGCTTCAGCATCCAAATTTTTTTTTCCAAGATTCAAATTGTATCATCTTTTTAATTAACCTACGCTCACAAAACAACTTGCAACATACAGCTAGGGAAAAAAAAAATTAAAAATACCCTCAATTCTAAATCAATTTACAGTCCTCCAAATGAGAGATGGCCGCCCTGTTTTGTGAGATCTGCGCATGTATCATCGATTAGTCTGGTCAGGCACTTCTGTCTGATTTAATGACAGGACGCCGCCATGGCAGGTAATCGCTTGTTACTTTGCAAAAGAGCATTGTATTTATAAATAATATATATTTATTTATTTATATAAATACTTATTGTTAGCAACTGGTATTGAAATAACGCTAAATAGTCGAGAGAAGTTTTAATTTGGCGTTATCAACATGTCTTTCTCAGTGAAAACAGACGACGGCGTCCATTGTGACAGGAAAACGTAATTGATCAGCTACCGGAAGGGCTGCGCAGTTCAAACTTCCGCCGGCCATCTCTCATTTGGAGGACAGTAATCAGTAATTTGTCTCTCATTGTCCCTTTCTAAATTGAAACCATTAAGTTTTCTTTCGAGGTTTAGTAATATTTGATTAATAAGTAAGTTATGTTGATAATAAAAATTTGTTCTAACATAACTTTTCTGGAACTACTGTACCTATATAGTTTTTAGAATTGCCATTATTGATAAAACTTCATTAACACTTTCGGATCTGATAGGAATATTAAATTTTATTTTTCCCCCTTAATAAAATTTAAATTAGTTGGAGTGGAAATTTAATTATTAATTTTATTGTGATGCTTGAAAAGAAATTTAATTAATATTTTATTATTTGATGTAAATAATTTAATTTATAATTTGTCACTAATTATGCAAATGAAAGTGTGACGTGGGAGTGGATTGACTGTGATTGGAACGAGAACACCGAACTCGTGGAGTCGCTGAGAGCGGCAGATATGAATAGGTTAGCCGATGGAGCTAAGTAAACCCTAGAAGAATGGAACCGGCAACCACAGATGGAATTTGGAGTAAGTCTGTAACTCTAGAAATTATATTGTACTAAAAGCCGAAGTGAGAATAGTAAGAATATTCTTTCCCAGTTGAATCGAGGTGATTCAGGCAATTAAAATTAATGCGTTCAACATCAACGTATTAACAGTCAGAACATTCCATTACAACGAAGGTGAACTACGAAAGGAAAATACTATGAATATTCAAGTTAACTACTTCTAAGAATTACGAGTAGATGTGGACTGGCGAAATAAATATTTCGTAAGAAGATTAAATTAACCGGAACGAAGTTTTTCGAGCGATAATGGATATCGTTAGAAGAAAATAAAATCCAGTAATTAAGCCGGACCGAACCATTAATAATAGAAGGGGATAAGTTACGAATTGCAAGCCGCAATTAAGCAACGGAAAATTATTTTGAACATTAAGTTATATTGCCAATTATAATTAAGGAGAAAGAAATTATTCGAGGTACGAATAACGAAAAGTAAAATAGTGGACTTTACTAAAACCCGAGACGACTTCTACAGAGAATTCCAGAAGAGAAGATTTCCTATCCGTATAACTGACGAAGGAAGAAGAGGAAAGTCAAACCTATACAAGGGACCGTTCCTTAGGACGCCATTCCTTAGGAGTTAACGATAGTGAAAGAGCCAAACGACTAGAAGACGGAAAGGAGAAAAGTTAAAAGAAGACAACTCTAACTAAAGTGCTTGAGCTACGAAGAGAAATAATAGTGAATATATTTCGAAAGTAATCATATAAGTGAAATATTTGAATCAAGTAAAAACTTTAAATAGTTGAAGTTATATGTGTGTGTGTGCTTTAGTGATTTGAAGTCATCGAATTGTTACCGGGAGAAAACGTAAGAAGTCAACTTCCTGTAAGTACTATCTTTATTTATATTTTGGAAATAAGAAATTTGGAAGATGTCAACAATTGGAACTATAAGCTAACTAGTACTTTAAAATAATCACGAGGGTTGATTATTGTTTCGTTTTGAAGAAAATAACGAATAAGGAATTGTTAATAAAATTGTATTGTTAAAGATACACAATACGTAGATATTCACAGAGGTGATAAAATCTCATTATAAAAAATAAGATTAAGAAGGTTAAGCAATTAATGAATATGAGTAAGAGTAATGCATATGTTAAGAGAAAATGAGATATTGGTTATTTGTAATAACATGTTAGTATAACTCACATTGGTGAAAAACCAGACGTAAGATTTAGAACTCTTGATTAGAATAGTTGAAGAATATATTTTTGGTATTAATGTATATGAGTTTGAAATAGATTATTATATTGTAAAGTGTTTATTTTAGCAAAGAAACATTTATTAGAATATAGAGAGTATTTCTAGTAAATATTTATGGGCCTAGACAATTACATAATATGTTTTGATATTAAGATTAGTAAAATTAAGTTAAAGTTTTTTTCCTATATAAGAACACATTGTTGTTCAAGATTGTTAGGAGTGAAGTAAAACTCAAAGAATATTGTAAAGACAAATTTTGAATGTGTTTCAAAATTAAAGATTGTGTTTTAAAATTTTCACAAGCGTTGGGCGTATTGAATTTTAAAATAACTCTGCTAAACTCAGTATGCGGTCTGATCAAAAATACTTCCGTTTCAGGATCTTTGCCTGCAGGTTCAATGGGCTGCTATAGGTTTCCTAAATTTATGTTCTCAGCAATTCTCCAAGCGGGACTTTATCATTGATTTGTTTTCCTTTTGAAAACAAGTTTATGCAAGTAGCAACCCATCGCAAATGTGTATATACTATTGTAGTTAAAAATCAACCAATAGATGGCATTTGCAGTCAGTAATATCTCGAGGAATCCCAACAAAAGTCACAGTGCCTCCATGTGTTTTGGAAGCCTTTGTGTATAGTGTTTTGAAAAATGTGCAAAAATAGCACGACCTGTGGGGAAAAAGCAGAGGAGTTAAGGATCCGACCCGAAAGTGTTAACGTTATTTCTTTTAGTTCTATTGTTCGTTTACCAAGATATTCACTTTTCCAGGTTTATTGTATGTGGTGACTTAAAATTATTTTGAAAGAAATTGTACAAACGCATGTAACTACTGAATAATGTTGGTAAGGAAATAACTTGATCAACTGAGATTGATAGAATCACTGATGTAATTTGATAGCTGCTAATCATCATTATAATTTCTCTAATGCTATTGCAATTTTGTATGCATGTTATTTTTTTTTTAGAGCATTATAGCATGATATAATAATAGTTGAAATGAAGCAAATATTGTAGTGGCAATCCTTAACATTAAGGAAATTGGGCTAGACCTATCTGTTATAAAACTTAATAATGGTTAAACAAGAAGTATGTTTTATTTTAGCAATATTGTAGTAATTTTTTAGCAGGAAATAACGTGCAAACAGAGATACGCATGTTCTACTGGGATTATGGATGATCTTTTTCAAAGGTTAGCAACTATGTAATTTTGAGTAGTTTTTATTTGTTTCAAAACTACATTATGATAATAATTTTGTTTGTAGTTTATTTGTTATACATAATTTCACTGTTTTCTTTTCTCTAGGCACCTCCTACGTTCAGCAGTTCTGCTTATGTACTGTGAACAGTGTAGTGAGTCCTTTCTTGTTACAGGAGATAGCACTTGATGCAGCGCAGTATTTAGCAAGGAACAATCCTGCTCACATTGTCCAACATCTACGATCACCCATCTTAACTCCTCTGGTGCAGAAATGCCAACAAATGTAAGTGATTTTATGATGTTAAGAACTTACAGGAGAAAAAACTACAACATTGACAATATATATTAAAACAGCATTTAAAGAATAAAGATTCGAGTCCATTTCAAGTCCATTTCCAAAAACTGTCATTCCCAAATAAAAAACAAAAACAAGGGTGAATGGAGCTAATTTATATACATAGGAGAATTTAAGTTAGTATATAGAGCTGACAAAATTGCACTCATGTAATTAACAAACTTTGGTGAAGACATTCCTTTCAGTTCAGCTTGCCTTTTGACTACCGTTTTACTGAAAATATCTCTGCTGCACATCCATCTTGATTCCCAAAGGTGAACCACCTTGAGATTGTTAATAGTGATTGATAATACCATGCAAGTCCTTAAGGGTATCTAATATCCATAAAAGTTTTAGCTGAAGAGCTCAAAATTTATGGCAGTTATCCACATCAGAACTTGAAAGTCACACCTGACTTCTAAACGCCCCACCCCAAAAAAACCCATTAACAGATGTCCACTTTTTTGTTACTTATTTGTAGTTAAATCAATGCCCTAAAAGCTCTAAAATGTTCGTGAGAAAATCTCAAAACACAGTGTGGATTTGAAGATAAAAAAAATTGTCAAAAACTGCAAGATGTATTTACACTGTCCGACCACTTTATTAGGTACACCTATCTAGTAGCATGTTGGGCCTCCTTTGGCCCTCAAAACAGCTTGAATTCATCAAGCCATGGGTTCCACAAGTTGCTAAAAATGTTGTTCGAGGTATTGTGTACCATGCAGACATGAGTGTGTCACACAGTTCCTGAAGGTTTGATGGAGGTGTAGGCCTGGAGCGAACAACCCATTCCAGCTCATCCCACAAATTTTCAATTGGGCTGAGATCCTGGGACTAAGCGGGCCACTGCAGCAAGGAAAAGTCATCGTCATGTTCCTCAAACCATTCCATTGTGTTGCGGCTTTATGCACCGGTGCATTATCCTGCTGGAAGTAGCCATGTGCATGAGGATAACTGTTAAATGTACGGTTGCACTTGGTCAGCTACGATGTTTAGATACGCTCTAGCATCCTGATGTGCCTCCAGAGGTATCAATGGACCCAATGTGTGCCAGGAAAATATCACCCTCACCATGACACTGCACCCATCGGCTTGAAGAGTTATTGTGAGACACAGCATATGTGCGCAAGTAGGGACATACCTAATAAAGTGGTCGGACAGTGTGTGTATTTGTATGTGGGTGTAAAGATATATATACCGTATATGCTCCAATAGAGGCCCCCGGCATTTATTTGCAAAACTAGCCTCGCCTCCCGGCGCTTAATAGAGACCGGCTGCTATTAGAGGCCGGCCATTATTAACAAAAACCTTCAGAACGCAATATTTTTTGGTATTTACCGGCTAATATTACAAACAGCTACTTTATTTGAATTTCACATGCTACATAAGACTGTTAAAGATAAATGGCAATGTCTTTGTACCTTTCGCTGCTATTCGTCGTCCGAATCCTCAATGACGGGCGGCCGCCTCACCGGAAGTTTCTTTCACATATTCCACCGCACGAATCTTAAAGGCAATGTCAAATGACCGTTTCGGCAGTATTTTGTAAGGCAACGTACCGTAAGGTATTATGCACGACTATAAAGATACGGACGCTTACACTAGTACCGGTAGGTAAATATCAAAGACCCGGCTAATATTAGAGACCGGCTACTATTTGTCCGTGTCCCCTCTGCAACCCGGCGCTTATTAGAGACCGGCGACAATAACAGCCTCGGAGTTTATTGGAGCATATATAGTATATGCCATCTGTTTATTTATTCAGTGAGTGGAAAAAAAATAATACTTACCTTGAAGTTTTTACAGTAGGAGCTAACCCACGACTAATGTTCTCTGCTGTAAAAGCATATCCCAATTTCATCGCAAACGTTAATGGAGGACTGCTATAAAAAAATAAAATAAAAAGTTTAATGAATAATTTTGAAATTATCTGCATTATCGGAGGAAACAAATTATTTTATATTAAACCTTTCTGTTAATTATCAATGACTCAACTCAATTAAGTTGTCTTCAACATTTTAATACTTTTACAAGCTAGAAAGAGACCTATAGCGAAATCACAAAGTCCAATTTTTATCATCACTATTTTGCTTCATTTAAATTAATCATTGTTTTCAGTGATAAATTTCTATAATTTGTTCTTATTCTCTAAATCAAATGGTCACAGAATTGTGAAACAATGTTTCATGTGATTGGTGCTGCTTTCTAAAGCCTTTAATGGTCACGAACCAATCAGACGAGATCTAAAATTTTCGACTTTCAACTTTTGTTGAAGACACCTTTGGGTAATGCAATTTCTATAGAATATTTAATTGAAAAAGGCTTGAAAAAGAGGAGACGATGAATTTTTATCTCCTTGAAAATTCGTTTTTAAGTTAATAAATGTAGTTTATGACATTTATTTTCTGGTGGATGATGTTTAAAAAGAATATTTAATTACTTTTAACAAATTGTTAATCTGTTTGAATTTAATTGTATATTATATTTTATCATTTAAAAGAAAAGGGACGTTACCCAAAGTCCACAAAGAAAAAAGAAAAGCAACAATTCATGCCTAGAGCTCATCAACGAAGTGGAGTCTGGAACAAGCTGTTTCATCACTGTTACGAATTTTCGGCCAAACTTACCATTTCAATGGCCCTCTAAAATTTCCAACCCCAAGTCCTCGTCGTAGAGGGTGGAAACCGATGTAGTAAGGAACTCCCGGTTGGAGGTCCCGAAACATGCTGGCTAACGGGGCTATGGTTCTATCCAAGTTAAGGTGGGAGGTATCGGGCCGAGGACTGAATGGTACAAGGGTAGCGAAATATGTTGTGCCGCAAACGATCCCTTTGGGGCACCTGGCCAGTACCCCATCGTATGACGCCTTCTGCTTGGAACAGGGGGATAGCCAAGTGGTGACTTTTTAAATTCCCCCGATAAACAAAAGTTTATGGAAAAAAATTTAAACAAAAAACAAGGGTTAGGGTCGCCTTCGGGATGTACCCAATCATCAAAAGCAGCTACCTCCGTAGCTGAACAAAGGGAAGAAAACAGGAATACTGGGATCTCCCAACAAGCTAATACAAGTTCAGAACATAGCTCCAGGTTAACAGGCAATTCCGAGTTAACTTCAGGAACTAAGGTACTGAAACATATTGCTTTCGGGCTTAACAGGCTACACCTAGGCGCTTTATCCAAAACAGCCAGGAGAAACATGAGGAGGAAATTGCAAAGGCAGAGGCAAGCAGGAAGCCCTGTAGCCAAAAGCGAGCAAACACCCCTCAAAAGACAGCGTTCAGATGTGTCGAGCACCATCACCCCTGAAGAGACCAAAGCCCTCCGAAGAGACCAAAGCAGGGGGCTAAACAACAAACTTATAGTGAGGTCACTTCTTGTGTCAAGATGGCCGTCATTAAGGAAAAATTCCCAGACGAGAAACTGGACGATAGTGAAGTAGGTACCATCCAGATGGACCTTCTTAGGCGGGTGGATGGAACCCCAGAAGGGGAACCTCTACCACTAATGAAGAGTTTTAGCTTGAATGGAGGGGTACTATTTTACCTATGCGAAAATCAGGCAACTGCACTTTGGGTGACAGAAGCCTTTAATAATAATGACAGTGTTCTGCAGGGCACGAGGCTCAGGGTTCTGAAAGCCAATGACCTGCCAAAACCTGTCAAAGTAGCTTTCAAGACGAAAGATATATGGACAACCGACTCAGCTGTCCTGCTGCGGAGGCTCAATGTCTACAACAAGAGGCTTAACACCAATTGTTGGCGAGTTCTGAACCGTATCGCAGACCCTCAGGCTCTGAGATGGATTTCCAAGTGGATAGGGAATCTGCCACAGCTATTGCTGAGGCTAAGTACCTAGCACATACCGGGGTCGATAAAGGTATCTTCAAGATCCTACCTTGACCCAGAACTTGTTCTCCAAGATAAAACAAATTACAGTTAAGACATTCCAATTTATATATTACACCCATTTCATATCTTTTATCAATACTATTTAATTTTTTACACAAAATATTTTTTAATTTATTATTATATTCAAAACTTACATTGATTCCGAATTTCTTGCATATTTCTTTTAAACGCAAACTATTGCTATTCAAATACGGTATAAAACATCTCATATCATCATAGGCCTATGATTAATAATACACATTACAGTAGAAAAGATTTGAAGAAGAAATATGGAATGTTTATTTAGACACAACTGTAGTCAAACTTCTTCTGGTGGGAAGTAAAGTTTGTGAAATCGTTGTGGTCTCAGCATATTTCCCTTATGAGGAGAATGATAACTTTCCTCCTTTGGAGGTAAGGAATCTTATTCAATACTGTGAAAGCAATGGAACGCAACTCGTCATTGGATGTGACGCCAATGCTCACCATGTCGCCTGGGGAAGCACTGACTGCAACCAACGAGGAGAAAATCTCATGGAATTCTTGGTAAGTACTAAGTTACATGTTTTAAATAAAGGCAATGAACCTACCTTCGTTGTAAATAATAGAAGTGAAGTAATTGATCTAACACTCTGTTCTGTTAATATGCTTTTTTCTATTAATAATTGGCATATATCTAATGAACTTTCTCTTTCAGATCATAGGTACATTTGCTTCTGTGTTGCAGGTGAAAGGCAACAAATGGTATGTCCCAGGAATCCCAGAAAGACGAATTGGGTCGGCTTTAAAGAGGATCTAAAAATACTAACAGGAGATATGATTTCTAACATACGCTCGGTATTAGATATTGAGTTAGCTATTGACCAGCTGCAACAAGCTATTCTCAGTTCTTATCATCAGAACTGTCCGGTCAAGATTGCTAGTTTACCAAGGCAAGTTCCTTGATAGAATAACGAACTTAGTAACCTAAGATATAAGACAAGGAAGCTTTTTAATAAAGCAAAAAAGACAGGTGAATGGGAGGAGTATAAAAACACCCTCACCTGTTACAATAAGGCCATCAGAGAGGCTAAAAAGGAATCTTGGAGGAAGTTCTGTGAAGATGTATCAGACCTCTCCAGTACTGCCAAGCTTGTTAAAATCTTAGATAAAGGTAACTGTAACCAACTAAGTTCTATAAAACTTGAGAATGGTAGTTACACAAAATCTGGAAAAGAAACACTAAAAGAAATGTTAAGAGTACACTTCCAGAATCTAAAGAAATCAATATTGAAGACATGCATCGATCGGGTCTGGTTCCTCTTAGAGGTAACCGAACGATTGGTGTGTGCATAGAAGAATTGTTGAACATTCAAAAATCAGATGGGCGATTTCTACATTTAAGCCCTTCAAAGCCCCAGGTATGGACGGTATTATCCCAATGCAATTGCAAGAAGGAGTGGATATCGTCATACCGATTCTCTGCCGGATTTTTAGGGCAAGTATAGCACTAGGGTATCTCCCGCTGCAGTGGAGACAAACCAGGGCTATCTTTATTCCTAAACCTGGTAAACCAAGCTATACGCAAGCCAAATCTTTTCGACCTATCAGCCTTACCTCTTTTTTGCTTAAGACTCTAGAGAAATTGGTTGATAGACACATTAGAGATGAGATTCTTATATCACATCCTCTCACCAGTCAACAGTTTGCCTACCAGCAAGGTAAATCGACTGAAACGGTACTTCATCGTATTGTAATACTTTTGGAGAAAGCCCTTGAGCATAAGGAATTTGCTTTAACTGTCTTCATGGATATTGAGGGGGCCTTCGATAGAATCTCTATAGAAGCTATTGATGCAGCCACTCATAATCATGGAATTAATCCTACCTTAAGACGATAGTTGAGATCAATTCTAAGTGAACGTGTGGTCATATCCTCACTGCTCGGGGACAACTTAGCGGTCGCTACCAATAGAGGTTGCACGCAAGGAGGGGTTCTTTCTCCTTTGCTGTGGTGCCTTGTGGTGGATGAACTGCTGGTGTTTCTTGGGAGGTTTGGATGTGGCTGCATTGGTTATGCGGATGACATCTCAATAGTCGTTAGAGGTAAATTCCCTAAAACCGTATCAGAAGTCATGCAGGACGCTCTGTTACTGGTTGAAAAGTGGTGTAAAAAAGTAGGTCTTTCTGTCAATCCAGACAAAACGACCTTGATACCTTTCACAAGGAAAAAGAACTTGCATGAGCTGCAAGCTCTTACCTTCTTCGATAGGAAGCTTACCATTTCTCCGGAAGTCAAGTATTTGGGTGTTATACTTGACCAAAGAATGACTTGGAGACAACACTTGGAGCACTCGATTACGAAAGCAAAAAGAATCTTTTGGTCGTGTCGGGGAGCTATTGGTAAAACCTGGGGTATTAATCCAAAGGTTATCACTGGATCTACACTATGATCATTAGACCCATTCTCACATACGCTGCGGTGGGATGGTGGCCAAGGGTCAAACTTAAAACAGCTCAATGTGAGCTCAATAAGCTACAAAGAATGGCGTGCATAGGTATCACAGGGGCAATGAGAACTGCACCCACGGCTGCAGTGGAATTGCTACTGGGATTCTTGCCACTACATTTACATATTGAGGCTGAAGCCACTTTGGGAGCTTTAAGGCTTAAGACTGCGGATGAGTGGTGTGATACCCACTTGGCAAGCAGTCATACAAAACTCTACACGCAGCATTCGAGTCAGGAGTCTGTCCTGCTAATGACAACTGATAAAATGCTTCCCTATTATTATTTTGAAAGACCATTCAGCATACATTTACCAAGTAGAGCTGAGTGGGATTCTGGATCAATTGCTATAATCACAGATGAATCTGTTTGGTTTACGGATGGATCCAAGTCTGCCAATGGCTCTGGAGCAGGTGTGTATTACCTAACTGGCGGGTATGGTTTTTCTTATAACCTGGGTAATTTCACAACTATATTTCAAGCAGAAATCTTTGCAATTCTTGCTTGTGCCGGTATCTGTTTGGACAGAAACATCAGGAATAGGAATATTTATATTTTTTCTGATAGCCAGGCAGCACTGAATGCTCTGAATCAGTGCCACATTACTTCTAAGATCGTTTTCGATTGCCTCAAAACTCTGTCTTTACTGGCACAATTTAATAAAGTTCGTCTTTTTTGGGTGCCAGGACACAGTGGTCATGAAGGCAATGAGAAAGCCGATTCCTTCGCTAAGGAAGGCTTGGAGATGACCTTTATAGGTCCTGAACCTGTTATTGGCTTATCCAATAACATGATTAGGAAGATCTTTCTTAAGAAAATGAGAGCGCTACAGCTCAAGCTATGACACAGGCTTAAGGGACAAAGACAAGCCAAGATGCTAATTCAAGGACCAAACAATAAACGTTCCTCCGAACTTTTAATGTTACGGAAAAAGGAACTTGGTATTGTTGTTGGTTTACTTACTGGGCATTGTCGTCTCAATAAGCATTTATGGCTTTTGAACATAAGAGACAACCCAGTTTGTAGGAGATGTGATTCAGAAGATGAGACTTCCTCACACATCTTATGTAACTGTGAATATTACACAGCGCTTAGACACAAAATCCTAGGATCTTTCTTCTTAGAACCAAAGGATTTGATTAAGGTCCCTATAAACAAACTACTGGCATTTGCTGTAGCTACTGGTCTTTTTGGGGATTAAGGTTGGGAATAGATCTTACGTCGCGGTGCTAGGTATATTTACCACCCATCTTTGACATTACATTACATTCTAATTCTTCTTCGTCGTCTCCTTCTTCATCTTCTGCTTCAGCAGCAGCTTCACCTTCGGGAGGAGGAAGTGGCAGCAATAGGCACACAATTACATTACATTACCATTTCAATGACAAGCTCAGAAAGGCATGAAGAGAAATGGAACCCACATTGCTCCCCGATATGAGCTACGTCAAAAACAGACAAGAAACGTAAAATATCTCTTATTTGACGGAATTAGAAAATTGGCTCTCAATTTTCGGGCACAAGTGGCTGTTAAATTATAAAGAAAAATTTTATATATTTTACGTCTCTACTATTTAAGAGGAAGTGGAGTGCTTTTCAACTGCAAAGTTTTAAGGTTTCAAATAGCAACCCACTTTGAGAATGCCATAAATCTTCAATAAGAATAAAAAATCTCTCTAAAAAAAAAATTGACATCTGCACATTCTGATGCATAGAATAAATTTATTTCAGTAAGAATACTGTTTATTTTCAAAAGATAATCTCCCGACTGTGATACTTAATTCATAATAACCTTGGATTCAATCAAATTGGTGGTGGCCAAAATGGCATTAACTGGTTCTTTGCCGGCAACTTTTGGTTGTTGTTCCTTTGTTTAGTGGTATGTCACAGCTTGACTGGTGCTCACTAACCACTAGGCATTGAAATTTCCTGAATTTTACAGAAAGTTCTTAAGTCAGTATAATGATAGGACTGGTGAAGAAAACAGTGACAGGTGCAAATCACATGATTTTAGTGCTTCAGTGATAAGAACTATGAAGAAAAATAGGACTGTGTGATTTGGCTATCATTATGTAAAAGTTAACAGTCAATTTAAAGATCGAAACTTCCACAGGCAAAAAGATGGAGAATGTTGTTGAATGAGTTATGGATTAATAGTTGAAATTCTGACAATGGTATTAATAATAAATGGATCTATTTGATTAACAATTGTGAAGGCCATTCAGTAAATTTTACACTTTCAATTTTACACTTATAAGCTGAAACTTATAATAGGTTAATCTATTATTTTACAACACAATTTATTATAATTAACAATCAGACCATAGTCGCACAAAACAAAAAACTATACTAACAAATTAAGATCAGTTTTATGTTTTATATGTTCATGGTCTGATTGTTTATTATATTTATTGCACATGTTGAATTTGCCATTATTACATAATATTCAATCTTTGCAATATCTGATTATCAAATAGTGTGTTGTGTCGTGTCTTTCAACTCTTATTTATTTCACACATTAAAGTATCAAGTAAATATATAAGAAGCTGAAGTAGATGTTCTACAAGGAAGAATTCCATAACTACATATAGGATGTGTCCGGAAATGTCCGGTTGATGGATTGATCAACTGGCCGTTTGGGTATTACAGTTGCTGTTCATATATACTGGTTGACGTCAATTCAGATGGTGGCGGTTATCAACTATATCAACTGGCAAGAGAACAAGTTGATCCTGTCAACCAAGTTGGCAACTTACACACAGTGTATTCATATTGTAGTTGTTGTGATACTCAAGAGAGGGTGCTTTTCTCAATTCACCGTTTGATTATGTTGTGTGGGATTAGATTCTCTGCGTAATTGCCTATTCGTGTTCAATAAATATTTTTTGCACAGCCTACTGCTTATGTCAATCTTCATCATTCTCCTCGCCTTTGTAAATTTTTATTAAAATTGAAATGAACCAAAATACACAATCCAACGACAGCATTGGCCATTTTGAGCATCAACTGGTGGATAACACTGATAGCGGATAACACTAACACATTTGCAGCTCAACCAGACACTATCAACCGCTGTTGACATATACAAACACACCCATAAATATTAACTTCTAAACAAATCCTTATTATTTCAAACTCAACAGAAATAATAATTCTTGGAAAGTTTAATCAAAAATGTAAATAAACTCTTTCTTAAAATACCTTTTACAATTGATTATTTTCTGTTTCTTACTAAAGGGAAGTTAAAACTCTTCCATTATTTATTTATTTTAACTAATATATACAATAAAAACACACAAATATTTACAATTAATTATTTTAATTAAATTATTTAGGAATTTCTAATTAATATTTACAACAAATATTTTAAATAGTATTTACAATTATAAATATTTATTTCAGTTGATATTTACAATTAATATTTCATTTGATATTTACAATTAATGTCGTATTTACAATTATTAGTTCCAATTAATAATTTACAATAAATATTTTCAATTGTTACATTTATAATTACTAATTCAATTTTAAATAATTACAATTAGGATATTGTAGTAGTAAAAATTAATTTTTGTTCCTGTTAAAAAAATTTTTAAGTTAATGAATAATTTAATAAAAATAATTAAAAAATTAAAAAATCATACATCACATCCATGGACAGTTTCGAGGAAAGACATATCAGGCCGAAAATAAAGTTATTGCGGTTTTTCGGAATGTTGATTTTCAATGCTCTATTTTCAATTAAGTTTGTTTTCAATTGCATTGATTTTATATATCATTTTAAAGTGCGTTTTTCGCTCTTTGTAAATGTGATATTAATTTTACTTTCAAATATGTTTTCTAGGTTTCGCATGGTGTCGAATACCACATGGACCAAAAGCAAATTCGAACACTTTTCCTATTCAAGTTCAGATTAGCTGCTGAAACTGCTCGCGATATTAACGAGGCCTTTGGCCCTGGGACCACTAACGAACGTACTGCTCAATGGTGGTTTAAAAAATTTCGAAGCAGAGACGTGA
Source organism: Thereuonema tuberculata (assembly GCA_023159025.1). Taxonomy (NCBI): domain Eukaryota; kingdom Metazoa; phylum Arthropoda; class Chilopoda; order Scutigeromorpha; family Scutigeridae; genus Thereuonema; species Thereuonema tuberculata. Next base: position 349,215,941 of record JAFIDM010009631.1, read on the forward strand.
GTCTTGAAGATGATGCGCATAGTGGTCGTCCATCAGAGGTTGACAACGATGTCTTGAGGGCCATAGTTGAAGCCAATCCTCGCGTAACCTTTAGGGAGATTGCTTCTGAATTGGCCGTAACGCATACAACGATCTGTAACCATCTACAGCAAATTGGAAAAAAAAAAAAAAAACTTGATCAATGGGTGGCGCACGAATTGAACGAACGTCAAAAAAATCGTCGTTTTGAAGTGTCGTCTGCCCTTCTCTTGCGCAATTATTAATGAACCATTTCTCAGACGAACTGCAACGTGCGATGAAAAATGGATTCTTTATGACAATCGGCATCGATCGGCTCAGTGGCTAGACCACTACGAAGCTCCACAACACTTTCCAAAGCCAAAGGTTCACCAAAAGAAGGTTATGGTGACAGTTTGGTGGTCTGCGGCCGGTTTGATTCATCACAGCTTCCTGAATCCTGGTGAAACCATTACAACTGAAACGTACTGCCACCAAATCGACGTCATGCACAAAAAAATTCAACATTTACGTCCAGCACTGTTTAACAGAAATGGTCCTATCCTTCTGCATGACAACGCCGACCACACGTCGCCCAAGTGATCTTTTAAAAGTTGAACGAATTGGGCTACAAAACTCTTCCTCATCCACCATACTCGCCAGACCTCTCGCCCACCGATTACCACTTTTTCAAACATCCGACCACTTCTTGCGTGAGAAATGCTTAAATCCCAGAGAGATGCAGAAACGGCATTCAACGAGTTTGTCGCCTCCAGGACCCCCGAATTTTATTCAACCGGAATAACAAACCTTGTTTCTCGTTGGCAAAAGTGCATTGATTGCAATGGTGTTTATTCTGATTAATAAAATTTTGTTTGAGACGAGATTTGTGTATTTGAATTTGATAGTTCAAAACCGCAAGAACTTTCTTTCCGACCTGATAGTTCCCCATCATCAGCAAGATGATTTACAATTTCATGGGGATAGATTATATAACTTAAGAATCCTGACTAACCTATAACGACACCATTGATTGCAATTTTTTGAATATATTAACAATAAATAGGGGTGGGCGAGTACTCGAGTTTTCGAGTATATGTCGAATATTTTTTAATACTCGAAGCTCGAGCAAGTAGTGGAGACTACTCGAAAACGCGAGTCGAGAAATTAAAAAGGGTTGAAAATGCCGATCGCTATTATTTACATAAATGGGTTTGACAAATTAAAAACATACTTGAGTGTGTGTTGTTTTATTTAATCCTCATTCTTATAAATGAATACTGATTTAAAATTCGTATAATCAAGCAAGTAGAATAATTAATTCAACAGTCATCTATATTTTGTTCCCGAACACCGTAGTCGCTGCAGACGGGACAGACAGCATCGCAGACTGTACGTAGTAATCTTTATCGTATCAGTATCGGTAAAAAAAGTTCCTCTTAACATTGTTAAAAATAAATATATCTCGATTCTTAACATTACAAAAATTCCAGCATATTCAACAACAAGTTTGATATCCTTCCGCGTACTGCTGAAAGATTACGATATTACCGTAGTAGTATCGATTCACACCCAAATAAGATACACTTTGTTTCGATCATGCATTCACATTGCCACAGCCAAAGTCCAAACTTTAATCCATTCTAGTTAGTTTTCCCCAGAAATATGAAATCAATCAACACAACAGTGCTTAAAGTGGTCATAGTATCAGCTGATTCCTTTTGAATACATCGCGCTGTACTTGCCAGACTGAGTTAGTATAACAGCCAGCCACCAGTATCGCTAGCATCTCTCGGGAGACATTTATTGAGTTATAATTTACATGTTGCAATTGTAGTTTATTAGGGTACTTTACTTACTTGATTAATTCTAAATGTAATATTAGAATTATATTAGGTCTAATTAATACTTACCTGACACTATTTTATTTACACATGACCCTTTTTTTTTACTATATTTGTATCTTGAAGTATGGTCATTTCATATAAATTCATCAATTTATTTACACATTTTAACATTAAAAGTAAAGTAAAAAAAAAAAAAGATTAAGTCAAAACTTTATAATTTTGAGTTATACATTTGTAGGCCTATATAATTGTAAACCAATATCTTAGAGATAAGGAACATTGTTTGTTTTAAATTTTATAATAAAACTACTGAAAACTAATGGCGGAGTGCACCAAACTTCAGTTAACTTTGATGACTGCAGTTTGGACGGAGCTAAAATTGTGGGGAGTGCTGCTCCACAAAAATGTTAGCCTTTCTTTTAAAATTGTGTGAAAGGAAACAAACATGTATAAAAAGAAATTTATCAAGTTTCTGAATAAATTTTCTTTTTATACATGTTTCCTTTCACACAATTTTAAAACAAAGGCTAAAATTTTTGTGGAGCAGCACCCCCCACTAATTTTAGCTCCGTCCAAACTGCAGTCATCGCAGTTAACTGAAGTTTGGTGCACTCCGCCATAAGTCTTTTACTTATAACCCGTGCTACTTGACTCGACTCGAATAAAAAAACCACTACTCGCCCACACCTAACTATAACCTATATAATCTATCCACATGAAATTGTAAATCATCTTGCTGATGATGGGGAACTATGTCTTTCCTTGAAACTGTACATGGATGTAATGTATGATTTTTTAATTTTTAATTTTTTAATTATTTTCATTAAATTATTTATTAACTTAAAAATTTTTTAACGGGAACAAAAATTAATTTTTACTACAACTATCCTAATTGTAAATATAAAATTGAATTAGTAATTATAAATCCCACCCAAAACATTCCATGTAAAATAAGTTGCCAAGACTCATATGCTCATAACGCTTTCATTGTTAAAAAGATATGAGATCTCATGTAGAGCCAAGCCCCTAACTCTACAAGCCCTAACTCTAAAAACCCTATATCTTGGTCAAAACGTATGGCTTGGCCGTTTTGTAGCTGTCGCACAGACAATCCCATGGAGTTATGTAAAGGATATGGAGTATGTCAAGGCATACTTTTTGACCAAGATAGTAGGGTTTTTAGAGTTAGGACTTGCAGTTAGGGGCTTGGCTCTACATGAGATCTCATATCTTTTTAACAGCGAAAGCATTATGAGCATATGAGTCTTGGCAACTTATTTTACATGAAATGTTTTGGGTGGGATTTCATTTCTTTTTGTAAGATGAGATCTGATAACTTTTTAACAGTGAAAGCGTTATGA
>JAFIDM010009631.1:349246700-349266652 GCA_023159025.1 Thereuonema tuberculata
TGCAAATTTAGCAGTTGAGCGAGGCCATTGACTGCGTACGCACGGGAAGAAAGATAGAAAGGAAAACATCGGTCGACCTTCTTCAAGCAGCGGCTCCTACATGTTTGATTGGGAGGAGGGTGATCGCTTCTCGTTCGAAGACAGCGACCGCTTCGAAGAGGACTCGCTGTGTAGCTGGATCAGCGAGCCGGAGAGCCTCTGCAACAACTGGCGGGGATGGAAGAAACAGAATGCCGACAGGCCAACGACGGGCCTCGCGCAAGACCGCACCCACGAAGGTAAGACTCCCCCAAACATTTTCCCATCTCTCCCAGGAGACGAACGATCTTTTGAAATATGAGAAAACCCGAGTTCTTACGTCTCCCAAAGTAGGCAATTTATATCAATACATTGGTTCACTGCAAAATGATCATTTTTATTTCATGACCATTTATCTATAATCAGTTTTTTGTATGCTTCCAGCATTTATTTATTTTATCTTAACACTATAAGTATCTTGGAAGCAACGAAAGTTGAGTGGGATTCAAGCGGAGGACTTCAAGGAAGCATCGATTGTTTACTCTTTATTAGTTTTTCTTTCTCTAGTCTCTTAATTGCAAAATCCTTCTTCCAGGAGCATCCTAAGATATGTAGTTAAATGAAGGATTCTAGAGGGAAGGGAAAGCCTGAAAAACTCTTTGAATCTCACTATTTTCTCTCCTTAGAAGGAATTAGGTGGGCATTTGAGGCCCCATTTCTATATAGAGGCACATTCGGCACTCGTTGCTTTCCACTTCAAAAAATCCTTTTACCCCTATTCTCTTGGGAAGCCTACAACCAATTTCTCTTATCATTCCTTTTATATGAACCTAAAAATCGCCTCCGATTCTCTCCGTTTGGCTCCACTAATCCCTAGTTGTCTTGTCGGTTGACCTTTTTCACCTGGGCAGGTTAGGCCTAACTTCAAGCTTTGTTGATGTTAGGCCTAAGGTTTTCACCCTGTCTTTTCACCATTCTTCAGAACTTCTCGGCCATTTCCCCTTCATAGTAATTATCCACGAACATTTTATATCACCTAAAACATACTAATGTGCTTTAGATACACGCGATTTTAGATTTAATGGCCGAAAAAGATAATTAATGTTGAATAGAATAGCATCTCAATTTGTAAGTTATTTTATAGTTAAAAACCCTATGAAATAAAAAACAAACAAACTGATAGTTTTTAATCATAGAACAACCTAGTTTTTATTATGAAATATAGTTATTTATATTTGGCTACACGGAAATATCTTTAAATAGTTCAGATTTATCCCAACATTGCTTTTCATTTGTCAGCTGCAAAATGTATTTACTTTCGTCAGAATGTGCAGTAATGCAATAATAAATTTGCTTTTCTTAGTTCTTGAGAAAAAAAAAAATTGTCTGAAATTATTACTATTTTCTTTTTGTATTAGATTCATTTGAAATTAAAAAACTAATCAACGTATATAAATTACTTTTTTAAAAAAGTTAAATTTATTTCTGTTAAGCAAAAAGATCAAATATTATTTATTGGCCAATTTCCATGCTTTATTTTGTCACATGAGATTGTAAATAATTTCTCCTGTTTACTGATTCAAAGAAATTATCCAAAATTGCAATAATTTTCTTTTCCAATTTCAAATTTTGATGTATATTGTTATAAATAACTTTTGATCGCTAATTTGACGTTTTAATTTGTGCATTTTATTTGCCGTACATTTCAACAATGCAAACGTAAATAAGATAGGGCGCCATTTTTCAATACTTAGTAAAACATTGGCGGGGGTAATGCTCTTGGATATTAGCTCGAATGTTGAAGGGACTTAATACAAGTCAGCTAAATCTTTGTTCATTTAATATAAACAAAAGATATCTCTTAATTGATAGTCTACTGGCCTACATTATTTATGTACATAGCGCTAAAGACGAATTCATTCGCTACTCCTCGAAGTTGATAGACTAATTGGATTGTCGTGGAATCGCGAATATCGGAATTTAATTTTTTTTTTTCTTTGAAAAGATTATAAACTGTTGATGCACAATTAGGTTTAAAGCTACATCAAAAATTCGAAAGGATATGCCTGCTGTATTAAGCATTTAATGTTTACCTGTAAAATGTAAAATAAATGCTAATAAAACATAATTACCAAATTAATATTTAGATATTTTGAGATCTTAGAGTAAGAATATTTATTTATATAGATATTTAGCAGTTTATTGCTTTTTATTTCTTTAGGAATCATATAATCACTAATTAAAAAAAAAAATAGTGTTCCCATCTTGGGAATACTTTTTTTTTTACTCCGCATAAAAGTGCTCGAAGATTCTGTAATTCCGTATAATTACGAAATAAAAATATTTGGGATAATTATTTGTTTTTAAGAACTTGTTCTGTTTTACAGTAGAATTATTTCTGTAACTACTTAAAATTAAATGTCCGCATGTCATTAAAGTATTCTCGGTATAGTTTTTGAATGGTTATTAATAGAAATGGTTGCTTAATTCAGATTTTTTTTAAAAAAATCCTTCTCTGTGTGTTTCATTTTTCTGAGAAAGCTTCTCAAGGTGTTTTGTACTGCAGGTGCTATCCTGTATAATCACAGCTTTTCCACCCCAAGGACAATAGAGTTTGTTGTTACGGACCCATGCCCTGAGGGCTACCACCAGTGCCTTTGTACTGCTCAGCTGTTCGCCTCGAATTAAAAAAAAAATAAGAATTGAATCTTTTGGTGGGGAGGGGGGGGGGACAAAACTCTTGCCTGGAGGCGAATATTAATTAGACAAACTTTAAAACCCACTGAAGTGGAATTGAAATAGTGCGCGAAACGACATACGAGATTCATTAAATATTCAGTAATAAGTTTCACAGACGGTAGTTAATGACAATCCAAAACGTAAACATCGAATTAGATTTCCTTTATAATAGTTAATAGTAGGTTGATATTTTCGTTGAAAAGACTTAGGCCCTAAGAATCGTTTATTTTAAAACTGAAGAAAAAAAACAACAAAACATTGATTAAAACTTTTCAATGTGAAAACTTGTTGGAATAAAAATATTTTCAGATGTTAAAATGTAAAAAAGATGAAAAGGAACTGATGTTAAAAATTATCTTTGTTAAATATATAACATGGTGTTTAAAATTTATCCTTAAAAACCTTTACTTTGATAATCATTAAAAAAAAATAACTGCATCATTTTTAGTCTAGTAAAATTCATCAGTATTTGATTTTCGAATAATGAAGGTTTTTGTCTAATTGTTATTATTGGAAAGAAGTGAATTGTAAAAGGACAATAGATAAGGTAAGAGTGACTTGTGAAATGTTTATTTTTCTTTTGTCTGTGAGACACTATCAGATACGAATTGCAAACTTTTAAATCCTTATCTAGCGCTATGTGGTTGATGATTAGGAATCTTTAACCTTTATGGCATTTTTTTTATAAATATTTTATCTTTTTTGTAGTCTCTGTTTAACAAGTAACTGTATAAAGTATTCATAATTTCCAATAATATATTGTATATTCTTAACTCGGTAGAATTCTTTGAAGTTTTCAGGCGTTTCATTTATTTATTTGAAGTATGATTAAAAAATTTCAAGATACACTATATTAAGTAAAAATCTAAGCATTCCTAAATAATTAAAAGAATACTAAATTTAAAAGCCAATTATAGTTATTGCAAAGATTTTTTTTTAATTAAACTGAGGCACTAATTTTATACATATTATATATATATAATAGGTTTGTAGGTTTTCTGCAACAAAGTCCAAGTTGCAATTAAATCAGCTGCTAGTTTTAATCATAGTATTCAGTTAAGGCTAGGCCTTTGGATTCAACTGTTGCGATATTTCAATCAGATTTAGATAAGTTTTTGGCAGAAGGTAAAAATGTAAAACCTATGCTTAAAATGAAAGTTTATTTTTTTAATTGTTTAATTACCATTATGAGAAATTGAAAGTTTTGTGCATCTAGATTAATAATTCTTCTGTTAATGCAACAAAAAAGGCAGAGTAAATTAATGTGTATGACATTGCTTTGTTTGTTTAAATAGGTTATTTCTGAAATCATAACTAATTAGTACAGAGTTTTCAGTGTCTTGAGATGATAATATTGAATAACGGATAATGAGAGAAATTTAAAAAACAATTTTTAATTTATTACTGTTGTTCACAGCATTTATCTCATCTAGTGAAGTGTCAGTTGACTGAAATAACATAACAGGACAGTACGCAGTGTAGTGTTTTGCTTTGATTTGTTTTGTTGTGCTGTGTTCATTACTAAACGTGAGATTTGCAATAAAATATGATAAAGACTTAAGATTTTTTAATGAAATATCTTTGATCCAAGTTAGAAGTAATTCACAGCGGTAATTTGAAGCTAAAATTTATAACAGTTTATTGACAGCTTTGAACTTGTAATCAGGTAATAATTCTGTAATATTTAAACTGTTGAATTTCTATCCTAAATCATAAAGAAGAATAAGTTAAAAAATAAAATAAGTTGAGGAAAAAGACAAAAAAGAAATTTAGTTTTTTCTGAAAGTAAAATAATCAATGAAAATCATTATTTCAGAGATTGTTTGAAATATAAAACCCCAAATTAAAAAGAATTTTGAAACGTTCACATCACGTTCCAACAATCTGATGTATATATGGTTAAAGTATTCTGAATTTTATAATTGAAAGTACTTTATATGCAATACTAAAGAGTGTGATAGTTTTGACATTCAAGTAGGTTGCCCTTCTTAACGTGTGACATATTAATCTTTTCTCCCATTGATGGGTTTGTAATTTCTGTTCTCCAAATGTTTTGTATTACTTTGCATAATCTGCTAATGAATTTATTACTTTCTACTTGCTCAGTTCCATGTTTATCCATCTATTATTATTATTATTATTATATCGAAAAAGCTTCAAACCATGGGTTTCCCCAGCTAAGACAATATGGCGGGTCAAGGACCAAAGCACATATTGCCAAGTGTAAAAAAAAAAAAAGTTTGGAAGAATAGTTAGGGATGTGTGGTTGTGTCCATAAATTTCCTAACTATGCATGTTGTGTTGAGTACCACAGCCATCTGGAGTTGTGTATAAGTGTTTTTATGAAGTCCTAGTGTGCTGAGGCTGTGGTGCAATGTGTGAGGCACCAGACCAGTGGTGGACAGGACGATGGGTAAAACACGCACTCGGTCCTGCCTCCACTGCTTTTGGAGCTCGTGTGCTAGATCGGTGTATTTGTTGATCTTGTCTGCGTGAGTTTTCTGCATGTTCTTGCTGATAAGCACTGCAATATCAATGAGGTAGGTCTCTTTGTTGACCTTATCAACAAGTGTGATGTATAGTTTTATCTGTGTGAAGGGGACGGTCCCAGGACAACTTATGTGAGGGTGACTAGTATGCTTTGTGGTGTGTACTTGTAGTATGGGACCGTGTTCTGAATAAGTGAGTATTTGTGTGCTAGCTGTTGATGAACGATCGACGCTCCCTGATTGTGTCGGTGGAGGTAGTCTGTTGGGGAGAGAAGGGGCCACCCTGATATTACGTGGTCGATCGTCTCATGCCTAGTGTGGCATTTCCTGTATCTGTTGTCATGTGTGTTTGCGTCGTGTAGAATGTGTTTCTTGTAGTTGCGTGTGGGGATGACTTGGTCCTGTATCGTGATCATGAACCCTTCGGTCTCCCCAAACAGCTTACCACTCAGCCATCTATTCGACGCTTCCATGTCGACATGAGGCTGTCCGAGTTCGTGGCGATGTCTGCCATGGAGTTCCTTACGAGCCCATGATTCACGCAGCTGCTGTATGTGGATGTCGGGGGTGGTGAGTGTTAGAGAAGGGTTTGCGAGGTCCAGGGGTGTGAGGTGAATGTCGGCCTTGACAATGGCTGAGTGGAGTGAGGAGTATTGTGCTCTTTGGTGGCCCAAGTGTGTATACTTGTTTTTTGTATAGATTGATGAGATTGATGAGTCCTTGGCCTCCCTCCTTGCCGGGAAGAGTTATCCTTTCCGTAGCGGACTTGGGGTGGTGCATGTTGTGTTTCGTGAATGTTGTACGTTGTAGTGCTTCGAGTTCAGTGTTTGTCCATGGAATTATGCCGAATGAATTTATTAGTGTGGGGACGGCAAAAGTATTGATGGCTTTAATTTTAATTCTGGCATTGAGTTGTGTTTTGAGGATGTTGTGAACGCGAGCACAATGTGTTTTCTTGAGTGTGTTTTTGATGTTTACGTTGTCAATGAGGCGCGCTTGCTGGAAGCCTAGGTACTTGTAGGTCTCCCTCTTCCATGGATTGGTTGGCCAACCCATGGTCCAGTTCAAAACCCTCCAAATTCGAAGTCTTCCCGCGTGTTATACGTAGCTTGCGGCATTTGTCGATTCCAAATTCCATCCCAATGTCTTTGGTGAACTGTGTTGTGTTTTGTTGTAAACTAGTAAGCTATGCATTGTTTGTGGCGTAGAGTTTAATATCATCCATGTAGAGTAAGTGTGTGATTTTGTATGGTGTCAGAGTGCCTGAGGTAAGCCTATAACCGTGTTTTGTGTTGTCTAGCATGTGGCTTAATGGATTCAAGGCGAGGCAGAACCAAAGAGGACTCAAGGAGTCTCCCTGGAAAATACCTCTCCTTATGGGAATGGGGACTGTAGTGTTGGAGGTGCGTAGGTGTAATGTTGTGTCCCACTCTTCATCGTGGCATCCGAGAATGCCGTGATCTTGGGGTGTACTTTGTAGAGTTGAAGAGTGTGTAAAAGCCAGGAATGGGGGACTGAGTCAAATGCCTTCTTGTAGTCAATGTATGCGATGTGTAAGTTCCTATTCTTCGTGCGCACCTGCCGCAGGATTACTGAGTCAATAAGGAGTTGCTCCTTACAACCCTGGGAATTCCTGTGAGAGCCCTTCTGCTTTTCTGAAAGAATGTTATGTGTCTCGATGTGTGTGTAAATTTTGTCTGCAAGGCAGGAGGTGAGTTTAAGTGTGGGGAGGCAAGTGATTGGACGGTAGTTTGCAGGGTGCGCTGTTTCAGTGTTCTTGCTCTGTAGATATGTGACACCCTGTATGAGGAAAAGAGGCATATGTTCTGGGTGCTGGATTATGTCAGTGAGTGCAAGAGCTAGCTTCCCATGCAGGGGACGTGAACCTCTTGATCCTGAAGTTCTGAACGCCGTCTGCACCAGGAGCCTTCCAGTTGTGTGCATGTTTTAGTGCTGTCTGTAAGTCTGCGAGAGTAATATCATGGAAGGGCATGAAGGGTAAGTGTTCAGCGAGTTGTTGTTCCTCTGTGACCCATGGTGTTTTGTCATTGTGGGGGATGGGGTTGGACCATAGAGACGACCAGTATTCATGTAATGCCTCACTGGTGGGAGTGTTTGTGTTGGGTGTAGTGGAGGGAGATGTAAGGGATCTGTAGAATTTTTTCTCATTGTATTGGAAAGTGTTGTTCTGTTGTTTGTGTAGAGTGCATGTTTGTATCTTTGTAATCTTTTTGTAAGTGCACTTAGTTTTTGTTTTAGTGTGTCAAGATGTTCCTGAACCAGGTTATGATGGTTTGAGTGTGAAGGGCGAGTGTTTATGTGCTTGAATATCTTTCTAACCTGGGACATAAGTTTCTTTGTTTTGTTTCCTGCACAGTATTGTGTGAGCCTGGCTATGTCTCCTCTAAGGTTGCTGATGCGGTCCTCAAGGCGACGTCTCCAAGGGGGGATGTATTCTTGTGACCGTGCAGTGGTAGGTATGTGGTGGTTGTTTGATTCCAAGTGCCCGAATGGTTCCCTGTGCCGCGCAGTAGAGTGTTGTATGTATGTCTTCTAATGTTTGGATATTGTCAAGGTGTTGTGGGATAGTGTGTGTGTTGAGATGGTATATGACTGTGGCGAGTTGTTTTGATGTGAGTACTTTGGGGAGTGGAGGCCTGAGTGTGGGGTCTGTGCCTGTATATTGTGCTAGTGTGGTGTAGAAATTATCATGTGCTGCTTGTAGTATGTTGTTAGTTATATTGTTGGGGCATGTGGACTGAGGGGTAGAGATTGCTTCTGTGTTTTCCATAATGGTGTCTTCTGGTGTGAAGTGGTGTGGTGTCCTGTGGTTGGATTCAGCAACTTCTTCCCTAATTTGTGCAAGTATGCATGGGAGAATAAGATTGTTTACTACTATGGAACGTCACTGATCCGCTACCGCTAAGCCCTAACGATGGATAACGTGTGGTGAAAGCATGGTGTAGTGCCTGTCTGTATCCTGTGAGTTGAGTCCCTAATTTTGTAATGGTGTAGAAGTCGCGCATAAGATCCTGTTTCATCTGTGATGACCATCAGATGCGCTGGCGTGGTTTCCCAGTCTTGGTGGTTGCCTGCTCTGACACAGACGAAACACTTCCGACCGTTCGGGCTGGATGGTGTTGCCCGGGCATTGTGGTAGCCATACTACAGGATGGAATGCCACTTTCTCCACCACCACCTGCGGGAGACTGTAGTATATTTTTCGAACGGAGGCCTCTGCCTAACCCCCGAACACGGGTGACTTTATCCTGCGCCACACCCGATGCAGCATGATCTATATTAGAACGAGTTCTCATCATAGATGGTTGGACCCTTTAGCCTACCCTAAAGCTAGTGCAGTTCCCGCCCCCACTGCGAGGAGGTAGGGTCCATGGTGGCTTATTATTATAATTATTATTATTATTAAACTTTCTAAGGGTTTTTTTTTTTTTTTTTTTTTGCTACTTCATTTGCCTTTCAAGTGTTCAGTTCTGCAGTTGGTTCTCCTACTGGATCTTGAACTTTGGATATTCCTGATCAATTTCTGTACTACTTCATATACCTTCTGGAAGTATTTTATCTTTTAATTACTTTAAAGCTCATTGTTAATTTATTTCTCCAATGCTATTTCTATACCCAGTATATATCTTGGAATTCTTTCCCGTTACAGTAACCTTTTTATTGAATTTCTTGCTTTCTTTTGTTAAACTGCACCCTTCATTTAAGTTGCTCATCAAGATGCTTTCTTTTTATTTATTTTGTGTAGCTTATTCTCTCATCATCTTACCTTCTTGTACTCCTAGTACTTCTTTAATAGCATAATTTTTTATTGATTTTTTTTTGGTAAAACATCAGAATACGGTGCATGCCTTCAATGAACTTTTTTTCTCAACTTGTGATGTCACAAGTGTGTGAGGACTATATTCAACACTGCGGATTTCGTAGAAGGGGTGAAGATATTGAAAATGGGGGACTTGCTAGAAGGGCCCTCCTCTCAATTCACATAATTTCGCTTACTTTGTTTCTTTATTGGGTGTGTATTTTGAGAATACACTGTTTCAATGGATGATACATATTCTTTTCTGTTAGGCCTATCAGTCATCGCTGATCAAACCGTATGATCATGAAAAATCAGAAAAAATGGTTCTTCCTGACAGAATAAACCTGTTGATGACGTTCAGCAACATTTTACATCCATGTATCAATGATCGAAGATAATTGAAATCACATTTACCCACAGAGAACCTGTGAGAATCATTTATTTCGGCCATTGCTTGGAAACGAAGTAAAAAAACATGACCGACCAAACCACGTGATGTCAATACCAATTTATGTATACCTCTGCGATGAAACAACTGCAAACAGTCACCGAAGCAAAATATCCTTATGAACCATCTGATTGGCTTGCACCGGATACCCTGCTTTAACCTTTTTTTCTTTTCACATTCTTCATAAAACCAGCTTTTTCAGCTCTTCTTTTCTCTCGTTTACCAATCTTTATTTTAAAGAAAGTTCACTTTCCTTCATCCTATTCATTTTCCTCTAGCTTTGTGGAAAGCTCTTCAATTCTATTGTGTGTCTTGCTTAAATCAGAATGTGATTGATCTGATTTTCTGTTTTGCCATCTGGAGATCTCTAAGGACTTGATGTATTTTCTTATGTGGAAACTTAGCATTAACTAACTAGGTTGTATGCAGCATCAAGAGCTATTAATTTCAGACCATTATTGTTACTTTTATTTCCTGTCTTGGTCCTGTCTTCGACTAGCTTCTTGTAATTTATCATAAAAGCCGTCTTTAAATGTCATCTCATTAAAAATGTCTGTGGATGCAAGAACATTTATTAGGCTATAACTCATGTTTCTGAAATCTTACTCTTAATCTGAGAGTGCATATTCTGTGGTCTTTGATGTGAAATCCATCACAAGATATTTTATTCTTTTCCTGACAATAAATCTTCATCCAAATTCATGTTTGTTCTTTTTGGCAGCTGTAATGAAAATATTCTTTTTTCACTCTTATTTCAGTAAAGTAACACATTTTCTAGATTACTGTTATATAGTCTCTGTGCTTCAACACTTTCTCTAAACTCAATAAAGATGCAATTTTAACACACATTAAGCTTTTATCTAATAAAAGATAAAAGCTTAACGTGTGTTAAAATTGCATTTAATAGAATAAGAAATCACCAAACCCACCAAAATTTGTTAAAAGTCTTTATAATAAAAATGTTTAAAAATACATTACGGAAAACCAAAAACAAGAGCTTTCGAAATCTTGTGCGATTCCCTGTCAATCAAATTTGAAGACTTTTTTTAACAAATTTTGGTGTGTGGTGTGATTTCTTATTCTATTAAACTCTTTCATAACTCTAGCTTTATATAGGGACTGTAAATTCTATGTTCCTATTCTTAAATCTTTTATTTTTCCGGTTGTTTCCCTACTACTTGCATCTTGATTCTAACACTTGTTTTTAGAGAATGAGATTGTGGATCTTCCCCCCCCCCCATCCCACACACACACACACACACACACACAATCTGGAGGGTGAGGCCTCTGTATTTATGATCTTCTAATGGCCAGTTGCACAAAAGTAACATTTATCTACCGTTTCCATGAACCGAGTTCAGCTTTAACCTGGAATCGAAGTTCAGCCTTGTTGCACCAAGCAACAGCAGGCACAACTGAACTGAGGTTCTGTGATCTTGGTTCATAGCAGCGGAAATACGTCATGCTTTCAAAGCTGATTCCCGATTGGTTATAAGATTCATCTTTTTTTTGCAAGAAATCAACCCATTGGATTGTTTTCAACAGTTTTCCTTTGTCTTAGCAGTCAACAATCTCATTACGAAAATGGAGAGTTTTTCAGGAATTAAAAAACTGAATTCCGCCGAGTCCCTAATTACATAGAGACAGAAAAAAAACAACTTTTAATTGCTATAATTGAATCGTATATACACATTTTAGAATGTAAAAAAACTGATGCAAAATATTACTAATATACAGGGTGTACCTGAAATGTCCTGCCAAACTTAAAGGTTATATTCAATCATGCAAAACAGTGAATAAATGTCATATAAACATGAGTCTGGAAATGCTTTTTATTTCCAAGATTCATATCACGATGCAACAATACAGAGGTATTGGCCGTACAGCCACTCTGTTTCACTGAAAGTGCTTGAAATGTCCTCAACCGGCCACAATGCACACAACACAACGTTCTTCCATCAACTGCTGAACACTGTTGAAGACGCCAGGTGCACGTCGAATTGTGTTGCACCCTTCCACTATGCAATCATGCAGTGCGGGGGCATCAGGAACCAGTATGGTGTACACTAATGCTTTAAGATAACCCCATACGAAAAAGTCCAGAGCATTTAAATCGGGGGGGGGGGGGGAATGAGCAGGCTATGCTGTTGGTATCCCTCTTCCAATCCAATGGTCAGGATAACGTTGGTTCAGAAGTCGTTGGTCTGTACGTCTGAAATGAGATATGTCCACTTTTGGGGAGTATTGAACATTACATGTCACGATTACTGAGGAGCAATTTAATGACTACGATACCATGTTAAACCAACACCTCTGTATCGTTTCATAGTTCATATCTTGGAAATACTGTATTTCCAGACCCATGTTTATATGACATTTATTCGTTGTTTTGCATGATTGAATACAACCTTTAAGTTTGGCAGCACATTTCACGTTCGCCCTGTATACTGATTGCGAAATATTCTGTCTTTTGGATACAAATGATGCAACTCTGTTAACAACTTAAATTCCTCTTCACAGTCACTGTCCGACGAATCAAATAAATGTAAAGTTGTCATTTTAGAAAGTTATTTCTGATAGTAATTTAAAAGATGATCATTTAGAATTTAAAAATGAGGGGCAATTTTTAGCAATATTTTAAAGGCTTTTTATTATATAGTTGCATAATAATAGTATTGTGTTAAAAAGTGTGAACTCTTGGGAGAGGCTTTTGTAAAGGATTGGTGAAAAACTACATCTATCTCTTTCCATTTTAAACAAATATAAAGGTATTAGTCCATTGTTGTTGTGTTAACCAGTTAGTCCTCAAAACATAAATGCTAAATAATGTATAGAGTTCTTGATTGAAATTGTTACATTACCAAGTTCTTATGCATTTGATAGCTAGAGAAACAATGTCTTACTATTTATTTTTTTATTATCCTCATTTTCTTTTTCTTCAGAACTTTGATTATTGTAATGTAAAAGATGGGTGGTAAATATTCCTAGCACCACGACCTAAGGTCTATTGTACTTTCCCCAACCTTAATCCCCAAAAAGACCAGTAGCTACGGCAAATGCCAGTAGTTTGTTTATAGGGACCTTAATCAAAGAAGAAAGATCCTAGGATTTTGTGTCTAAGCGCTGTGTAATATTCACAGTTACATAAGATGTGTGAGGAAGTCTCATCTTCTGAATCACATCTCCTACAGACTGGGTTGTCTTTTATGTTCAAAAGCCATAAATGCTTATTGAGACGACAATGCCCAGTAAGTAAACCAACAACAATACCAAGTACCTTTTTCCGTAACATTAAAAGTTCGGAGGAATGTTTATTGTTTGGTCCTTGAATTAGCATCTTGGCTTGTCTTTGTCCCTTAAGCCTGTGCCATAGCTTGAGCTAACTTTGATTATTAGTGCCAGTCAACATTGCATAGAGTATGTATACATACCCAAAATCTGTGGCTTTGAGTGACTAAACTTTCTGTTATGTCAGGTATAATAACTTCGAAGTGAGGACATATGCGGGTCATTCCACAGAAAACGTACCTTTTTACGTACAAGGCAATTATTTACTTAAGAAATATTCAAAGTTCTTCTTTCAGTGGTTATAAACAGCAATACAAACGAAGGAAGATATGAACATTGGTATTCTTTGTTCTTTCATTTTATTTCTATTAAATTTTTAAACAATAGTGAAGATATGTATACCTCCGTTACGTGTCACAAGTGCTTCGTCAGAAGGGTGGTTAATTATTTCATGAATTTAAGGAAATATTGAATAAGTGAGTCATATTGTATTTCTTACATTAAAAGGTGAACTTCAGTTCGACATAAAAAAAAATGAGAAAAATTTAGCTTGAACATATGTTTTCAGGTTTGAAAGTTTGTCACAGACTTTCCCTGTATCCTCCGTTCTGAAGATATTTTAACAAATTCCCATTAGATGGCAATGGTATTCACAAAGAGTGGATGAAGGAGGAAAAGACGCCACTTTGTTTTAGCTCTATCTTGTGTTTGGAGTAAAATAGTATGGTTTAACTATATTCTATCTAACAGTTTCTTCAGGATTCTCAAGACGGTTCTAATCTTTGTGTATCCTCCGTTCTCAACTTAGACAAATAAATAACATTGAGAAAATACATAGAACTTGTTGAAGTTATTCTTAAATACGATTCAATTACATTTTAAAGGATGTTCACGAGCTAACCTCACAATAAGCATGACAAACTAGGGAAATTTTGCAGAAATGTATCCTCCGTAGATGTATCCTCCGTTACATTAACATTGAATGGAGGATATTAATTTCGTAACAGAGGGTAAAAAATCATTTATTTAAATACTATGAGTCTCAATAATTGATTTAGTATATGTACTATATTGTTTATTATCATTATCTCAATAATTAATTTAAAATATTTATGATTTTGGAATATTTGTTTATTATTATCGGTAAATTTCCTTTCTGCTATTTTGCGATAAGTTAATGTTCTGTTTAACCACTCATTTTAAGAATAAATTGAAATTTTACTTAAATTATGAGTTATGCTTTTAAAATATGGTAGATTTCATTACTGTATCTTATACTCTGTTACAGTTGTGTATCCTCGTCCATATCAAAATTTTATTTTATTCCTTATTTCATGAAAAAGGAAGAAACAATGTAACAATTCATTTTATAATTCATAGAAGCAATAATACTGCTTAGAAAATAAATTTCAGATTTATTTGTCAATATTTTTTTTTTAACATTTTTGTCTCTTAAAAGTTACGTTTTCTGTGGAATGACCCATGCCCTCTGTTTTACAGATAAAGTATATAGTTGATTTCTTGAGAAAGTATTACTAATAAACTTATATTCTCCAGTAGAAAATAAAAAATAATAATAATTTGCTAATATTCTTACCTACAGTGGACGAATAATAATAGATTTATTAGTGCTAATAATAAATTTTAGATAAAATCGGTGAACCACAAGTTAATGTAGCATTTCAAGAAATGTGTTTATTGTCCAAATTTTATATAAATGTAAATTGGGGTGATATAAACTGGAATAATTCATTATTCATTTTATAAGAATAGGAACGTTGAACACGGAATTAATATTGTTTTAAAAATAGCAATAGAGTCTGTATTTCCTTTTCTTGAGTGCCACACGAGGAGTTGCTATCTTCTATAGCTTAAACAGTACATTGCTGTCTGGAACCCAAGAGCAAATTGCAATTTTTCATTATTAAATGTAAAACACTAATTACTTGATTAAAGTCATTACACATTTATAAGTGTTTATATTCTGTACTTAGAGGAATAATGCAAAAATATATTTTTTTTTTTACTGGTGTCTTTCTTAATTTTCATAACTAAAACTAATGAAATTTATGAAATGAGATTTCAATTTTAATTAAACTTGCATGACTGCTAATAACTGCAAAATAAAATATTAGTAGGCAATTTGAAATTTTGCTGTGTTTAATGAACTAATATACAATGTTACCTCCGAATAACGGACAGTCACGGGACCAGAAGTTTCGTCCGTTATTGGGAGGTGTCCGCTATTGGGGACGACTATCTTTGTTTCATTTTTTAGCTTACAGCATGTCATTTAATGAAAAATTACGTACAATCTTAAATAAATTTCTACAATTACCATTGCGATATGAGAGAATATGAACAATTGCAAATTATTTATTATATTCCTTTTTAAATGAGTGCTAATCCGTTTGTCTTACATAAAATAATGACAAAATCAATTACAGTAGGCCTATATAGAAAATTAATTTCTAGCCATCCATTTCATGCCTTAAACATGTCCAATCCTAAAGTTTGACCGAATCTCTGGTTTTTTTCTTGAAGCAAAACACCGCTTATTGGAATGTTATTTGCATGAACAGAGGGGAACCATTTTATGACCATTTCGTCGATTTTGCTTGTTTCAGTTTTAAGAAACTTCAAAATCTTTGAAATTTCGTTTGAATTCACCATCCACATTTTTCTAATCTCATCTTTGTCCTTCAAAAGTCACTTATCTGAGTTTTTCCAACTTTTAAACGTTCAGCAAGACAACGCACACTCAGCTTTTCTTTTTCAGCAACTTCAAGAACATCAATTTTTTCTTTCAGTGCCAATCTCTTCCTTTTTGACGCCATTTTAATTCGCACTAAATTTAATCAACACGTTTATAGGATAGCTTTATGAGGTATTGACATTTACAAAGCAATTGCAGTGAAAAAAAGGGCCTCAGATTCGTGTATTGAATCATGGACACACATAGGATATATCAATGTATGTGTGTGTGTGTGGGGGGGGGGGACACCGATACAATGTATCAATGTATGGGACACCGATGTAAATACAACTGTGTGTTTGTCGAAATGTTAATCGAAAAAAAAAATATTTTTTTTTTACTTATTTTTTTTAAAAAATAACTGTCCGCTATTCGGAGTGGTTAACATGGAATGTCCTATTTTAAGGGACTGGGACCCGCAATAATGTCCGCTAATTAGAGGTGTCCGCTATTCAGGGTGTCCGTTAAACGAGGTAACACTGTACTTAATAAATTCAATAATGCATTAATGGCAACTTGGATTCTATTTAATAAAAGAAGCTTTTCAAAAAACAGAAAAAAAAACAAACCCACACAAGTCCAAGCTAAAAATGATAAAAAAATGTGACTAGTTTTAATCTCGATAGTGGAGATTTTCCTCAGACAACATGGAGGCCAGGAAGCGTCAAGGCTAGGGATAGTGAAAGGTGGAAGGATCCCTAATGGCATAGGGAAAGGGTGCACCCATTAATGACAAAGGTGGCAGGAGAAAATAGAAACAAATAACTTTCCTTCAATTATTTATAGTACTGCAAACCATAAGCTATTGCACTGTTAACAGATAATTTCTCATTATAACATTCGTTGAGAAGTATTAATAACAATTCATGAAATTTCCGGCGATATGTGTCCAGAATTCTTCATGTTTGTAGTAGTGTTGCCTTTCTTAACCACATAGCCATGTTTGCTAAGCCTTAAGGCCAAATATAAAGACAGGATTGGTTACAACAATGTATGCCATATGTATGGTTACACTATCGAGATAGAAATAAAATGGTGTAAGTTGTAGAGGATGCAATTAGCTTTCGCTGTAACACCTCTGTTAAATTGTTATCCTTGTTAAGTATCCTTCTAACAGAATAAAATAGACCAGGTAAATAAGGCATAGGCATGTATTCACAGGGTTTAGGATATTTTGGAACAATGTGTGGATTATAAATAGCCTTTAGTGTAGGTGCTATATGATGTTGTACAAAATGTAGTGGATGCGCAAGTGCGATGCTGTTACAAATTTCTTCAAATAATACATTACTTAAGCTAATCCTAAATACCCTGCTCGCACCCTTAGAATTATGTTCTTCTTGTAACTATTAGGGATATTAGAACAAAAACGCATATTGAAACCAGCATTAAATTTTTACCTTGCTTCGATTACTTTGTCTATATTTTTTCTTTGCATTTTGCAGGATTGTTTGAAATAATGTTTGGATCTGTTTCTTTCATTCTAAAGAAGCATTTTAATTCAGAGAAATTTTTAATTTCTTGGTAACTTAAGACTTAATAAATTTTTGATTGTGTATTAATACTGTTAAATGTATTATTTATTATAATATAAATATAATATAGAAGGAAACTTTGTGGATAGGTGTGTGTGTGTCTATTCGAAATGTTTAGCATACTTCCCAATATTCTACAAACTTGAAATTTGGCATCTGGATAGATTCCGTAGTGTGGGCAACGTAAAAAGTATAAAAATAAAGTTTTTATTGGGTGGGGGGTGATCATGAAGTATGTGGCGGCAATCCGCAATACACCTGAGTTAAGCAGTCTGCACGCATTTCCCTGCCATTTCGAAGTGATCTTACAATTTCAATTTCTTTCTCATCCATATCCATGTGAAAATGGATATTTTGCTAGTATTTATCTGCCAAACATGTGCCACCACTGCAATTCCAAAATATACTTTTGAAAGCTTGTAGGATGTGCTTCTGATTGGCACCACTAATGTTGTCAGGGTCAGTGAAGGAATGTCATAGTAGCAAATACGAATTAGGAAATCATCGTTTAATAAGGCAATGCAATGTAGCCAAGGAAGAAAAAGAACACAGGAATGCTCAATACTCATTGCTAAAACCCCTCAAAGTAATCTTCAAGATTGTCCACCGTACATTGCCAGCGTTTGGAAAGGCTGAGAATACCATTGGCTGCATGTTACCTCTCGCCGAAATGCCGTCAAAATTTAATCTTTGTTCACAAGCACTTCCATGCAACTATAGCTTCAGTTTTGGAATCAAATCAAAGTCGCATGGATTCTGGTCTGGTGAATATGAAGTGTTCCATGACTTCCAAGCCCCATCGATGTAACAAAGCCTGTGAAAGAGCTGCTGTATGACATGTGGCATTATCGTGAAGAATGATGGCATTGTCGAATCAACTCACAGCAGTTCCTAAACTCTGGCAAAGTACTGTGGACAATTTTGAAGATTACTTTAAGGGGTGTTAGCAATGTGTATTGAGCATTCCTGTTTTCCTTTTTCTTACTTGGCTACACTGTACTGCCTTATTAAACAATTATTTCCAAATACATATTTTCCACTTGCTCCCATGACATTCCTTCACTGACCCAGACCATGTTAGTGATGCCAACCAGAAACACATCCGACAAGCTTTCAAATGTGTATTCTGGAATTGCAGGGGTCCTGCATGTTTGGAAGATAAAAAAATAGTTGCCATGACTTCCATAACGGCCCACTTGTATATATTTAAGGGCAAGTCTAAAAAAAGTGAAAAGGAAATTTTTTTTTTGTCTCCCTCAGTAGACATATGGTGGTGAAACAATGTTTCATGAGAAAAAAAATTGTAAGCTCGTATGTGCATGCATCTGACAGCATTGTGCTAACAAAACAAAGATTAGTCAGCAGTCACTACAGAAAAATGGAGTTGGTTCGTGATGAGCAGTAAGCAGCTTTGAAATTTGCAACCATGAGCAGAAATCCGCCACAGAAGTATACGAATGTTGTTTGCGGAAGCAAATAGACGAGCACAATCTGGAAATCGCCCAATTCTTAGACGGTAAAGAAGGCCATGGTTGTTCCCTTGGCTGGAAACTACCGTGAATGGTCTACCAACATGAAGTACCCCTGCATATCTTGGTTACTGGGCAGTATTATGTGACAATTTTGAAGACCCTGGACGAACACACCCAATGAAAACACTGTATCCATCTGGTTGGCGCCTACACCACGATAATGCATGTCCTATCGATTTCAGTGTTGTTGCTCAATATTTGGCCCAACAAAACGTCGAATGTGTTCTCCACCCTCCAAACAGCTCGAATCTTGCTCTGTCTGAAAGCGGAGCTGCGGGACAGGCGTTTCGGCTCATCAATGTCAGTTCTAAAGAAGACGAAGGCGGTTCTGTAGACAATGTTAAACAACGGGTTCTAGCACATCTTTCAGAGCTGGCAGACACATTAGGCCAAGTGCATACAACTCGATGGAAACTACTTAAAAAAAAAATCATATCAACCTGGACCCTGCGTAATGTATTCATGGGTAAAAAAATTCATTCTCACTCTTATTTGACTCGTATATATACATGATGTTGTTAAACTCATATGTCAGAAGAAAAAAAAAAAAACAGGTGTAGGGGCAAGGAGAAGGAACAAATTTTAGTGATGCACCCAAGTCTGGAAACTACTAATTATGGCTGTACGCATACCCAAAGGTTGCGATTCTGGAAGACAACATGTCCTGCAACTGCTTAAGTGAAATAATAGCAGGTGAGCCCATCGCCTGGCATCCTGGCTTGTCAGTTCATATTGTTTGTTCAATTTATTCAAATGTTTCGAGTGTCGTTAGTTAGGTAGGTATGTTGTTATTCAGTGAGATAGTTAATTATTTCTTCCAGTACCGGAATATCTGCTGTAACAAAAACTAATTTAATATTCGAAGGTGGTAAATATAATGACCCCTGAAGACTAAAGAATGAAGAAAAAAAAAATGTGGAATGCAAACACCTTGGATGTCACATTGACAAATGCCTTTTGCGGCGGACATTACAGCCAATACCAGAAGATGTAATGTAACTACCTCATTCTATAACTACATACCTATCTAACTACACTCATTTTAAAAATTTACTACACTTGAAACATTTCAATAAAAGGAACAAACAATGTGAACAAGCCAGGATGCCAGGTGGTGGGCTTGCCTGCTGCATTCCACTTGCGCTGTTGCAGGACATGTCCTCTGGAATCGTGACCTGTGAAGATACGTACTGCTACAATTAGTCATTCTGGAATTGGGTGCATCACTAAAACTTGTTCCTTCTCCTTGCCCTTTCATCTGTTTGGTTTTTTTTTTTTTTTTTTTTTTTGTTTTTAAACCTTGCTATATATAAACGGGAGTGCGGTGA
>JAFIDM010009631.1:349266752-349277692 GCA_023159025.1 Thereuonema tuberculata
AAATCCAAAGTATAAAAGCTAGATAAATGAAACTTAGCGTATTTCATTAGTATGGTAACTGCATCTTATCCTGAAAATTTGAGCGCTCTAGTATTATCCAGGCCGAAGCTATGAGGGTTCGATAATACATAACCAGACCCCCCACCTTTATGAGGGGTTGGAATGTGAAAGTTACGGATTTCTTAATTTTTTTGTTGTTTGTGTGCTAATCCTAACCTGCATACCAAATTTCAGCTTTCTAGGACTTCGGGAAGTACCCTAGAGGTTTTGATGATCATGAGTCAGTCAGTCAGTCAGTGAGTGAGTGAGTGACGGAATCGACGTATTTTAGGTATTAATAAAATCCAAAGTATAAAAGCTAAATAAATGAAACTTAGCGTATTTCATTAGTCTGGTAACTGCATCATATCCTGAAAATTTGAGCTCTCTAGTATTATCTAGGCCGAAGCTGTGAGGGTTCAAAAATATGACGAAACACTTCCAGAAAAGGTACGTAGTGCCCTTCCTGCCTTCGGCTCGTCTTGGCGGGTGCACTGCCGTGCCCCCAGATTTTATTGTTGTTGACGAATATAAAACACTTTGTAAACCACATTGAAAATCACGTTCGTCATTAGTGATGGTGAGCAAGTTTGAAGCTTTGACAATATTTTCTCTAACATATTAGTTCAGTTTCTGTCGCAGTATTTAAAAAGAGTAAACATAAAAATTTTTGAAATTTCTTTTTAGCTTTGTCTTATTTATTCATTCGTTGATACTTTGTTATGCATGTCCCCTTGTACAGTGCCATTTTTCACCCTCTTCACAATTAACATTTTTGATAAATCTGTTAATGAAACTCTTGTAATATATTCCATTGTGATAATGCTCAAGCCTATAAAATCATCTTTGTAAACAGCTAGTTTGAGGAAAATAACGATAAAAACTATTACAAATGGCAAATGACTTTTCAAAAATCCTAGTATGAATACTGGATTTTTTAAGTATTAAGAAGACTTTGAGAAAGACCTGGAACAATGGATTGAATGAGACATAATTGCTTTTTAATGCATTAAAGAAGAATTGTAAATATTTTCTTCACCTTTCTACTATTTTGAAGTGTTCATTCTTCCATAAAGGATCATTTCTGTCCCTCAGGACAAATGTGGTCTTACATTTTCTTCATTCATTTGTGAATATCTATTTTCACTATTTCATCCAAAACTTTCAGGTGATAGTGTAGTTTTGTTCAGAGTACAGATTTTGAAAACACTTTCTAATTGGGAATACCTCCTACCCTGTAATATATACATATTTCTGCGGAGCAGTTTCCTTGGAAGAAAAACTTCTAAAAGAAATATAGAAAATAACGAGTTAGGAATCAGAAAGAAATTCAGCTTAATATTAAATTAAACAGTAATTTAAAAGAAGATCGTTTAGAATTTAAAAAGGAGGGGCAATTTTTAGCAATATTTTAAAGGATTTTTATTATATAGTTGCATAATATTAGTATTGTGTTAAAAAGTGTGAACTCTTGGGAGAGGCTTTTGTAAAGGATTGGTGAAAAACTATACATCTATCCCTTTTCATTTTAAACAAATATAAAGGTATTGGTCCATTGTTGTTGTGTTAACCAGTTACTCCTCAAAACATAAATGCTAAATAATGTATATCAAGAGTTCTTGATTGAAATTGTTACATTACCAAGTTATTATTGATTTGATAGCTAGAGAAACAATGTCTTACTATTTATTTTTTTATTATCCTCATTTTCTTTTTCTTCAGAACTTATTTCTGATTATTAGTGCCAGTCAACATTGCTTAGAGTATACACATACCCAAAATCTGTGGCTTTTGAGTGACTAAACTTTCTGTTACATCAGGTATAATACCTTCGAAGTGACATATGCACTCTTTTTTACTGATAAAGTATATACACTTCCGTGCAACTAAATCGACTCACCCCTTCAGAGCGCACAAATAGGTGTATGTTTTTAAATGGCTTAACCGATTTTCAGAAAATATTTTTTTTTTTGAAAGCCTAACGTTTTAACTTTATAATGACACCATTATCATTAAAATCTGTACAATATTTTCCAAATGAATGTGATCTGAACGTAAGCGTGGCAAAATGCAGTCTGAACGAAAACCATGAGTTGCGCGCTGCACTCCCCTACAAAATCCCACGTGGACCGATATTTCTTATCAGTCGCTTATCAGATGTTCATCTGTACACATCTCTGCAAGTTTAATTCATTGTTTTCACAAACCCATGGATACTATGCCAGAAGACGCCAAACAAGTTGTTGCTTTGTTGCAAGCAGGCCAGTGTCAACCAGAAGTCGCTTGTCAACTAAACTTGAGCCAATCTGCTGTCTCAAGAGTATTCAGAAGGTTTCAGGAAACTGGTACCTTCACTCAGAGACCACATACTGGACGGCACCGATGCATAGCTGAGAGGGACGATCGCTTTCTCATTTCAACTTCACTGCGAAATCGCCATCTCATGGGTGTCGATCTGCAACAAGAGCTGAGACAAGTTCGTGGAGTAGCTGTTAGTCAATGGACAGTCAGAAGACGCTTGAAGGAAGCCAACCTCTCTTCAAGACCCGCTAGAGGCCCAAAATTGACCGTAAATCACCGCAAAGCACGACTCGAATTTGCTCGGGAACACGTCAATTGGAGCATAGAGCAATGGTGGTCCATCCTATTCACTGATGAGAGCAGAATGTGTCTCCATGGTAATGATAGGAGAGACCTGGCCTACAGGCGTCCAGGAGAGTGATTTTCACAGTGCTGTTTTGCTGAAACAGTCTCGTACGGCGGCGGTTCCTGCATTATGTGGGCTGGCATATCCCTTGAGGGAAAACAGATCTTGTTTTCATATCTGTTGGAAGCCGGGGGGTCTGACTGCTCGTCGATACATTGAGGACATTCTCCTGGATCATGTTGTGCCCTACGCAGGATATATCAGGGAAGACTTCATGTTGGTGCAGGACAATGCCCGGTGTCATTCAGCACGTACCACTCGGCAATTCATGGAGGAGGTTGGTCTCAAGACGATGGAGTGGCCAGCCCTCAGTCCAGACATGAATCCGATTGAGCATTTGTGGGACGAGCTCAAACGGAGGGTCCGAGCCAGAAATCCGGCACCGTCTAATATCAACGAGCTCAAGATTGCGCTGGAGGAGGAGTAGTATGGGATCCCCCAAGACTTTGTCAAAACCTTAATAGGGTCTATGAGGAACTGCATGCAAGTCGTCGTACAGGCAAGGGGAGGCAATACCAAGTATTGATTAATAAAAGTTTCCTTGTTTTGCTTGAATTTTTTGTTGTAATTTAATTTTTAGTATCCACAATTTTTTTCCCCTAACCATGCATTTTGCTTGTGTTTTCATTCAAAATGCATTATAAATATTGTACTGATTTTAATGATAATGGTGTCATTGTAAAGTAAAAAACATTAGGCTTTCAAAAAAGAAATGTTTTTTGAAAATCGGTTAAGCCGTTTAGAAAACATATGCATTTTTGTGTGCTCTGAAGGGGTGAGTCGATTTAGTTGTATGCGAGTGTAGTTGAGTTCCTGAGAAAGTATTGCTACTAAACTGATGTTATATTCTCCAGTAGAAAATAAAAAAATAATAATTTGCTAATATTCTTACCTACAATAGACGAATAATAATAGATTTATTAGTGCTAATAATAAATTTTAGATAAAATCTGTGAACCACAAGTTAATGTATCATTTCAAGAAATGTCTTAATGTCCAAATTTTATATAAATGTAAACTGTGGTGATATAAACTGGAATAATTTATTATTCATTTTATAAGAATAGGAACGTTGAACAAGGAATTAATGTTGTTTTAAAAATAGCAATAGTCTGTATTTCCTTTTCTTGAGTGCAACACGAGGAGTTGCTAGCTTCTATAACTTAAATAGTGCATTGCTGTCTGAAACCCAAGAGCAAATTGCAATTTTTCATTATTAAATGTAAAACATTAATTACTTGATTAAAGTCATTATACATTTATAAGTATTTATATTCTGTACAATTTACAGGAATAATGCAAAAATAATTTTATTTTACTGGTTGCTTTCTTAATTTTCATAACTAAAACTAATGAAATTTATTAAATGAGATTTCAATTTTAATTAAAGTTGCATGACTGCTAATAACTGCAAAATAAAATATTAGCAGCCAATTTGAAATTTTGCTGTGTTAAATGAACTAATATACTTAATAAATTCAATAATGCATTAATGGCAACTTGGATTCCATTTAATAAAAGAAGCTTCTGGAAAAAAACAAAACAAAAAAAAACCACATGTCCAAGCTAATAATGATAAAAAAATGTAACTAGTTTTAATCTTCATTGTGGAGATTTTCCTCAAACAATATGGAGGTCAGGAAGCGTCAAGCTCATATAGGCTAGGGATAGTGAAAGGTGGACAGGTCCATAACGGCATAGGGAAAGGATGCACCCATTAATAACAAAGGTGGTAGGAGAAAAAAGAAACAAAACAACTTTCCTTCAATTACTTATACTACTGCAAACCATAAGCTATTGCACAGTTAACAGATAATTTCTCATTGTAACATTCTTGAGAAGTATTAATAACAATTCATGAAATTTCCGGCGATGTGTGTCCAGAATTCTTCACGTTTGTTGTAGTGTTGCCTTTCTTAACCACATAGCCATGTTTGCCAAGCCTTAAGGCAAAAAGCCTCATGGTTTCTTCAATATAAAGACAGGATTGGTTACAACAATGTATGCCATATATATGGTTACACTATCGAGGATGAAATAATGGTGTAAGTAAGTTGGATGCAGAGGATGCAGTTAGCTTTCGCTGTAACACATCTGTTAAATTGTTATCCTTACTTGTTAAGTATTCTTCTAACAGAATAAAATAGACCAGGTAAATAAGGCATAGGAATATATTCACAGGGTTTAGGATATTTTGGAGCAATGTGTGGATTATAAATAGCCTTTAGTGTAAGTGCTATATGATGTTGTACAAAATGTAGCAGATAGTAAGTGCGATACTACAGTAAAACCTCGTTATGTCGTCACTCAAGGGACCAAACATTTTTGACAACTTACGCGGAGTGGGAATTTTTGGAAAAAAACCCACTGAAATACAGTATTTTCATGAATTGCTGTAGGACTCGGTGAGAAAAACAAGATTTTCAGAAATCAATTCTTGCAAATGAATGAGTGGAAAATAAAAATAATAAAAAAAAAAAAAAGCAGTGTCTGTCTTTGAGACGTTCCAGCCAACCATTGCTGCCGCCGAAATCTTCAGTGTTCAACTCCTTAGCAATTTCCATGGCTTTTTCTTTGAGAATCATGGCAGAAATCGATACATTTTGCGATCTGGCATGTTTTAGCCATCGAACTCGTCAAACTTCGATTTCCTCATCCTCTTTTCTTTTGTCTTTGCAGTCAGCTTCTTCAATTACTTGTTTCGATGAAAGAATATCCTTTAATGTAGTCCTGGGAATATGATGTTCTTTGGCAAAAGCTTTTTTCGAAACATTTGATTTTTCAAAAAGTGCAATTAAGTCCTTTTTTTTTTTAAAAGATAATGAGGTAAGTTTTCGTTTCCCTGGCAGTGTTAAAAATGTAATCGAACCACGAAATTGCAAGAGAAAAAATAGCTCTTATAGCGCGGCTTACTCGATATGAAATGAAGTCATACTCAGGAGCGGTTAAGAAAAACGTCTACATGCGACAGAGTCGCAGCGAGAAGTGTAAGCACTTTGAATGATTACAGAGAGATTCCAAAGGGGTAGGAAAGGAATGAAGTGACAGGCATGGTCGAAAATTCCCCGTAAAGGCTTGGCTTTCTTAAAGTGAAGGGGCGGGGCTGAAAAGACAACACGATGGCATGCAAAATGGAGAAGAATGATGCTTTTGGCCATTTTGAGGGTGACGAGTTATCCGGAGTAGAATTAAATTTGGTGACGGATAAAGGAGGGTTATTTTACATTATTGTGTATGAGACCTTGTCGGAAGGAAAGCGACGGCTTAACCGGAGTTACAACTTAACGAGGTTTTACTGTATTACATATTTCTTCAAATAATACATTACTTAAGCTAATCCTAAATACCCTGCTCGCACTCTTACAATTATGTTCTTGTAGCTAATAGGGAATGTAACGAATAAAAATGCCTATTGAAACCAGCATTAAATTTTTACCTTGCTTGGATTACTTTGTCTATATTTTTTCTTTGCATTTTGCAGGATTGTTTGAAATAATGTTTGGATCTGTGTTGCATGTTTGGCAGATAAAAAAATAGTTGCCATGACTTCCATAATGGCCCACTTGTATATATATATATATATATGGGTCATTCCACAGAAAACGTACCTTTTTACGTACAAGGCAATTATTTACTTAAGAAATATTCAAAGTTCTTCTTTCAGTGGTTATAAACAGCAATACAAACGAAGGAAGATATGAACATTGGTATTCTTTGTTCTTTCATTTTATTTCTATTAAATTTTTAAACAATAGTGAAGATATGTATACCTCCGTTACGTGTCACAAGTGCTTCGTCAGAAGGGTGGTTAATTATTTCATGAATTTAAGGAAATATTGAATAAGTGAGTCACATTGTATTTCTTACATTAAAAGGTGAACTTCAATTCGACATAAAAAAAAATGAGAAAATGTTAGCTTGAACATATGTTTTTCGGTTTGAAAGTTTGTCACAGACTTTCCCTGTATCCTCCGTTCTGAAGATATTTTGACAAATTCCCATTAGATGGCAATGGTATTCACAAAGAGTGGATGAAGGAGGAAAAGACGCCACTTTGTTTTAGCTCTATCTTGTGTTTGGAGTAAAATAGTATGGTTTAACTATATTCTATCTAACAGTTTCTTCAGGATTCTCAAGACGGTTCTAATCTTTGTGTATCCTCCGTTCTCAATTTAGACAAATAAATAACATTGAGAAAATACATAGAACTTGTTGAAGTTATTCTTAAATACGATTCAATTACATTTTAAAGGATGTTCACGAGCTAACCTCACAATAAGCATGACAAACTAGGGAAATTTTGCAGAAATGTATCCTCCGTAAATGTATCCTCCGTTACATTAACATTGAATGGAGGATATTAATTTCGTAATAGAGGGTACAAAATCATTTATTTAAATACTATGAGTCTCAATAATTGATTTAGTATATGTACTATATTGTTTATTATCATTATCTCAATAATTAATTTAAAATATTTATGATATTGGAATATTTGTTTATTATTATCGGTAAATTTCTTTTCTGCTATTTTGCGATAAGTTAATGTTCTGTTTAACCACTCAGTTTCAGAATAAATTGAAATTTTACTTAAATTATGAGTTATGCTTTTAAAATATGATAGATTTCATTACTGTATCTTATACTATGTTACAGTTGTGTATCCTCGTCCATATCAAAATTTTATTTTATTCCTTATTTCATGAAAAAGGAAGAAACAATGTAACAATTCATTTTATAATTCATAGAAGCAATAATACTGCTTAGAAAATAAATTTCAGATTTGTTTGTCAATATTTTTTTTTTAACATTTTTGTCTCTTAAAAGTTACGTTTTCTGTGGAATGACCCATATATATATATAAGGGCAAGTCTAAAAAAAATGGAAAATGAATTTTTTTTAATTTTTTTTTTGTCTCGCGCAGTAGACATGTGGTGGTGAAACAATGTTTCATGAGAAAAAAAATTGTAAGCTCATATGCACATGCATCTGAAAGCATTGTGCTAACAAAGCTAAGAGTAGTCAGCAGTCACTACAGAAAAATGAAGTTGGTTTGTGATGAGCAGTAAGCAGCTTTGAAATTTGCAACCATCTGTACAAATCCGCCACGGAAGTATACGAAATGTTGTTTGCAGAAGCAAATAGACCAGCACAATCTGGAAATCACCCAGTTCTCAGACGGTAAAGATGGCCATGGTTGTTCCCTTGGCTGGAATGGTATTGGTGATTTCCTTCTTCAACTACCGTGGAATGGTCTACCAATATGAAGTATTGATATATCGTTTGATCTTGGATACTGGGCAGTATTGTGTGACAATTTTGAAGACCCTGGACGAACACACCCAACGAAAACACCCTGAACTGTATCCATCTGGTTGGTGCCTACACCACGATAATGCATGTCCTATCATTTTCAGTGTTATTGCTCAATATTTGTCCCAACAAAACGTCGAATGTGTGCTCCACCCTCCAAACAGCTTGGATCTTGCTCTGTCTGAAAGCGGAGCTGTGGGGCAAGCGTTTCGGCTCATCAGTGTCAGTTCTGAAGAAGACAAAGGCGGTTCTGTAGACAATGTTAAACTACAGGGTCTAGCGCATCTTTCAGAACTGGCAGACACATTAGGCCAAGTGCATATAACTCGATGGAAACCAGGGCTTTGGAGCAGACAAAATTTGTAATTGTTCCGCTCCGACATCAAAATACTTGCTACATGCTCCGCTCCGTGCTCCAAATACATTTTTTAATTCGTATTACCAAAGATCACATATTAAAAACAAGTAGTTTTTTTTAACTAAACTTTATTAATCATCATTAATTCTACAAAAATTCTATAAAACAGGACAGCTGACAGTCTTGTATCATTTAATATCAATTTTAAGGCGGAGAATAATCGCTCAACACTGGCTTATGTTGTAGGCATACTCAATGCAACTCGATAGGCAGCTTGAATTCGATATGAGTAACCCTCAATAGCTTCAAATAACCCTCAATAGCTGATTTTACTTATACCCTGGATTGCATTACAATTTTGGTGAAACTTTCTCTCAAAGTCGTCTTCATTCTAAGTTCAAAGTTGCATTTTTGAAACTATCTGATGTTTTCCCAGCTTGTTCAGCTTTTTTTCAAAATCATCATCTTCTGAAGAATTGTCTGCTGAAATCGAACTATTTGTTTTCCCTTTTTGTGATTGTTGAAAACTTACTACTCGATGTGGCTGCTCGGATTATATTGTTGAGGATTCCAGCCTTTCGACCTCTTGCCTCATATCAAAACGTTTAAAAATCTTTAGTTTTTCGAGTCATCGGGCGATATCAAAAGTCCTTTTTTTGCTTTTGTCGTTTGCGACGAATTCAGTAAAATTCTGTACCGGGGATCTACATAGACTCCGGCAAGAAAATAGGTGTTTTGGAAAAGATTTTCTTCACGTTTTCGCATGAAGGTCAAAATTCCCATAGCAATTTGTCCACCATAGTCTTGGAGAAATTTTGCAAGTTTTTGCCACTCCTTCATGAAAACTCCCGGAGTTACGTAAGCTGCTTGAAGGGTGTAAAATTTGGCTTTGCCAGGAGATCTCTTATATTCTTAACTTCTTCATCATTTGGACTTCTGAATGATAATTCAGATATTCAAGCAGCCATGTTGGCAATATAAGGCTAGGATCATCCATGTCGAGTTCTCGGCCATCATGTTCTTCAGTTTCTTCTTTCAATGAAATAATTTCAGTTTTGTTTATATTATCAGAATTAGAAACGGTTTCATTGTTGATGATTTTTTTTTTACAGCACACGTCATAACAAGCAACAAACAAATAACATAAATAAATTAATCTATAAAATTTTTGATAATATTTATGTAAATTTTAAAAATTAAATTGAAGAAAATAAAACAAGAATAAGAGTAAAATATAAAATTTTGAGTATATAGAAGAAAAATTTTATTTATAATGTAGTCTTGAAAAATATGTGTAAATATAAAAACATCAGAGAAAAACACTTCTGAAAACAAAACAAGACTTAGTTGGTTGAAGATTTTCAAAATTGCTACTATAAACAATAAGTTTGGCTTTAGAGTAAATGAATATACTTACTCAAAAATATTTAGACAAATAAACTGGAATAATTATAATTGTAATAATTTTAGAGAAATCAAAAACCAATTAATGTATGATATAGTCAATAAAAATATAGTAAAAAACTTCTAATCTATATTTACATTAATTAAATTTTGTTTTTGAAAAGACACACATTAAACTTTCCAGCACCTATAAAACAGGAGTAATTTTGTAGTTACACCTAATAGGACTGGTAAATATTAAAAAAAAAAAAAAAATCTGGAGCAGGGGAGCAGTCAACTTGTGTGCTCCTGCTCCGGGCAAAAACCCATTGCTCCTCTGCTCCGGGCTCTGCTCCAAAGCCCTGATGAAACTATTTCAAAAAAGACCATATCAACCTGGACCCTGTGTAATGTATTCATGGATAAAAAGTTCATTCTCACTCTTATTTGAGTCATATATATACATGATGTTGTAAAACTCATATGTCAGAAGAAAAAAAACAGGTGTAGGGGCAAGGAGCAGGAACAAGTTTTAGTGATGCACCCAAGTCTGGAAACAACTAATTATGGCTGTAAGCGTACCCAAAGGTTGCGATTCTGGAGGACAACATATCCTGTAACTGCGCAAGTGAAATAATAGCAGGTGAGCCCACCGCCTGGCATCCTGGCTTGTCAGTTCACATTATTTGTTCCCTTTATTTAAATGTTTCGAGTGTAGTAAGTATGAGTGTCATTGGGTAGATATGTTGTTGTTCAGTGAGATAGTTAATTATTTCTTCCTATCACTCCACTAGCTCTGTTGCAGGACATGTCCTCCGGAATCGCGACCTGTGGAGAGATGCGTACTACTACAATTAGTTGTTCTGGATGTGGGTGCGTCACTAAAATTTGTTCCTTCTTCGCGCCCTTTCATCTGTTTGTTTTTTTTTTTTGACACATGAGTTTTGCAACATCCTGTGTGTGTGTTTATATATATATATATATATATATAGCCGGACAGTGATACGAAATTTGAAACCAATGTAAAGAACAAATCACTGTCTGAAACTGCCAATTCAAATTTCAGTTCACCACCACGTCATCAGCGGCAAAATTTAGAACTAATTTAGTAAAAACGCAACATATTAAGACCTTGCTCTC
>JAFIDM010009631.1:349285637-349301207 GCA_023159025.1 Thereuonema tuberculata
TACCGGGTTTCTTTTCCGGGAGTTAAAGACAGGCGGGCGTCGGGATGACCATTCGACCTCAACGTAGTCCCGTTGGTCAAGAAATGCCCAGAGCCTTACTTCCCGTGAGCCCAAGGACTCGCAAGGCCTGTTGTGGTTGTTGGGACCCCTTTTAATCAAAAACGTTTTACGGAAGGGCTTGTTGCTTCAAAATCAAAATTCATTACATGGGTAAGGCCAAAGTATTAAAATAACTATTATTCATTTACGAAGAATAGGATATTAGACTAAGCATTAACAGAATGTAGTCAATTTATTTCTTGCTTTAATTGGTTTTCTTTTTCTATCTGAATGAATGGCTTCTTTAGTTATGCCAGTATAATGAATACAATAACTATTTCAGCAGGGAAATTTGGACAATAAAAAAAAAAGGTGAAAAGAGAGCATTAAAAATGCAGAAATGAAGATACTACTGAAAACAAGTAGATATAGTCTATTAGACATTCATTAAGAAATTCATAGGAAAAACGAATATAAAATTAATTTAATAATAGAAAAACATATAAATATAGGAAGAATTGGATTATTTATATCAATACTACTCAATCTATAAGGATTTTCAGGAAGTTAAGGGACTTGGATGAGAAATCCTGGCCTTCCAAGAAGGAGATTAACAAACAAATGCAGGTTATTTGGCCTAAATTTCTGGCATGATGATGATGATGATAATGATAACTCGGTTTTAAACTTAAATCATTTAGTTATTATGAGTTCGATTGCTTTAATGCCGGAAATCGCATCATACACATAACAGCCTCTGAATCGGAATTGAATTTCTAAACAGTAAGTGAAAAAACTTTTTTCTATAACTCTGATTTACATTTCAGCTATCTACAATAATTAGCACACAGAACACGGATAGTAATAAAAGAAAATAAATTTAACGGGATATGATAAATTGGATATCTACAAATGATTAAACAACAATGATTTTGGCAAGATATTCAATGACTAATGGGAACTATACAACACATATGCTCCAATTTGAGTTGACTTACTGTCCGTTAAAATTTTCTATAGTTGATTTAGTTCTTATTTCAGAAAAAGTGTTACCTGAATGTAAAATAATAAAGTAGCTAATGATTATTTAATGATTAATTAATTCTTTGCAGAGTTTTATTTATTACAAAATAATTATTCTTCTAAAGAAAAGTGACTTACCAAGCGTTTCCCAGAAGCTTTGCCAAAAGTATGTGATAGTTGCAGCAGAAGGACAATTATCCCATACATGTAATTCAGATACAGGAACAGTACTCGGAAGTATTTGTTTCATTAAATCTCCCTTAACGCTATCGACATCTGAGGTAAAACGAATAAAAAGAAATTACTGTTTATTTTCACTTATTTATTTTTGAAGCTTTTTTGGAAACAACGGATTAATTTTCTTTTCTAGTTAGACAATAATAAAAGGATAATCGGTTTTAATATAACAAGTGATCAGATGGTATTTATTAAAACTCCACTAAGAGTGGAAATTTTTTTCTGGCAATGGCTGAACATTCCTGAAATCTATCACTGTAAGATTTGAAAGCAAGAGTTGGTTTCTAAAAGTTTGCCAAATCACAACAAGAGGTTGCAATCAGACGACGACCTAAAGCAGAAGTTGCTGTGCCCATTGAAAATTTGTAGTTTTTTTCTTTTTTTTTATTTATTAATTTTTTGTAATATTATTCTATTGGACTCAATTTGCTCAACTACATTAAGTTATATCTGAGACAAAGCAGAAATAAACAAAAATCTGTAAATTTTCTTAGGAACTTTCAAGAAAACGAACTTCAGTTTGTAAATGTAATTATTATTACTAGCAATGCAATTTACAAACTTTTAACCACTATAAGATTTTTGAAATTTCCTGAACTGAGCACAAATTTCAATTATAACGGAAAACTTAATATAGAAACTCTCGTTTGACAAAATTGAAAAATTGACAAGATTGCCTTTCTTCTAAAACCCTTTCCCCTTTTTTAGCTTATGATGAATCTTGCTTGGTTAAAAATTCTGTTTCTTTGTTTTTACCAATTTTAAAGATGAATGGCTTTTATTCGTTTCTTGAATTTGAAAGATTTTTGCCAAAAATCCTCTTTTTAATAAATTGTTTCGATTTTTTTCATAAAATATCCGAATTTTTAGCAATGAGAAAAGATTTGAAAACAAGTTTAACGTCCGTAATTATTCATAAATGGAGAGAGAAATTCGCCAATCGGACAATAAATAACATCAAGGGTATATTCTGCTGATAATTCCTAATAAGGATGAAACCGCTGTACAGAATTCCCGTTGAAGTTGGCTCAATGTGCGAAGGCATATTTATTGTCCGGTTGGCGAATTTCTCTCTCCATTTACAAAAGATTTGAGAAAACAAAAATATACTGTGAGATCATGTGTGAAAAAAGAGCAACAATTTTCAGGAAATGTTTTTTTTATTCCCATTCACAATCGTTTTACTGGACGTTTTTTTACAATAGCAACTGAGTATGCGAAGCGTGAGAACTCTCAGTACCCCCCCCCCCCTAGAACATTTTCGTCTTCTGTTTGTCCAATGTTGGTTTGTCTGTTTGTACGGTAATCTGCTTAAAATGGCTGGAGCGATTACCTTCAAATTTGGTACGTAACTTATCTTAAAGTCCAATTTAAATCATAATCAAATTTGTTTTGATCTCCACCCCTTTCATTTTACGAAAACGACCCCAGAAACAGTTAGACCCTTTCGCTCTAACAGTTAGACATATTTCTTTAAAATTTGATACGATGTACAAAAATACCAGTATAATCGTTTAGGTCTCCACCCACCCAACCCAAAATCATCGCAAGTTTACTAACTTTGACAATAATCTAAATCTGTTTCTGTTTAAGTTTTTCTTAAATCCGTGTCTTAAATCTTGATATCGTACCATTTTCAGAAGAAAACTGTATAGTATTAATAAAATACAGAATTACACCCTCGAAAATAAATTGTTTTGTTTGTTCCTTAGTTGTTAAGGGAAACAATCTCGAATGGTTAACACATGATTTAAAAATTAACTAGATTTAAATAGTTCTTAAACTTATTATGTTTTGTCCATTTTCTGTATACGGAAGTTTTAAGCTATAAAAAATAATGAAAAAATAATTCATTTCATTCATGATTTTGATTTTAAGAAAGATCTCTCATTAAATAGATTGCATGTGAACCATCGTAAGTTACGTCCAAATCTAGATTTTTTCCGTTTTTCATCTTTGAGTCTTGTGCTTGAACAGCTACGTTGAATGAAGTAATGGATTGCTTCGTTATATTAAACATTTTAAAAGTTTTATTTAATATTATTGTAAATAATACAAAAAGAATATTTTTTAATATTTTATAGTTTTCTAAATGATAGCCCATCAAAAAATAAATAAATAAATAAATAAATAATAAATAAAAAATTAAATTTTTAAAAATATTTTTGGAAATTACAGTATTGTTATCAACTTTAATGATTTTTTTTTAGTTTCGTTATCTTGTGATGTTGAACATTTATTTACACGTTAATATTAATATTAAAACTACTTCATAAAGAAACTATTTTTATTGGAAAAAATTTATGCTACATTGTCTATTTCATGAAAAAAAATTATCAACAGTTTTTCAAACATCATTAAATTAGATCTTCACAAACATTTACATTTATAATTCATCTTTACATTTCCATTCTTTTTAATTTATTAATTAATTTTTTTTTCACTGCTGGGAACACTGTAATTAACTAAAATGTTAGGAAGTTTTTTTTTTCTCACACACGCAGTTAAAACTTCGATCACGCTTCAATTTTCTTTAGGAAATAGCTTCTGAATTACTTCATATTCTTCTTGGTAATAGGAAATTAACAAATTATTCCCAAAAAAACTAAAAGAAGTAAAAACTCACAAGAAACAACGACATACCGTTCTGTTTTGTTTACGAGAGCCTTCAATGCTTTTGCGCATGCGTCAGGTCTCCTTCGATTTCAGCAAAATAGGGGTGTGGAGAAATAAAGAGGGGATGTTTACTTTTTATAGTGTTTACTAGTAGCTGCGTTCTATTTGCACTTTTCGGGAAAGAATTATGGAAAGAATAAATACTATTGAAAAAATGCTCCTCCGTTATTTTTTTCTTAAAAGCGAAAATGTCCAAAAGAATTTCTTGGGAATTTCTTAGCGTATCACCCCTCAGCGGAGTAGAATCGTCCGCCGGTAGTAATTCTCGCTTTCGAAAACGAACAGTATATTAGCTCTCGTACAGAATAACATCATGATTTTTGAGTCTCTGATCACCCAACTATTGTTTGTTTTTTTCGCCACCAGATGTCGTACTCGATCTCTGCACTTTCCAATAGAAAAGACCATGCGCTATCAGATGAGACTGACGGTAGCTCTCCTAGCGGCAAAATGTGGAAGTCAGTAAACCTATCTCGGGAATATGAGATATGGAAAAACATAAATGAGAAAGTTGTAGAGCATCACAGAATAGTAGAAAACGATATTTTATAGAAAAGAATCGTGCAAATAGAAGGCGATGGATGTCACGAGGATAAGCCTTTGTGTGCCGTATGCAAATGATGGCTGAGACATGACGCAACTCCTGCAGATAAAACTCTTGCTTTGCAGTCTACAAAGAATCGTTGACCATCGAATATTCCGTTAATGACTACGTAGTATCTTCTAAACAAAAGATCATCATTTGCATATGGCATGCAATATCTATAACTTCCCTAACTCTAGCTTTATTAGTTCAAAAGTTATTTGGGTGACTTGGGACTTTCCCATACACCCTTTATTTTAAATGTAAATGAAATGCTACTCTCTTCAGAATGCTACTTCAAGAGAACCAGTGGATAAAACCAGTCCTCTTCTACGGCAATTATGCTTCTTATTATAGAAATACTGAGAAAGTAAAATTATGAAAATAAAAAGTAACAAGAATCTCTGAATAGCCAATGCTTTTAAATAAACAACATTAAGTTTTAAGATATTTAAGATCTTACAGTAAAACATCCATTATCCGTGGTAATTAGGGGATGTTCTAACCTCGATAATTGAAAAATACGGTTAATCCAACTTATATTTTATTGGGTTAAATACACAATTGATTAAAAAATAAAAAATATATACAATAAAAAATATCTCTACTAGTTGTGTTCAAGTTGCAGATTGGAGGGGAATCAATTTTGACGAAGCTATCAAGAAAGTTTTTCTTTTTCTTTTATCGACAACGGCCAACTTTGGACCACGATCTAGCCCTACCTGACAACGTCAGGGTGATGCTAGGAAATTGAAGACGGGGGGGGGGGGCGAGATTCACATCTCGATCCAGAAATAATACTGAGATTGTAAGTCCCAGGGAGAAACGGACGAAACACAGAAGAAACAAACAGCCATGCCAATGCCGGGAATCGAACCCGGGTTCCGACACATCGACCTCACGGCAGACCGTCGTCTAGACCGCTCGGCCATGGCTGAACGGCCAAGGAGGTTTTTATGTTGTCTCAAATCATATATTGTTAAAAGGAGAAACAAATAAATACGTTTTTCTTTTTCACGGCACACCCTTTGAGAACCGCTGCTTTAGACTATAAATAAGGCTGAGATTCAAAAACAAAAAAACCTCTTTAGCTCATAATTTACATTGAAGCATCAATTCATTTAAGAAAAGAATTACGAATACGACCAGAGAAGGTTCTCGACTTTTTGACTGACACAGTTAAATTAAAAAAAAAAGATCATCCTACAAACTTTTTACTCTTATGGATGCTTTATACAATCTCAAAAAGTTGCATGAAACTGGCAACTGACTCGAAAATCTATCACTTGCTCTAAACAGAAGTGCTTCTATCTTCAGACAAATAAGAGGTTGTCCCAAAATCGACGATTTTTGGCCCCACTCGGATTTTTGAAGTTTGAACAGCAAACTTCACCCATTTCCGGTCTAACCGGAAGTCGGGCACACTTCTAATTGCTACTGTAGACCATACATACCCTACGGAGTCTGCATACCAATTTTCAGCGAAATCCGAGTGGAACCAAAATCGACGATTTTGGGACAACATCTTAGAAGCAAGTCGACACCAACGCAATTGCTTTTTCAAATCAATTTTTCAATAAGTGAATTGCAACCGGCTTTGATTCTGAGGAGAAGATGCTGCCCGAAAGACCCCTGGTTAAATCAGCAATTGGTGGCTTAGAGAGTTGAATTCATATTAATTGTTTATATTAGGTAATAAAAATATAAAATTACTGGTTTTTGTTTCAGATGATTCAAGACATGCAGACAAGAAGATAAATTAGGAGTGCTGATGTCTGCTTCAAAATCATTAATTTTGAAGTCTTTTGTAACTGGGTGTTAAATGAATATAGCTTACCGAAACAAGACGAATTAAAAAATGTTTTTTACGATTTTTATACAATATATGTTCAAAGGTGAAAAAAGTCTAATCATATAAAACCAAGGTTTGAACAATCTAACTCGTTATGATTGGACATAGAAGTAATTTTCCCTGCCACTCCACAGCCAAGTGGGGCGAATGCACCCAGAACTCTAACTACAAGAAAACGTACAGCTGTTACGAATTGACACCTACTGTTCACAAATTCTTATAACACAACTCCTTAATTATAAGGAATGCAGTATTACCATTTGGACAATTGTCTGAGGAGGCGCAGGAAGCCAGGAACAAAGATATTATGAACTATCGCCAATTTTTATGTGGAAAATCAAGCTGAAGACTCAATATTCGTTATTTTTTGCAGACTGTTACTCTCTTCAGATCCGGTAATATCTTCACCTAGCCTACTACCAAACAAAAGTGTACGAAAACTTGCTAGTGGAATAAAAAAAAAATACTTAAAATATTTAATTATTTCCTCAGAAAATAGTGAAGACTATAAACATGATGACGATGATAGTAAAGTATTTGTGAAATATCGGATGAATCCGATTTTCAACGTACAACTTTTTTTTACAGAGTTATATACATTTATAAAGATCTATAAAAATCAGTTATAAGATTATAATTATTACAGTTATTCATACCTACAACAAAAATGAAACTTCGACTTAAAACAAAAAAAATTGTCTTGCCCTGATGACGAAAATCTTCTTTTAGTGCTACAGTATCATGGAAATTGGTTCCCTAAGCAACAGTAATTCTGAAGGATATAACAAAAAAACATTAATTGTATAAAGCATCATTTTCTAACTATAGATGAAAAAAAATTCTCTACAATCCCCATTGTACCTCCCTTTATATTAGGGAAATATGTTTAAGTATAAATTCTAATCTTGGAGTGCAAAACTGGTTGTGGGTAATTAGTTTTTAGATCACTGTTAACACTGTTACATAATTTTCTAAATAAATCATTATATTCGAATAAGAAAACATCCAACAGTTATTTCAAAAGTATCTATAAATATCAAAATTTCAAGTAATTGGTAGAAAATTACCAAAAGTCGGCCGCCATATTGGATCAGCCATTTTGAATTTTGAACAAAGGATGTCAGATTCAAAATCAGTGACCTCCAAAAACCCCTGTAAACCAAATTTCAGGCTAATCCTCCCAATAACAGGGGCAGGAGGATTTTATGCACCATGATTACTGAATCGAGCCCACTGCAGAACGCTTCACTCCGGCTTCGAGGCTCCTTAGTCTCGTTGCTGGAGAAACGGCGGGAGCCTTATCTACTGCACCCTAAGGCCTAGATAAGCAATTCAGGCTTGCAATGGAAATACTTTAAACTTTTTTTTTCCTATAAATAAAAAGCTTTTCAGCAAATGCTTGAAGAAAACTTAAACAAACTTAACGTTTTAATACAAATCGACAGAATGCAACGCAGCTTATAGATTGAGCTTTCCTGGCTTTTCGTAATTATTGAAATGGAAGATAAAATGGCGGTCGCGCGTCCACAATCAACATTTCGACAGGGAAGAGTTATCAACAGTCAAGTTAGGGAAATTATTCTTAACGTTGCTCGTCGATTTCTAGTATCGCCCAACAACGATTTGAAAAGTAAAAAGGATGCGTTGAAGGTCACTGCAGAATATCCTGGAGTGAGTTTGTCTACGGTGAAGAGAATTGTACAGTCGCCATTGCTGCTGACGCCAGGGAAAAAAAAGGCCTCGTTTGGCTCCAAAGAGTTCGCCTGACGATTTTGATTGTTACATCATTCGTCAAATTGTTGCTGATATGCATATCAAGAAGGAATTGCCGACATTGAGGACGATTGTCGCCGAAGCTAGGAAACGCATTCAATTTACAGGTCAGACAACAAGTATGCGTGTGATTCTGAGAAAATTAGGATTTCGTTTCAAAAAAGTCAATCACCGATCTGTTGTGCTTGAACGAAGTGACATCGTTGCTGCCCGCTGCCTTTACTTGAGTTCAATAAGGCGTATGGAAACGAAAAACGTCACATCATTTTCCTGGACGAGACTTGGGTGAACGAATGTCATTCTGTGAAAAATATGTGAAAATCCCATTATCAAAAGCCCTTTTAAGGGCTACCAAATACTATGAAAGAGCACATTCAATTTTCTTAAAATTCAACTGTTTATTTGTTAATTTTGAAAATTTCTCCTGATTTCCATGAATTATTTACAAATAAAATAAAGTATTTCCCCCACCCCCAAACAAACAATTAAACAGTAAAACACAAACATGTAACCACTGTAACACAACTAAGTTTCCGTACAAAAAAAAAATTTGTTTTTTTGTTTTAACAAAATTAATAAAAATTAGACTAATAACGTAGTGGTT
Source organism: Thereuonema tuberculata (assembly GCA_023159025.1). NCBI lineage: Eukaryota > Metazoa > Arthropoda > Chilopoda > Scutigeromorpha > Scutigeridae > Thereuonema > Thereuonema tuberculata. The sequence goes on from JAFIDM010009631.1 coordinate 349,294,425, forward strand.
AAAACAGCAAATTTCAATACCCCCTGAAATATTTTCTATCATTGTAAAAACAAACATTTCAGTGAATCTCCATGATCAAATAAATTTCTCATTTCGGTGTATTGATTTTAAAGTATGCTATTTGGTTTTTTTTTTTTTTTTTTAAAAAAATGAATTTTTTTGATGAGAACTTGACTCATAAATCATTTTCATTACAGAAATATTCAGAAATTCAATTAACGTGCGTTATTTTGTTCAATTCACTTGTAAGGAACTGCACCAAAAAGAAATATGTATTAAATTAATATTTACTTGCTTGTGTGGGGGTGGGGGAATATTTTCTTTTATTAAAGCTATATTAACATTCTAATTTTAGTAGTATATTCTGCAGTGACCTTCAACGCATCCTTTTTACTTTTCACATCGTTGTTGGGCGACCGCCATTTTTCTCTTCCATTTCAATGGAAGAAAAGCCAGGAAAGCTCAATCTATAAGCTGCGTTGCATTCTGGGAGGATCATTTTTAACCGCACCGACCGTAATACCTGGTGTACAAGAAATAACTTGTGGTGTTTGAAGTATCATAAGTTGATAAATATTAAATATTGTTTTCAATAAGTGCTTTTTAAATTCAGGATGAAATAACAAAAACTATATTTTTCGCAGCAGAATGTCTTACGGGATTCACTGACATCACTTCAATCTTTACAAGAAACTGACTTTAAGCAGTTTGTGCAGCAGGCAAGTCCCATACGGAACGAATAAGTGCTTTTTGATTGTGTTTTTGTTGATTGTTTTATTTGTTTTTTTTTTTTCGTGTATTTTGCTGTAAAGCGCCCCTTAGGGGAACTTTTTTGAATTAATAACGTATTATTATTATTATCATTTTTACCTCGATTATGTAAATTTTAGTGTCGATCAGCTGATTGGTTACAGTTACAGAGTGCTCTGAATACGATGTCTCGTTTAAAATGCAAATTGTTTTTCTTTTATTCACAATTGATAACTAATTAATAATTTTTTGTTTCCAACCTTCTTGGAGCGCAACCTTAAAACAGCAATGCTACGTAATCAGCAACCATAGCTATACCAGGATTTTTGGGACAGGAGGGGTTATAATAATAGACGTTTCAATAAAACAAAAAGGGGTGTCCGTATCCGAATGGGTGATGGTTATGAACAAAGCTATTAACGCAACCAAAACAAAAAAAGTTAAAAATCACCAAGATTTTTTTTCACTTTCAGTTGGATCATGTTTCATATCTCTCGTATCCGATGTTACAGAATGTCGTCACTGAAGATATCGTATCTCTTTTTAAGATGGAGTAGAACAAGTCACCTGCCACTTTAGTATCAGAAAAATTGGTCTATGACACCGTTTTGATTTAGCCACACTATTTCATTTCAATATACAGGGTTACTTTCGAATAACGGACAGTCACGGGACCGGAAGTTTCATCCGTTATTGGGAGGTGTCCGCTTTTGGGGAGGACTATCTTTTTTCATTTTTTAGCTTATAGCATGTCATTTAATGAAAAATTACGTATAATCTTAATTAAATTTCTACAATTATCATTGCGCTATGAGAGAATATGAACAATTGCAAACTATTTACTATATTCCTTTTTAAATGAGTGCTAATCCGTTTGTCTTACTTAAAATAATGACAAAATTAATTACAGTATATAGAAAATTAATTTTATTAACTAAAGTAATCAGTTACCAGTTTCACATTTGTTTTTTGCATTGAAAACATGTTTCTCAATATGAATGTTTAAATCGTTTAACTTTGCAAGGCCCTCAGAATCCCCTTTGCATGGAAAAAACTTTTTCAGTTCTTCACTGTATCCGAGTGCTTTCGAAATCTTTAATTTTAAAGACATCGTCTTCATTCACAGGGAAGTCATTCTCATGATCGTCGGAAAGAGCAAATTGTTCGATTGTGTTTTGAGGAATGAAATTTATAATATTAAAGTCCTGTTCCTCAATCCCCAAATCCTTGTCAATTTCAACGTAATCTTCAACACGGAGATTTGAATCCAAATGTGTCAGTAGCACATAAAGCTCTTTTTCGTTTTCATCTGTTGCACTCTCAGGTACCACTTGCTCGTACTTGCAATTCCTGCCTTTTTAAAACATTTTAGGACACTCCCAGGTTCCCCCTTTTTAAGAGCTGACGTGATCCAAGAAACTGAATCCAAAACGGATACAGATTGGGCTAGCTCTTCATTAGATTTACAGGAGGAAATCTGTGAAATAACATGTCTGAGAAGAAGCTTTCTGTAACCTACTTTAAAGCTGCGGATAATACCCTGATCAAGAGGCTGTAACATAGAAGTGGTGTTAGGTGGGAAAAAGACTCACTTTACATTTTTTAATTTTAAATCGTCAGGATGAGAAGAAGCATTGTCCAGGAAGAGAAGTATTTTTCTTGCTTGCTTCTTCATTCTTTTGTCCAAGTCTACTAACCAATCACTCATAATTTCAGTCGTCATCCATGATTTCTTGTTAGAATTCCAGGAAACATTAAAGTTTTCGTACATCAATGTTTTTAAAACATCTTGGTTTTCTAGCTTTTCCGATGACAAGTGGAGTTTCAAACTCTCCCAGCATGTTGCAACACTACAAAATGGTAAGATAATCTTTGGAAATTTTGCCGCCACTACATTTCTCTCCTTTGAAACACAAAGGATCCTTGGAAGGATGCGATAAAATAGACCAGTCTCGTCAGCATTGAATATGTTTTTATCATCATATCCTTCGTACACTGATTTTTCAACCCAATCTGTAACATGATTTGGGTCTACGGATTTCTCTTCACCACAAATAGATTTGAAAGAAATATTGTGACATTCCCGGAATTTTTCTAGCCATCCATTTCATGCCTTAAACGTGTCCAATGCTAAAGTTTGACTGATTTCTCTGACTTTTTCCTGAAGCAAAACACCACTTATAGGAATGTTCTTTGCACAAGCAGAGCGGAACCATTTTATCACCACTTCGTCGATTTTGCTTCTTTCAGTTTTACGAAACTTCAAATTCTTCGAATTTTAATTTGAATAAATCATTCACCTTTTTCTAATCTCATCTTTGTCCTTCAAAAGTTCACTTATCTGAGTTTTTCCAACTTTAAAACGTTCAGCAAGACAACGCACACTCGGCTTTTCCTTTTCAGCAACTTCAAGAACATCAATTCTTTCTTTCAGTGCCAATCTCTTCCTTTTTGACGCCATTTTAATTCGCGTCTAAATTTAATCAGTACGTCTATAGGATTGCTTTACGATGGATTGACATTTACAAAGCAACTGCAGTGAAAAAAGTGGCCTCAGATTCGTGCATTGAATCACCGATTCAATGAAACAATGGGTGGTTCACAAATGTAAATACAACCACGATCTGTTTGTTGAAATGTTAATCAAAAAACAAAAAAACTTTTTTTGTAGTTAAAATAATTGTCCGCTATTTGGAGTGGATAAAATGGAACGTCCTATTTTAAGGGACTGGGACTCGCAATAATGTCCGTTAATTAGAGGTGTCTGCTATTCGGAGTGTCCATTAAATGAGGTAACACAGTACTAACTTATTAATATATTTACATAAAAAAAAAGTTATACAAGTTAACAGGTTGACTGCCAAATTTTCAATCTTGCCAAGAATCCAGTGATCCTCCTGTTGTTGTTTGTTTGGGCCTTTCAAAAACTGTGCATACTCATTAATTGCTGCTGTCCAAACATTCTGGGGAAAGTATAAAAATTGCAATGTTCTTAATAGGGTCCCAATTGATTTAAATGTAAACGATAAGTGATCAGCAGAGGCATTGGAACTTCAAAAACGGTGGGGTGGAGGTGAAATATCCTTGCAATAATAATTAATTAATTAATATATCACATCCAACTTTATATGTTAACATTTGTAATTATTATAATATTGCATTAAACAGTGATTAGGGGCTTCTTAACTGTTGAAACCACGAAGTTTATTTGATGCTCTCTCATAACAGTACGAGGGCAATTCAACCCCTTGTTCAGTCCTGTTCTGAGCCATCACATCAAAATAAGTATTAATTTCATTGGTGTACCAAGAGATAGGGGAGAGAGATTGTAACCTCTTATTGTATCCAAAATGCAAAAAAAATACGAACTTTTGTTATTGTAAAGTTCATCGCTTTGTTCGTAAGGACCTCCTATCTGGAAATGGACATAATATTTTTGTTTTGTTTTTGTTGAATGTTTTGGCTACATTCATCATAACCCCTCCCATTCCAAATCTTGAGTAGCCTAAATTAAGTTTTATTTCATTTCAACAACAACATGAATAACAGTACTATACTCAAAACATTTTTTAAAATATAATCATAATTATAAAGAAACAAAATTAAATAAGATGTAATTGATGTTTACACCAACGTTCGAATAGCCTCATTAAGACTGCAAAATCAAATGGTAAGAAATAAAAGAAAAAGAAATCTAAAAAAAAAAGCTAGAGAGAAATAATAAAAAGGAAACTATACTAGGTCAAATGAAAAATATTAACATTAAAATGAGATTTTATTGACATGTATTGCCTCTCGTTCAAATCAGGAAAAAAAAAACGCCTAAAAGTATGTCATATTTAACTAACCCATACTTTTGATTTCAAAAGGAAATTAAAAATAAAGCAATTTTCAAACCATTTTGAGGGCAGGGTGATGAAAGGTGCACACACTGAGGGGCTTTGACTAATGAACATGAAACTTGGACAGTTGAACTCCAGTTAAGAGACTATTGGTCGGTTTCTCTAAATAGTTTTAGTATTAGCTCATGTCGCAACTCTATTGATTTCGATTGGACTTAATTCAGGATTAGCTTAAGACTATTTGGAGAAACCGGCCTTATGTTCAGCAATTTAGAAAATGGGTCTTTGAAACCACCATTCTATTATGCCCACCCTGTACACAGGGTGTCCCAGGAGGAAAGGTCAATATTTTGGGAGGTAATAGTATCGGTTAACATTTATTTTAAGCAAAAAATATCATTTGAACAAGTGTCCTATTCAGAATGGTTTCCAAGATAGAGCTATTTAAATGTATCATTTCAAAATGAATGATAACAGAGAGATACTATTTACTGTTTCTAATATTTACTGGTCAAGTTACACATTTCTTACAGTTAATAATAAAAGTTTCAAAAATTCCATCACCAACATCATGCATTTCTAAACTCTTGTGAGAACATGATGTGTTGCTTGCCTGAGTTCATCGTGACGTTCCTTTATGAGCGCAAAAACAAAAATTATGTGAGCGAGCAATTCGTCTGGTGTATTCATTCTACATCTGTACACTTCACTGTTCATCCAACCCTATAAACAGAAATATGTCTAGAGATCTTGCACCGTGTGGTGGAAGAGAAGGAAAAGAACGGCCAGCAAGCACAGTGACAATTACATGCCAAATTCCAATTACAGTGGAACCCCGCCATTCGTCCACCTCGCTACTCGTACAACTCGTTATTCGTCCAACTTTTTCAAGTAAAATTGAACTCGCCATTCGTACGCTTGCTCGCGATTCGGACAGCGTGACCTCGGTACTGGCTGCGCCACGCGGTCGCTTCAGTTCAGTCTCGTGCTAGCTTCCGTACGCTATGCATCATCCACGCAAGCTTCATGAAACTTTGTGCTATTTTATGTTATTTTTATTAAAAATAGTGCAGCCACGGGTCCAAAAAAGATTACTGATTCAACCAAGCCTAAAAGGAAAGCAGTGAGAACGACAATTGAATTGAAAAAAGAACACGTTGCGAAGTTTGAAAGTGGAACTCGTGTCTCTGACCTGGCAACTCAGTATGGCAAAGCGAAATCAACCATATCATCTATACTGAAAAAGAAAGACATAATAAGAGCGCAGGCCCGGATTTCTGCCTAGGCCTAGGGGCCCCGCCGTATTGGATTTTTTTTGGTTGTTGAATTGGAGATTCCGTATTTTTTTTTGGTTGTAGATTTTCGGGATTGGGGGGGGGGGGGCAAATATCAAGTGTCTAGGGGCCCTGGGTCTTTAAATCCAGGCCTGTAAGAGAGGCCTATATATTTATTGTTTTCATAGTTTTTATGTATTTTACGCTTAAAATATTATTACAAAGGTTTAAATAAGCAATCATCTCTGGGTTCTGGAACGGATTAATCCAATTTACATTATATCTTATGTGAAAACAGGATTCGCCATTCGAACTGCCTCCTGGAACGGATTTTGTACGAATGGCGGGGTTCCACTGTATCTCGGAAACTCTTCGGAATAGGACACTTTTCATATATTTTTTGCTTCAAATAACCGATACTATCACCTCCAAAAATATTGACCTTTCCTCCTGGGACACTATATAGATAAAAAAAGATCAGCTAAAATAAAATAAAAAGTTAGCACCTATCTCCTCCTTGAGAGTACTTTTAAATTAATTTTGATTTTAATAATGTCTTAATGAAAGCAGCAATATCAACATAAGTAAATGTGACTTAAAGAGGAGTTAACAAAATTAGTAATATTATCAATTCTATCTAAAACCTATCAAAGCCATTTGGAATCAACTTATATAATTTGCTAATTTCGTCTGTCTGTGTCTGTAACTCGATATAATTAAGCTATTAAGATAGATTCAAGGTTCTCAATGTTACCATTGAATCAAGGGTACTCAAATTGGATGAAATATTAGTTCATTTTGTCATTCCATGTTGTTTCCATGAAATTTTAACTGAAATTCTAACAAAACATACGTTCAAAACCAAATAATTTTGTTACCACTGCACCGATTTTAATGAAATTTGGCATACTTACTCA